>CM018101.1:81957573-81965073 GCA_008658365.1 Alca torda
GGAGGAGAGGAAAAAAGACGGAGGTGGGGGGGTGGAGCCCAAATGGGCATGAGGACTATGTTGGCCAGCTGTGATGGGATGTCCCTGGCCAGAACCAGTGCTCAGGGCTACCCCAGGCTCTGGTCCTCGCCTAAAGAAACTCTCACCAAGTAGAAGGCAGAGGGTTTCGCACCTCTGGGAGCAAAATCTGAGAAACCACAGGAAGGGTCAAGTGTGGAAATAACACTGTGATTAAATCTATCATCGCGTGTTGTCAGCAGCAAGGTTGCCCGGGCAAACTGAATTCTGGCATTTACAAAATTTTGAATGTTTGACTTTGCAAGCTTAGCATTCTTTCACTCTTTTTGGTCTCTTTGGCAAGATGCTGAATAGATGCGTGCATATTTGTAGTTAGGATGCAGTTTTAGAGGATACAGTTTCCATGGAGTGTGTAAATAAATCTATTTTCGGAACTGTATAAACCAAAGGGCTTTCCCATTCATTTCCTTGACAAATAAGCTTGCGTTTTTACTGAGGCTTGGGGTTTTAATATGTTTGTTAGAATTGTATGGAGTAGTACTATAAGAAACACCCATATTTTTTCTCATTCTTAAACAATTATATGCCCACAGAATTACTCTTTGAATACTGCAGAAATGTACGTAAATTAGACTCTAAACTCATGTAGTTTTCCCATGTGCAAATGGCATCCGAGAGAGATAAATTTTGCACAATTTCTTTTTAAGTTACAGTTATATTCTTGTCCAATTGCTCCAGCTACATGTTGTAAAAGGGAAAATAATTTGCAAAAGTGGAGAAATGGAAAAACATTCATGGGGGTTTTTTTTCCTTTATTGTCCTATGATTTAAACAGGGAGATATGTATTACTTAAGTTAAGCATGCAAGTTCTCTAAAAGGATAAACATATTCTAAGGAAACGATATCCCACAAGAACTAAACTGCGTGGGGGAATCTGTCTAAACTCTGCTAAACAGGGTTCATGTGTAAGTACAAATGGAGAGATCTGAAAGGATCAAGGTCCAAATGCTCAATTCTTATCGTCTCGTTAATATTTAATGCATTATTTGAACTCCAGAAGCCCATTCCTAATTCGGATGCATGGGAGCTGGTTTTGGTGTTGAGGCCTTTCTGTCTAGTGGTGAAGTCACCGTAGGAAATCAGTGGCAACACACAGGCAAGGCAGATTTTTGCCAGTTACTTCTTTTTAAAAGCAGAAGTCATTTTGAATTCTTTGGCACAACCAGATGCCGCACAACTTTTGTAATTTTCCTCTTGACTTCCATCATTATTTAAACTGTATTTCTACCCATCATGTTTATAAAACGATAATTCTACCCTGTATCACAGAGGATTATTTTCTGTAGTGTGTTGTTCTTCATATGGAAAGTGTGAGAATTAATCTTTGTGCCATTCAAACTGCGCGTCTGACTCCCCGCCTGGTCCAAACAAGAAAGTCACTTGTGCCGGGATGAGAATACAAGAGTGACCGTGTCAGTCCCTGCGAGAGGGGGGAAGGTGAAAGGATGGTGAGAGGGGTGGTTTCAGGTGCTGTGGGAATCAGCCCCTGCCCAGGAGGAAGACCTAATCCCATGTGCGAGACTGGGTAACCTCTATGGAGGTAGGTTACACTAATATTAAGTTGTATTGCAGCAGAGTTTAAAAAAGTGGGGAGGGCAGAGCAGGAGGGCGAAACCCTTGCACTGTCCCTACTCTTGGCCCTGTCAACGTAGACATTGATAATTAAGTGTTCTTGGAGTGGTCCATGAACTTGGCCACAACATAGCTGAAAAAATTCCTCGGGCTGCGAAACTGTTACTCAGAAAAACACCGACTTTTCAATGGCGTAAGCAAAGATGCTTTTTCACTTGGAAAACAGGTGATGTGGATGAAATAGCTTTTTTTTAACACGTGTTCTAACTTCTTGGCCCACCATGAAATATCATTTTAGCCAACGTAACTTAGTCGTCTTCTTTCAAAAAGTATTGTAGCAGGGAAGCATAAAAACTCGTCCCAGGTACCGTTCACCACAACGTTCATCCTCTAAGAAGCGCCCAATTAACAATGACTACTGAAGCCACACCTTTCTTCTGAAGTACAATAACCTTTTTGTATATTTGGCATAACTGCATTGGAAGGAATTGCCACAGACGTGAAATCACGTGTGTGCACGGGCACCTACGCCTGTGCCTGTGCTGGATGCCCCAGCAGCATACAATAAGGCCAAACGCTTCAGCTGACAGCGGTGCATTTATTCTTTTGTTGTCTCGTATTTATAGGCTACAGCATGCATTTATTTCAAAGTATAAAACGTTGATTCAGGCTGTATGCGCAGAGCAGCTTTTTATAGGTCATTGGGACTGAGAAAATACCGCCTGTTTCTCACGTCTCATAGCAGTATATCTTACATATCGTTCAGTTCTGGAAATCTACGTTTTGATCTGTTTGAGGATACCAGTAATAATATACTTTTGGAAATAGTTCTCAAGATTACATGAGTATCACTATCCATTTTGTCACCTGTCACATCTAAAGATCCACAATACCATAGTAAAATATGCTACAAGCCTGGATTGATGTACTTTGTTTAAGCCTGTTGACATACAATACTTTCTTCTAGCTACTGCTGAATGTGTTAGCTATTTATAGGCATTGAAATTCACCATGAATCTGTGTTTAAGGCAAACCATGTAGAAAGAAAAAGAATGTATGATCATTTTATATTTTATATAAATATGTAAGTGATGCCAACGCTAGGTGTACGTTCAAGGGAAAAACGAAAATTCAAATCAACATTACAGCACCCCAGCCCACTCCATCACCATTTTTAACCCCCTGTCAGCCACCTTCCCTGCTCTGAAAAGCCCCTGAGCCTTTCAGAGCACTGCAGGGATTTCCATGTTGTCTGCGCGATAGAGGTGAAGACGGAAACTTTGGCTGTTGCAAACTTAACCCTAAAAATCAAGCTGGAAACATACTCCCCTTTCCAACTGACTTTCAAAGGGCAGCGTGGAGGATCGCAGTAGTAACGAAGATGAGCTGAACCAGTAATTATTTAGCCACCACCATGAAGATGAACTGAACCGGTAATTATTTAGCCACTGGGGGATGATGTGCAAAACTAAATCTTACCGTCAGTCGTAGTCATAACTGGTAGCATGCAAGTGCCAGATTTATGAGACGTAGCGATCCATCTCCATTACACGTCAGATGGTTTACTTAAGGTAGGTTACAGGGGATCCCAGTTTTTATCCCAGGTGAAGTCGCCTTGTCCGAACCTTCTGCACAGCAGTCCTTCTTGATGTGCCTCTTTTCAGTACCACTTTTCCATTCCCACACAGCAGCCATACGAGTTGGAGTCAAGCTTCGGATAAGCTGCAGCTCCAGGGTTCTGAATATTTGAGTAATACCTTCTGTATTTGTATGTGTGTATGTATTTGTATATAACGTTCTGACGATAATTAGAACTGTTTAAAGATATCACCGCTAAAGAGCTCTTTGCTCTTAGGCAGTTTGTGAGGCAAACTGCCAGTCTGGATTTTGTGGACAGTTAGGAGGTTTAGTCTCAGGAAGGAGGTATTTTATATCTACCAGCTCTTCAAACCATGGACGTTTCAATCCCAGTGCCTTCCTACTACTAAATTAGCACGTAGCCCAACTGCCAGAGTTAGCCACAGTAAGATAATATTGCAATCAGTATGGAGAAAGAACAGCGAACTCGAACTTTGAAATGTAGGTGCAATTATAACCCTCCCCATTTGAACGCATCTACAGATTTTTATTCCTCTGCACAAAGTTCCTGACTTCATTTAATGATATCATCCATTTCCTTTTTGCACTCAGGAAAAGATATTGGCTTTTTGACAAAAAAAAAAAAAAAAAAAAAAAAAGGGGAGGTGGTGATGGTGTTATGGATTTTAATACTTCTGCTGACTGCTGAAACATCTCTCAGGTTAGAAATTCATGAGACTCCATGAGTTCCCTCATATGGGCTTTGTCAGCACATGGATGGGAAACATTTATAAGATATCCTCAAATGCTGCAGAAAACGGTGCCAGTGACTCGTTTATTAGTTTCCAGTGTTTCTTTGAACTCAGTACAGAATAAATGTCCCAAGATGGTGCAAAAACGTTGAATTACTATTGCCCTCTATAACAAAGTGAGATCTCTGCAAAAAAAAAAAAAAGGAGAAATATTTGCAGATCAAACGCCAGGTAAGAAGTGGCAAATTTCAGCATTAAGCGCAGTCATTATCCTATATTAATGAGATTTGTGAAGCAATGCAGAACGAGAACTTCTGCACAAACTTCTAAAATACAACCCATTGTGTTATTTACGAATGTATAAACAGAATCCTAAATTAAAAACCTGGAAGAGCTGCGAGATGAGCTGAGCGCTACATATTTGCGTGCATCTTTTTTGTAGGCCAGTTACTAAATTTTTGCTACATAATGTTTTTCTAAGCAAATATTCATTGAGCTAGCAAAAGTATTAGAGCTAATCACTGTAGTTTTCCTTTAACATGGCATTTTTACATGACACCCACTCCCAGGATTACAATTTTGTTTTGACACGCACAATAATATTTAACTGCTGGATGGCATGAGATTATCACCTCAAATGCTTCAGCATGAGCGTATACCAAAAACCCTAATATTTTCCCATCTTTTATGGACAAGCCCAAGAAGAGCTTTGAAGTCCTGTCACTGGTGGTGGTGAATAATTTAATAAAGCTATAATTTTAAATATGCACCTTTATCCAGAAAAATACTTGAGCCTACGCTTAATTTTAAGTGTAGGTGTATTGGCTCCCACAGGGATATTCATGTTCCTCAATTCTTTCCTGGTCCGCGTCTAATTGGCAAAACATGCTGTAATCAAATTAAAGGCTAGGTTGCCAGTTCAGTCACAGCCGTAAGGGAGAGATGATGCTTAAGCAGCCCCACCTCACGATCTATCTTGGAAATAGAAATTCACGGACATACACAGACCTTTTAAGTTACAACCCCTGGCACTGGCACAGTTACTCAAGTGAAAAAAATAACCCCTGTACAAGGGACTGGGAAACAGTTCTCACAGCCCTAATTCCTCTGTGTCTTCTGTTCTGTGAGGCAAAGGATGACATTTGTGTTGGATAAAAGCGTTGCCAGATGCTTCTTTCCCTCTTACTCACCTACACCTATGCTCCCATGTAGAGCATTACGTTCTGTAATGCTGGCCCAGGAACCGTGGAGCCTTCCTTTACGAGGGCACACATGCACAGATGACCACGGTGGACTAGCCGAAAATGCCCAAGAAAACCCCAGACATACGCTTTTACCTCCCTACAGTATTGTCCCCTCCCATGCCTATTGAAGTCTGGATCCTACCACAGCCCAGGTCTGAATATTGATCCCTCCTGCAGCCACTTAAATACAAATATTTATTCAGTGGTGCCTTTTACGAGTTATTTTCAGCCCCTTCTGTCTCTGCCCAAGGGTGGAGAGCTCAATTACCAAACCAGGAAGAGCTGGGTGTGTAGGTATTTCGAGAAGAATTCAGTTGTAGCTCTAATGCCCTGCGATACCAGGTTTTCAAGATATTCTTCCTGAAATTCATGGGGTGCGACCAATAAAAAAGCAGATATTAAAAAAAAAAATAACAAGCCCAGAAAATTCCAGTGACTTTTCCCTCGATACCTAGATCTGTATCTATCTACAACTCGATGGTTGTAGGACAGGATGTTTCCCTATTATCCAAAAGTGATGTAAAATTCTTTTGAAGAAATGTTTTTGTTGGCTCTTTTATACTGTTGCTGTCTCCCTTCTGACATGTCTCTGTAGCTTGTGTGAGTTAGCTTGTGAACTAATTTAAACCAAGAAAGACAAATGTATTTTAAAAAATTGTCCGACACTGACAAGCAGACTGATCATTTTGCATTCTAGCTTTTGTGAGGGGGGATAAAATTGCTATATAACATTTTAGATTAAAAAAAGAAATATTCAGCATTAAATATTCAACATTAAAGTTCCTCGAATTTAAAAATAAATCTACAGTCTTTCTTCTAAAAATGCTGCTGTCAAGCACTGCTGATTCTCATTCAGGAAACACACTATATAAGAATACTGTATTTATCAAGCTTAAGGAGAAAAAGCTTTGAAAAATTAGTGACCCCCAGTATAGCCTATAAGAGCTTTTTTTATTGAGCAAACGTGTCAGGGAATGGCATCCATTCATGGACAGTTCAAATTTCCCCATTTTGAGGAACCGTGATGCTGACATCTGTCAGTGGCATTCCTGAAAATATGTGACTTCAGAGACACTCTGCCGTTAAACACTCTCAGGAACTTTGTCCGTGTGACCGATGAACCTGTAAAATGTGTAAGATCAGCTGCATATGCGACTTACAGGGTGAAGTCATAGCACCACTAGACAAAGGATAATCAGTTGACATTCCTTCATACAAACACAACTGGGAAGGGTTTTTTGCCTTCTATTGTTAGCTCTTAATCTGTTTCTCATGCTGAAGTCTTCCCTTAATTTTAATTAGTTTATTCCTGAAAATATGAGCGTGTTGAAGAACAAATGATGGGAACAAAGGGCTGCACGTACTATAATGAACGTTGTCTAAGTGCCTGAGGTGGGAGCTGGGAGATGGAAACCTGCTTCACTGTTGCGTCTTCGTAGAGCAGCTGAGCGTGGAGCACATGGTGCCGACCTTACTCCAAGGTTTACTCCTCACCCTGCCTTCAGGGAGAGCAGAGACTCCACAGGTGCAACAATGGCGTTGTGTGGGGATGCGATGAGGGTATGACCAGGATCAGATCTCAGAAGGGGCCACACATAGCATGAAAACACAAAGTTTTGAGTACCAGTCTTATTCAATATCCATCCTCAGTGAGGTCAGAAGGTAAATGTAGGGGTATTCATAAAGTGGGATACACTTCATGGTTATTAAGATTTAAGTAATGATGAAAAAAGAGATAATATTTTCTCTGGAGGTGGAAAAGCTAAAATTTATTTGTCCTACGGGTAGACAAGTTGCAGTTTATTCCATCTAGCAAGCTAGTCCACAGCCTTCAATCCTGGCAGTTTTCAAAAGATCTTAAATGACCTTCTCATTTCTGTGGCTTAGAGCCCTCCTGATGCAGATTTCAGTTCCAACATCTGATCTGAGAGCTGACATACCTCAGAACCTCATCAGATCTAACATCTCATCCCCAATCTTCTGGCTAGCAAGAAGAAATACTGATGGTTACCGCTGATTGCGGCATCTGATATTAGCAGCCTTCTGGAAAGAAGGTGGGCTATAAGTCATCCTTCAGTGGAACAAAATCAACTAGTTTTTTTTCAAAAAGAAATACTCAAACCCATGTATTTTTGAATAAGAAGAATTTATAACGTTGTAGTTTTAAAAAACATGACGAGCTATATTTTCATAGAATCATATAATGGTTAGAGTTGGGAGGGACCTTGATATTCAACAATTATGAAACCAGTTAAAGGACATTTAGCCTCAAGGG
>CM018101.1:81970073-82315579 GCA_008658365.1 Alca torda
GACTGGATTTGCATGATAACACATCATTTTATTACTTATAGAATGCATTTTCTGAGGATTTTGCGTATAAATCTCTTCTGAATTATCATGCCACATTGAGGATAGGGGCATACAGAAATCCTTGCTGATGACTCCCATCCAGGGAGCGTGTCACCCACCCTTCTGCTCTGTGCTGTGAAGCTGAAAATGGGTAGAGCTCAAGCTGAGATAGAAGAGAGATCTGCTCCAGTTCCCTCCCCTGAACCGTGCTTGTTCTCCCGTTCGCATTTTGGGCAAACCTCGATTTCCTCAAGTACGGCTATTGACACAGGACAACTCATGATAAAGCCTCGTGAGCAGAATTTCATGAACGCAAAAGCCACATTGTCTTCATTTGCTTTTAGGGTTGTTTTGTCTAATTGGATAAAGACAAAGCAAGGCAGAAAACGTGGGCCCACACTGAAAAATAGACTACCCAGAGATATTTGGGTGCTCAGATCTCAAGGTAACGATGGCAACTGCAGATGTCCAGAACACTTCAGGTGTTTCAGCACTTGCTGGCACCCAATCTACCAAGGAAAGAAGAAAGCTTTGAGGTGTCATCTTTCTCCTTTCAATGTCTTCCTTGCGCATGACATCGCAGTACCCCTTGTTTTTCCCCTCCACGTGTGCGTTTGCTATCAAAAAACAAAAAATAAGTCCCGCTCTGCCCATCACAGAAAATCCTTACCGATGGAATATGGATTTCAGTGGTAACACTTGTCTAAGACCGGTTTTCACAAGCGTGTATGTCAGGTCCAAAGAAGTAGTGCAAGCTGCTCACTGAGTCTGTGATATAAATGCATATAATTTTTTTTACCATTTATCACTTCCTAACTTCCCACCCCTGCCCTTTGCACAGCAGGTTCACTGGGAAGAAACTGGAAACTTACACAAGGTGTGAATGGAGGCCAGAAATCACTGGGCTGGGTAAGTAGAAATTTGTGTAGGGTGTTTAGCATGTTTTTTTGGTACTGAAACTGTTTAATTATCCATAACTTGAGTAATAGTATGTTAGGTAGGGAAAAGGACAAGATCTCCTTAGCCAAGTAGGGAGAAGTAGCAACATGGCATTTGCCGTTTTGTTAACACTGACTATTTGAAGAAATATTTAAAGTAATGGAAATAAAATAAATGCTTATAAAATACCAGATCCCATTTAAAAATATGTATTTTGAACTATAAATGGCCATTATAGCTTAGCACAAGAGCACTGACCAGTGTAAAGAAATCGCAGGAGGTGTAAGATGTATACACTCTACAGTAGTATTTTACTATAAAAGCATGGACCCCTGCTGGCATACGTAATTTAATGTGCAGCATGCCTCTCCTAATTCAATCAGGTCTCTACATCCCTTCTTTTATATTCCAATTGGATTCCATGTGCTAAAGCCATCAAGATTTTCAGGATGAAATGAATGCTTGTATTAATCCAGCAATTTCCATTTAAAACACAGCATCGATTTGATTAATAAGGTTTGATGCTGAATAATTATACGGCAAATATGTAGGATATAGAAAAACCACAGATGTGACCACCAGCAAAAGCCTTGTGGGAGAAGGGGGTCAAAGGGAAGCAATGGCCATGACTGAGGTGATGAATTCTTGGCTTTCCTCTTATGCAATTAACAAGCAATGCTTCTATTAATTTGCCACCCCCAGAGTCTTCACTGGTCAGATGTGTCAGGGTCAAGGGGCAGAGGGGCAGAGCAGGGGTCAGCATCACAGCAGCCCTGAAAAGAAATGGGAAAATGAAAGAAATCCAAATTAAATGCTAGAGTATACTTTTGGCAGTGTAGCAGGAGGGGGGCGTGGGGGTTGGGGGGTGGGGGGAGGAGGCATCTCTTTAATGTTAAGGCTCCTGTTTTAGAATAATAAAAATGTTCTCTGCACATTTAATTCAAAGTAATCAATCTGAGGTGCAGCGCTTGAGCATCCAATAAAAGAAAATCAATGTGGTCTCTACAAGAGAAGACAAACAATGCCAGCTTTTACTAAAGGGATTATAGGTTAACATTTATTCAGTGTATTGTAATCTGATGTCAAGTGGTATAAAATCAAGCCAACAATCCATTACCACCCGTTATAGGCTAGGTGCTGATCTCATGCAAATTGACTTTTCATAGAACTTATTAAATCATTTCTGTGTTCCAGCTATGGAACATTTTTATACAGCTGCTGGACTTCAATAAATTCTATTTCATACTTGTACTGAGGAATATCAAAAAGACAAATATTTGTCATTTCAAAGCACAGTTTAAATTTTTTCCGTGGTTTCCTTGTGCTTCCCATCTTTAATTAATCAAATGGAATGTAGTTTGTCTTAGATTAGTAACAGGAGAAAAAAAAAAAAAAAAACATTAATTTGAGAACTGACATAAAGCAGTAGTTCTCCGACTCTCCAGTTTGGTCCTGCAAACCTCCCATGAGAGTTATTAATTTTTAAGTATTAAGTATAATAAATTGACCGGAAAAAAAAAAAGAAGCAGTTTTTAAAAGATGCCTACGCTGTTTAGAGATAATCACCGTAATCTGTAATAAAATGCTTTGCAGGGCAGAAGGATTCCATGCAAATGTCAGCTCTCCAAAGAAATCTTTGACAATGAAAGGCCCAATCCCCTTCCCGAGCAAAATCAATAGGAATTTGCCACTGATGTTGGTCGGGGTGAAACAGGGCTCTCAAGTCTGCCTTTAATAAGCCACAGTAAAAGGAGTAAAGCCTTTCAAATGATATGTCGTAAAAAAGGATTTGTATCCATCACGTGTATTTTCCAGGTGTTAATTCATAGGAGTACAGGGATTGGGCATGTGGCTCAAAACCCCAATTTGTCCCGTTGGTTGCTGGCTGTAGTGATAGACACTTACTCCTATCAGCTGGGATGAGGACAAGCACGGCGCTCTTTTCGAGTCCCAGAAAAAGTCGGTAACCGCGAGTTTAACATAATATAAAATCGCTATAGGAGTTGTCAAAGTTAACGTTATTTTTGAAACAGCCTGGTTCGTTGTTAGGGCTGGGTCACTTTCATGTGTGTGGAAAAACATTACCACATGTTTGAAAATATTGCTGATATTCTGCAGATTGCGTTGCGCTGCAGCTCTCTGCTACTTCAAAACACTTCAGAGTAAGGCAGAGGTAGGAAGGGAAATTGGACGTGACACTGTTTTCATTATAAAAGCTAAGTTTGGTTTTGCCACCCTTGACACAGCAGAACATTTTAGCCAGGAAGTGGTCTTTTTCTTTGTTTTCCACACACTCCCCCCCCCCCCCCCCCCTTATTTTTTTATACGTAACCTTGTGGTTCTATAAGGAAATTGAACCCCTGAAGTTCTAAACGTCACAGTGTCACTCATCCAGCATGCCAAACAGTGAAGGCGGTGCAAACTTTGACTATTTGAGTAACGGAAGATAAGGGAGAAAAATGATTCTCTGGAACTGGCAAAGAGAGAAAACTAAAGCAGTATTACTCCTTCCTTTGCTCTGCTAATTGTTGGATCGTTTTACAAGTTGGCGCACAAAATTCTGCCTTAGTTTCCCCTCTGAAAAACAGGAAAAGTTCCTTTTACTGCAACGTCCTTTCAGCTTTCTGCATGGGCAAAGCTAGACGACTACCACAGGGAGAAGCCCCTTTTCAGGGACTGATGCTAAAAGGCTGCTTGAGCCTCAAAATTCATCTATGTGTTGGGACGGACAAAAATTTCATCTAGAACTGCTTTCCAGGCACGTTTGAGCTGAAATAAGTGGGGAAAGCCTGTTAGGATTTCCTCCTAGCCTTTTCCCACCGTCGTGGTCCAAACCACAGCCCTGAACACCATCCCTTGCCCGGGTATGTTTCGATTTGGGCTCCTCAAGCCACTCTGCTGTTTTCCTTGCTCGTCTCCATTTTTTGGCAGGCAACACTTGGCTTTCCCCGCCGTGGTTGCCTGTCTCGAGGGCGTTTTCTGTGGCATCCAAAGCGCCGGTGCCAAGGAGAAAGCCGTCCTGCAGAACTGATAACTCGCCCCCTTCAGCACGCGTTCTCACAGTGTCACCAGCTTCGCTGTGGAAGCTGCCCAGAACTTAAAAGGCTGGCAATTAGAATTTAAAATTAAAACGGCAGAGTAAAGTAGATAGCTTATATCCTCCGCACCTGCCAACGAACTGAGCTCCTTCTGCTTTTTCCCTCTCCGAATCGTGACTCAGGAGATCCAAACTGCATGAAAAAAGCGTGAGAGCAAGGAGGTGGTCAGACACAAGAAGCCGGTATTAGGTTAAAAGACCCTCCAGCTGGAAAATGCTGTATTTTAGAGTTTCTGAATGCCTTATGCTAGGCTTTCAACAAAAAGTGGGAAAAGTTTGACGTGAAGAAGGACATCCTGGACCCTACAGCTCTGAAAAGCGTGCTGCTTTTGCATTTTTGAGCTGAGGGCCACAGAAGGTCTGCGGCGGGGTTCTGTACAGCTGCAGTTGACAGTGGGGTTTAGACAGATGCACCTAGTTAAAGGTGATTGAACACCAAGGGCTGGGCAGCGCTTAGTACGCCCGCCGTCGTGAGACTTCAATTCATTACGGTAACAGAACGCAACAGCGCAGCGGCGGCAGAGGACATGGTTGTAGTATTGATTTGGGCTCCTCGAAAGTCTTCTCTTAGGATGCAGAGCGCAGTCAAACACGCACAAACATCACTCAGTTCCCCCCATTCTGTCATGTGCTCCCTGCACCTCGAACTAAAGCAGCCTCAAGACAGAGGAAAACGCCTCTTTAGTTGAAGGCAGACAGGGCTGTAAGCCTGACTCGAGGGGGTTATGCAGATGTGGTGACCTTTCTTCCGGAGACCAGATTTTACACTCAAATTGCCATTAAAGCTCTGCGTTCCCTCGAGGCCCGCAGTCAACTTGTGTGTTTTCTCCGTGCGGGTTGAAAGTCAGCGTGGCACCGTGCCCACGCTGCATACTAAACGGAGCGGAGCGTAAATAAATGGCAGACCGGCCCTCCGTCCAGGGGAGATTGCATCTTTTTTTTTTTTTTTTTTTTTTTTTTAATACTTTTGTAATACAGGCCATTCGCTATGATGATGAATGCAATATCTAACCGGGCTAGTGAGAGATCCCTCGCTGCAAACAGCGAATACACAGGAAATGCTGCACTTTCCTCACTTTCTAAATTAACTGTAAAACCCGGCGCTAACAAAAGCAGCCTCCACCTGCACCCAGTGCCAGGAAATGCGCTTCCGAAGCGCTGAATTGGAAGTGGAGTGTGTCACCTCTTCCTTCAGGGTAAGCTAAACAGAAGATTTCCACGAGCAACTTGCATTTTCGGCTGGATGCCAGCCGGCCAACTTTGCCCACGACACGCAGCACCTCTGTGGTCCTCCCACGTGAACTACTGGCGGCCCTGGGCCAGAACAAGGGCTTTGGTCCTTGTGCACGTGTTACAAAGGGGTCTGTGGATAACAGAGATAAAATTCCCTTCCTGCTAAAGCTTAGTATGAGTTGTGCTATTAACTTCAATACAGAAGTGATTTAATTTAACCCGGGAATTTTCCCATTATGGACCTTCAAGTTATTCCGCCCTGACTCTTCCTCAGCACCGTGGGCATGCGCTGCTTGCAAACACGAATTCCAAATTTAACCTCTTAGAGCCACCTGCTCTAAGAGCGGGTGTAGAAAATGCAACGGCTTTGGGGAGAGGGAGTGTTCGCAGAGTTCTCCCCGCCTTGCAAAACAGGGCCAGAGTCAGCTTCCTACGCACCCGGACGGCTCTCGTGCGTTGTGCAGAGCTGGTATGGCAAAAATGAGCTTCGTACAACAGGCACATGTGAGAGCTCCGTCTTGCTCTACAAGGGGTGAACATCCATCACTCTTTAAAAGGAACCGACGATTTGGTCTGTTTCAAAAGCAGCATCTGAGTAAAGAAAGGAAAAGCTGCACACTTCGGGGAACTAAACTCGAACATTATGTTTCCATATGTAAAACTATATTCCTACAGCTGCAAGCGGTAATGACCAAATGTTTTTTTTTCTCAAAAATTAGTTGAAGAAGACCTAAAAAGTTTTCTATAAAATAGAAAGGATGTATTATTAATTATGAAGGCCTAATGACCTATCAGGCAAAAGCCTTATCCCTGCAGCTCAGTGGGCATTTCTGAAAACTCATATGATGAGACATAGCTCTTGATAGAGGTTTTGGGTAGAACATTTAATCAAGATGTTGAGAGAAATTAGATGTCTTTATCCATAAGTTAAGCATGTTTAGAAACTACTCAGAAATCAATTCGTGGTGCTAAAGCAAATTTTCTATATAGGCAGTATGAGAAATTGGAAATACGGCTGCCAGCAGCAGGTGATTCATGGTGGTTTATCTTTAAAAAATAGTATCGTTTTTAAAGGAAGGCAACAATTTTCAGTTGATTAGAGGAATCGTTTCTTTCTGCTGCCCCCAGACCTCTTTCTTTGGTTATGCAGAGCATCATCAGACAATTCCAAATTATTAAGGCATCTGTTGTAACATTAAATACAATAAATACACAGAGCCCCATCCCAGCTCAACAGCAACAGCAATCTGTAGCTTGTGTTGCAGGTCTTTCATATGATCACTGAACACCATATTAAACACGAGTTTTAAAAGAAAAAGAAAAATAGCTGCCTTAAATGCCACCATGGCTGCTGGTTAACAGAATTGGGTGGGCAAGGACTTCAATGGGAAGCCGTACCTGTGAAGGAAATATCCTGTATGTACTCACAGCTGGAAGTTGAGTTAATTAAAGTATGAATGATATCTACTCTAACCCCCTCACAAGCCTGTATTACAAGCTGCTATTTGATTTAAGTCTGCTTGATCTTGTCTCAAAGCTAAAAGAATCTCCATTTTAATATTTCCTGCAACACTTGAAATGTTTGGGTCTCAAGGAAGGTGTTCAGTTAAAAAAAAAAAAACCTCAATGTCAGACATGTGCCTTTTTTGCCGCATTTCCCAAAAAAAAAAAAAAAAAAAAAAAAAAAAGCCACCATGGGACAATGCAGAATTTCAATTATATTTTAATCAACATAATTCCAGGATGGAGCTGGTTATTAGACAGGACTGAAAAGGCAGCAGTTTTCTTGGAAATGACACAAACATAGTCCATAAATAATTTCATTATATGTGTGTTGGATGAACTGGCTTTTCTTTATAATGAGGTAGAAAAGCATTTCAGATGTAAGTTACCAGTTTTTTGAACTTGGTCATGGTCTTTCTCCGAGAGGCTTTGTACACTGCAGACTTCACTAGGCAAAGCCGAATACACACTGTATTTTGCAAGCGGTTGCAAAAAATGAGCATTTTCTGTACCTGTCACTGTATTTGCAATCCTACTCTGAATTGCCGATGAAGTGATAGCCTCTGAAAAAACAGCTTCAGATCAGCCAGAGCAAGAGAAGTCTTTCCCCTAGATGCACATGTGCAGACATCTTTTGTCCTTTCCCTGCTGACCCTTAAATCTGCTGTCTCCAAGTCCTGCACAATTACATGAGAAGCCGCTTTAGTCGTTCTGGAGGGTATTTTCTCCCTTTTCGTTTATTATATATCTCTGTGATCTCTTCCCCAAGTTGTTCTTCAAGCCATTGCGATGACATTTCAGTTCAACTTCATTTACTTATCACAAAAGGATCTCGGTGGAATTTTCTGGCAAGTAAGAACTATTAATAATAGATTTCCTGTCATATTAAAAGTCAGTAGGCTATGACTTAATACTGAAATGGAATGTCGAACTTTATGTTGACTTTCTTGTGTCCATCTGTTTGTTTCAGAAGCTCAAGGTTTTCACTATACTGGTGGGGTTTTTTTAAAAAAGAAGGTTCTCTTAGTTTGCACAAGAAGTTCCCAACTTTACAAAAAGGAAGATTTTGCTGCCTGAAAATAAATCCTAGAATAAGGGACCCAGAGTCTTCTTTAGAAAATTAAAAATATTTATAAAACAACCTAGCGTGGCTTTGAAAAATTATTTATCTGATAAATAGTACAAGAGATCTAAATAACCTATTCTGGCCTATTAGGCAGGTAGCATAGGTACTTATTTGACCATTCTTTCATAATTCATTGCGTTTATCAGTCCAAGCACCTCTGAAGGGGTCATCCTGGTCTATCAATTGGATTAATACCGAGTGGCATGAACGAAGATCTTTCCAGATGCAGGAAGGTGTCCACATTTCAGTAGCCATGTCCTTTGACTTGAGGTGAACCTTTGGCTAACTAGACAAGTCTGTCAGAGTACCCTGTGCTTCCAGAAAAGGTCAGAAATTTTGCTGAAATTTTGCGGTCAAACCCTGGATGAAATCAGCTGGACTGGTAGAAGATAATGGTACGTTGTCCTCACCAACTTTGTGGAGGCAAAGGCTTTTAGTCTTCAAATTCCCAGTGCCTACTGCAGGATACGCAGGTTTTCATAGAGACTTTCATTATAAAT
Organism: Alca torda; assembly: GCA_008658365.1. Classification (NCBI taxonomy): domain Eukaryota; kingdom Metazoa; phylum Chordata; class Aves; order Charadriiformes; family Alcidae; genus Alca; species Alca torda. Next base: position 81,978,511 of record CM018101.1, read on the forward strand.
TAAAGCTGAAGCTCAGCTTTAAAACACCAGAAATATTTCTCTAGAGTTGGTCAACAACAGAATAAAAGAGAACAAAACACAAATGGGTGCTACAGGCGAGATGTCATCCCGGAATGTAGTTGCAAGGACCGCAAATCAGTCTTCATTCCTCAGAGGGATGTTTCATTAGCTAAAAGGGAGACAGGGAAAAGTAATAATGCCCCTGCTCCTTTTGTCGTCACCCTGATGTGGCAGATGCCACCCCAGAAATGCTTTGGCAGGAGCATCCACCTGATCCCCGAGAAACACGGCCATTGCTCCCAGCTCCCTTCTTCCCCCCCAGCCCCACTCAAGCAGGATTTCCATGAGATCCTGTGGGTTCCTGGGGAGGTCCTGCAATTCACTGAGTAAAAAGCAGAATTATAACACGGGAACAGAATCTTCTAGAGGTGATGGAAACGCACGTTTTATTTTAATTAATAGGATTAAGTACTTCTCAGTTTCTCGTCCTGAGTGTTAAAATCTAGCATGTAAATTTCTTTTTAGTTTCATATTGATCCACCTTTTGATAATGAATACTGTTATATCCATATAAAAAGCTATATTAAAAATGACTACAAAGGTGTCCCAATGATCTCAGAACACTTAATTCTCAACAATTTTAAAATGGAAATGAAAGAGGGTACCGAAAGGGTATGAATCTTAACGGAGCAGAACGATCATGTTCTGCTTTGTAACAGGGTGGCATTTTTTATTTGTTGGATTGTAAAGGGTACAAAAGCTTCCTCCCTTATCTTGTGCAACGTGAAAACAGCCAGCCTGATTTTAATACATTAATATTGTAAAATAAACACAAGGCACCCCGTGGCAGGCTTTCAGAATGTATCGTTACAGCTGCATTAAAAGCTTGTGAGGACAAGGGTCTCCTGTGTTGCAGAAGTACTGGTCCACCCTAAATACATCATTATAACCCGTACAGGTAGCATCAAAGAAAAGACAAAAAATACAGACGGTGGAGGGCGTTCTGAGTGCTTGGTAACTTTTAACCCCATCAGATACCCAGAGATGAAGAGGCCGACCTAAACAACACCTCACAGTAGTATTATAATTAAGGATTTGTAAGCAGTAAAATGCGTCCCTGCAGATGAAACAACAACCTTTAACCCACCTGAGAAGGGCTCAGAAAATAGCGTTGACATGGCTTGTACCTGGAGCACATTATGTCTGTTGCTGCCGCGTGGCTTTTTAGGACTAGCGGGTTGATTTTGGCAACCTTAAATCCATAAGAAATACCGGTTTTATTATACCTTTTACAAACATTAGACTTCAGCTATCAGAGCTTTGAAAGCTTATTTATAACGGCCCCACCTACAGCCACTAACCCTCGTTCCTTACCTAGGACATAATTAAACTTCTCCAGATCCCCATTAACCTGTTCCTTTGATCTCCGCGGTGATGATATGCAAAGCCATCCTATAAGGCCTCATCTCTTGCTATTGGTTAGGATTTTTGATAACTGTATGCAGAGTTCTGAGGAAGCAAAATCTATTGAAGATTTTCTCAAGCTATGGACAAATCCAGCTCAAAAGACCAATTTAAAAAAAAATCCACGTATCGAGTGAAGTGTCTTCATTAGGGTCTAAGGCCTAAAAGAAAATACCAGTCCAGGGAAATGCTGAAGGTCTGTGACTGACCTTTCTTTGGTTTTAATCGCTGAAACTCCCGACAGCTTAATAAGTTGAAGGTGCTGGATCACAGTCTAACTTAATAAGGCCCACAGCAGAGCCTTGGCCACCTTTGATTGCTCCCATAAGTCTTAGCACATCTGGTACTCTGTCCTTGGGTGAGAAATGTTTTCCATAACTTTCCTCATGTTCACTACCCTGCATATAAATTGTTTTTATTAAACCAAGAATGATACAGCACTGTATATTTGTGTGAGCTTTTGCAGTTTTCAGCCATCATCCTACTGAGAGAGATGATTGTTTTCTCTGAAATGGAATTAAACACGGTTTATCACAAGAATCTCCTTAGCTTTTTTCCCCCTACCACCGCTTGTTTTACTGAGAATCACATGGGTCAACCTAACCTTCAGCCGTGACACAAGATTAAAGAACTGGAGATTGCAACAAGTCGAGTCGGCATCATCCGCAATCTGCTGCATTTGTTCTTTCGCAAAAAAATACAGTGCAGAAGGGCAAGCACAGAGCTGGCCAGGGAGCTTGCTTTTAAGAAAACAGAAAGCCAAACCCTGTGCTAACTTAACTGGGAAAGGTGGTTTTCTTTTTTTTCCTATGTGTGTCTTAGCTATAATGTAAATTAATATAACGTATGTACTTATACGTAGAAAGTGTGGCAAAAATGAGAAAAATATCATTGCATGACGACCGCTACCAACAAGCATTTGGCTGGGCTATACACACATGTATACACACATATATACACACACATATAAGGGAATAATGATGCTCACAAAAAATCAGAAACTACTCTGCCTAAATCTGTTGTTCCTGCCAGATCTAATCTTACACAGCCTTTCAATATTTTATGTTTGTCTATTTGTTTGTTTTCTATTTTATTCAGACCCTCTTCTGTCCACAGCAGTAGGATATCTGAGCAACTTCAGTCAGGGATGAAAAAAACCAATGTGAGTGGTGCCAGTGATCCATGTTGTCTCCCATCCTCCTCCTGGAAATAAGTGTGCAAAGTAGGTTTTGCTCTCCGCAGGGCTTGGGTTGTTGTTGTTCCTTAATATGTGATGTAATATTTAACTTGAAAATTCAAGAGTGAGATGCATCTTGCCCTGGAGGCACAGGCTGGTGGTGTTTGCAAAGGTCCTTGGACTCATTTTGTAGGATTTGCTTCCATGGTTTTCTACCAGCCCTTGAGAAAGTCATATTTCATGCACAGGCGAACTTTAACAGTTAGATTTGCGGATTTATATACACATAAGCCAAGAGTATATTCACTTGAAGAGACAGCAGATTAGTAAAGGCATATAACTGTTCATTTATCTTTTTGTTTCTTTGCTGCAATGCTACGTCTCAAAACTTAGCTTAACAGTTAAGGAAATGTTAAGCAAGGGGACTGTAGGCAAGGTTGGTGGAAAATGCCTCTTCGGAAAATGAATACCTCTGAATTCAGGTTCCATGTGGAGTTCATAGTGCTTTCTGTAAGGCAGAACTGGTTAAATAATGATGATTAGTGTTTCCTTACATTTTTAAATTATTATCAGAAAAATATATTTTACAAGTGATAATGTATTCACGAACACCTGACCTAAAAACAGGAGAATATCTAATTCAGAGGATCTGCTTTACTTCTTTTTTTGATTTTGATTGATTTTGGTTTTGGTTCTGATTTTGATCAATATAATTGATTATATTGTTGCCTGGGTGCTGTTTTAAGATAATCCCTTCCTGCAGATTGTTTGAAGAGACAAACAGAAGTGAATTCTCACTAAATTTTGCCACACGTCCTCAAAACCCTAAACTCTCATTAAACTTGGGTTTATGTGAGCAGCAACATGCTTCTAACGGAGGACTTCTCACTCATTATCAACGTCCCCGCAAGGTGCAGACGCCACTGTAATAATGGCAGAAAGTCCATGACCATACTGGGTCTGATCAATGGTCGTTGCCCATTTAGGAGTGGCCATAAGGGATGTCCAGGGGCGAGAAAGAAGAAAGCAAGTATATGTGTTAGTTCCCTTAGTACTCTCCCCACCTTCACTTACTTTCAACTCAGAGACTTCCTGAGTTGGAAGGGATTTTTATGCAAATGCTATGTAAATTCTACATAATCCTCAATAGATTCCTCTTCTATGAAATTGCTCAGTCTCACTTGAGCCCACCTAAACTTACAGCTTCCCCGGTGTTCTCTGGCAAGAGGAAGTCTTTTTACAGCCATAACTTCTTTTGTTTGCTCTGATGCTTCTTTGATGCTTCATTTTCCACGTTAGAAGAGATGGTGAATAGTCAGTCTGTATTCACCCTGCCTATGCCACTCATGGCCTGGAGAACTCTAGCAAATCTCTCCCGCCCCGTGCCCTCTCTTTTCCAGACTCCTACTTAGTCATACTTCATATGGAAGCTGTTCCGTGGTATTGATCATCCATTTGGCCTTTATAAGCACCTTTTGCAATTCGACTACATATTTTAGAGAGAAAGAGACCAGAACTGCAAACAGTATTCAAGAGGTGAGTGAGCACAATGATAGTATCTGGGTTTTTTAACCATTTTCTAGCATTTTCTTTGCTTTGACTGATTGCCACCAAGCTCTACGCTCACTTTTTCATGCAAATATCTCAGCAATAACTCCCAAAGATATCACTGCTGTATGGTAACAGTGAGGTCAGAGACCATTAGTTCATAAGTAAAAGTGGGATATTTTTTTTTTATGTGCATCACTTTAAATTTTTCTCCATTCAGTTTCACACACCATTTTATTGCTCAGTCACATGACTTACAAGGTTCTTCTGTAGTCTCTCAATCAACTATCACAGAATCATAGAATGGTTTGGGTTGGAAGGGACCTTAAAGCTCATCTCGTTCCACCCCCCTGCCCTGGGCAGAGACAACTCCCACCAGCCCAGGTTGCCTCAAGCCCCGTCCAACCTGGCCTTGAACCCCTCCAGGGATGGGGCAGCCACAGCTTCTCTGGGCAACCTGGGCCAGGGGCTCACCACCCTCACAGCAAACAATTTCTTCCTAATATCCAGTCTAAATCTCCCCTCTTTCAACTTAAAACCGTTACTCCTCGTCCTATGGCTACACTCCTTGCTAAAGAGTCTCTCCGCATCCTTCCTGTAGGCCCCTTTTAGGTACTGGAAGGTTGCTATAAGGTCTCCCCAGAGCCTTCTCTTCTCCGGGTTGAACAACCCTATCATCCCTACTGCACTGGATAATTTCAAACCATCATTTATTTCCATGAGCTCAGCGTTTCCCCTGTGTAATAGTAACTCAATGCATATGTTGTTGCATCATAATAGAAACACAGAAACATTCAGGTTAGGAGGAATCTTGGAGAGTCATCTGTTCTGTCCTCTAGCTCAAAGTAGGGTCAACAGTGAACGCAGACTATGTCTCCCAGGGCTTTGTTCAATTAGGTCTTGAAAACCTCTGGTGATGGATGTTCTACAACCTCTTTGGGAAATGGAGCCCAAAGCTCAAAGCTTAGTTATACCTGTAGCGAAATTCTTCTAGTTTTGTGCAGTGTCAGCCCCCTGTTTCAATTTATAACCAGTGTCTCTCATTCTCCCACTATGCACCTCATGTGCACAGGAGAGGAGACTGGCTTTATCCTTTTGGTAGCCTCATGGATTCACCAGCCTGTACCTGTACCTCCTTGGATGAAACTTCTTTCCCTTTCTGAAGATAAGTGCAACTTTTTCTGTTCCCTTTCAAAGCCATGCTCCAGTCTCCATTACCCTTCAAAGACAGCAGAGATTGTCCTCACAATGCCAGCAGCTCTCTCAACACCCTTGAACATACACCATCTGGTACCACAGACCTGCATGGTGTATGTGATCTTCTCAGGAGACCCCTGACTCAGGGATCTGAACACTTCTGCTAATGCTTCTTCCTCTCGTCTTGAACCTTGTCTCCAGGCACAAAGGGCTGGGAGGCAAACAACAAGGCATAGAAGACATTGAGTACCTCAGCCTTATCCATGTCGACTGCCACTAAATTACTTACCCCATTCAGCAGCCTGTATCTCCAGAGGCTTTTCTTCTTGCCCTTGACATCTCTTGTTAGCTTCAAGTCTAGCTAAGCATTGGCTTTCCCCTGTTTCCACCTCCTTTATACGTCCTCTTTGTATTTGACCTCAGCTGTGAGTTCCCTGTTTGGCCCAGCCAGTCTCCTGATAAATCTACTCATTTTCCTGAGTATTGGGATATCTCATTTTTCTGTTTGGAGGAGGTTGACCTGCCAGCCCTCGTGAGCTCTTTTGCTCTTCAGAGTTGCCTGTCACAGGATCCCACCCATCAGTTCCCCAAGCAAGCTGAAGCCTGCTGAGGTCTGAACTTTCCTTCCTGCCCTTATCAATCCCTTCAATATCATGAATCCTGCTTTAACATGGTCATTACAACCAAAGTTGCCGTGGATTAGCACATCCCCAAACAGTCCTTCCTTGCTTGTGATCCAGGCAGCAACACCCCTGGTGGGTCCAAGGGGAAGAAGATGAAAATGTTATCCTGGATAACACCCCGATGGCATGGTGTTGCTTTTTCAGTAGATTATTGTCTCATATTTGGCAAATTCGGCAGCGCTTCACAGACTCAGCACACATTTGTCTCCCAGCTTTGAGCCGCTGTAAAGCTTTTTCTAAAATTTAGACAGCTTTGTGCATTAAACTGTGGGGTTGCAGCTCACTGAGGCTGACTGGGGCATCTTCTGCCCCATCGGGAGACATGTGGCCTCCTGCCCCTTCTGGAAGAGCAATTCCCTCTTTTCTATCCCTCTTGCACGGCAATGCATCAACCAGGAGGATTCTACAAACGCTGCTTTGGGTCCCTCTAGCTCGTCTGTGTGGCAGAATGAGGCCAGAGCAAAAAGAAGGGTCTCACACGGGAACTTTCCTCTACGGAGAACAAGTTTTTGATACCCATTCCAGTTTGCTATTAACTTAACTATCACCCAGCTGAAGTGGTTAACTGGTCAGCCCAAGGTCAACCAGCTCTACTCCATAACCATTTTCAGAGGGGAACCTCTTTCTCTCATGGAACATTGCAATCTTGTCTTTTTATAACACACTGCATTTAGGGGTAAGGATAACAGGCAGTTTTCATCAGGCTGTGGGAAAAGTATTCCACTAGTTCCGAGGTTTCAAAGACCTTTTTGCTGGGTCCAGGCATCAGACAATTACAGGTACACCCTGCTTTGGCTGACACAGCAGCTCTTGCAAGAGGAAAAAAATAAAAATCAGTGCCTTTTGTGTTACTGGACATTATGCTGCCAGATATAAACCTTCTATAAGAGCTTTTTCTCACCAGTTCCATGTTACTAATAACCTCAATGTTATCATTTTCAATGCAGGTTTTATATTTTCCTATCTTACCAAAAATGTGCAAGGTGAAAACCCAACGGATACAATTCCTTATCATTTATTTTATAATCGTTACCTTACAGAGCAATTATTCCTATAATTGTTTGACTGGTTTTCTTTCTGTTCGTTTTATTGATGCCTGTCACCATGAGAAAATTCAGAGCTCCTCCAGACTGAAGTTTCTGAATTCTGTAATAAAGATGAGAGCATTTTAAAAAAAAAAAAAAAATTAAAAATTACTTCAGCGTTAGTTTAACTAAATATTTCCTGAGGCTTCTTTGAGTGAAGCCTGTGTAATTCAGTAGCAGACTTTAAAGGGATATATGTGAAATGATGTTATTTGTAATCAAGCAAAGGTCTAGGACTGGCTCCCGGCCTCATGTTCGTTGGACAGTCATTTAGTTTCTTTGGTCCGATTTATCCCAGCCTAACTTCAGGCATATAACAGAGGCATCTAATTAAGATCATAATTGCTTTAGGTTCTCTCGCTCATCAGTGGAGAGAGAGGGACCTCTGAGAGGCAATTCAGATTTAAAATATAGGTTTATTTGCCCTTTGATGTGCCTGTCTTTCTCCAGTGACTAGCTGGGAAGATGAGGACAACTGCAATTCTAATTAAGTGCCTCTGCTACATACCTAAAATTAGCTAAGATGAATCTGGATTTCTGTGCCTTAATTTCCTTTTGTAAACCAAGATTAAACTTTACTTCTCCTTCCGTGCATACATGTAGCACTGGGCATCACTATTATATGAATTTTAGTGATCGCTGTAATGGCAATTACCGTCGACAGCAGATTCACCCAACATAAAGTTATCTTTCCTCAAAAAAGCTGAGTCACTACAGAATGGTTCAGGTTGGAAGGGACCTTAACGATCATCCAGTTCCAGTGTGAAAAGGTTTTAATGATATATTTTTTAAAACGTGTGGTCAATTGCGCCTTGTCGGGAAGCAAACCTGTCCAAGGATTTGAGGAAAGCTCCCCCCGTGAAGTCCCTTAGAAATACCGAAAACCGTGTGACTCGCAGCTGAGTTTTGAAGAGCCCTGAGGATTATATTAAATGCTTACCTCCTCCAGCCGCTTCCCTTGCAATACCCACCCGGACCACAAAACTCTCCCCACAGGAAAAGCGTCGATTTTTTTTTTTTTTTTTTTTTTTTTTTTTTTTTTCTCCCAGGGTTACGGTGCCGCTGCTATTGTGCAGGGCCACGATGCCACCACCCACGGCCAGCCACGAGGGCGCTGCTACCCCGCCACTCACGTCTGCTCCCCGTGCTCTGCCAGACCCTGTCACAACACTGGTCTTGTCGGGAACGCTTGTGGTGGCCTGGAAATACGGACGCATATGAGCAAGGGAGGGCTCAAGCTAATTCCTCCTACATCCTGCACCACTTAGTTCCACAAAACTCTCCCTCTCTCCTTCTCTCTCCTTTTGCTCTCTATTAGCAGCTGCTAGATTAATACTTTTTTTTAAGTCAGGGGAGTTAGGTTGGAGGATCTCCCCTGTGCAGCTGCAGATATGAGACAGGTTTTAGCGGCTGAAGTACAAAGGAGGGGAAAAAGCTGTTTAAAAAAATATCACCTGGCTTCCTGCCATACGAGAACTTTCCTCCTTTTGTTGGAGGGTTCAAGGCTCTCTTCCTTTTGTTCTTTTGGGTTTAATAAAACCTTTTGTACCCCTTCCACTCCCTCTCCCCGGGGTGGTCTACACGGCTGCTGATTGAGGTCAGCTGCAAGAGATGTAACGTCCCGAGTACAGTGCGGCAGGCTTAATCCTGATGTTGGAGTTACGGCACTCGGGAGGCTGGAGACATTATTGTTTTCCTGGCTGGCTGACCTCCGCCAACAGTCGTTCTGGTCACCCAGCGCGAGCCCACCTACCGAAGGCATTAGAGGAATGCTCCGCACATGCTTTCTGAGCAGAAGCAGTTCTGCTCCTGCGAAGGGGTGGGGGGGGGACTCGGTAGCCAGGGTGCTGCTGGTAGGCAGGGGAAGATCACCACCCTCCTGCAAGGCTCGGGGTGGATCTTTGGTCTCCCAGAGAGATGGAGGCTCCGGGGTCCGGAGAGCTTCTGCAGGCAGCAGTCCACGGGGCAAGACTACTGCTGTGCGGGGCCCGGAGGTGCCTGAAGAGGACAAGGAAGGATATTGCAGCTCTGAAGCAGCAGATTTTTTATCTTTTTTTTTCCCCCCCAAAGAAACAACTTTGTCCTTGAGCACATGCATTGACATCCAGCCTGCTGCGGATAGAGTTCTCCTGTTTAACTCACAAAAGAGGGAAGGAGATGATCTATTTGCAAATCCAATCAATCTAATCAACCATTTCATGCTGAGAGAGTTGGGGGCTGTTCGGCCTGGAGAAGAGAAGGCTCCGGGGAGACCTTCCAGCCCCTTTCAGTCCCTAAAGGGGCTCCAGGAAAGCTGGGGAGGGACTCTGGATCAGGGAGGGGAGCCATGGGATGAGGGGGAAGGGTTTTACGCTGAAAGAGGGGAGGTTTAGATGAGATCTGAGGCTGTGAGGGCGGTGAGCCCCTGGCCCAGGTTGCCCAGAGAAGCTGTGGCTGCCCCATCCCTGGAGGGGTTCAAGGCCAGGCTGGACGGGGCTTGGAGCAACCTGGGCTGGTGGGAGGTGTCCCTGCCCACATCTTTAAGGTCCCTTCCAACCCAAACCATTCTATGATTCTATGATCTGCTTTTCTCTCTTACTGATTAAGAGCCAAATTTGGGAATAAAAAAGACCATATTCCTTTCAGGTTCTCATTGGTCCTCGGGGCCAGAAACACAACAGTGTGTCTCAGCTCCAACTCAGGATCACCACCCTGATTGAGGCACATGTTTCCAGCAGGTTTTGGGCAGGGACTAGATGACAGATGCCTCCACCACGCAGTTCAGCTTCATCTCAAACCCCTCTTTTAGTTAACAATCAGAAAGTCGAGCCATGCAACCATTTTAGTCTGTTGAGAACTAAATACAGAGGTATGCATCAGCTGCAAAATAGCGACACCAAAATCTGAGCACCCTGGGAATGCGTGGTGATAAATGGAAAATCAATATGCTCCACACCCATCTCATCATATCCATGAAATATGTAATATATATCAGAAAGAAAAAAAAAATAATAGGTTGGTCTGGTGTAGCAAGGATCTACCATCATGGATCTTATCTGGGTCAATTATTTGGGCAGATGCCTGTGGTGCAAGTGTTTATTCTCTTTCTTTCAGCCACAGGTAAGGTGTAGGATTCGGAGAAGGGAAATTCAACCTCACTCAACCCAACACCATCAGAGAGACCCAAGGAAATGGACAGTTCAGATGGGGAGAAACATGGCTGTGGTGCTTTTCATGAACTGTGGTTGGATTTTGCCAATACTGTGGCCTAAATCTTGAACTGCGAAGTCACGAACCTGTTGTGAGGGTACTGGAGAGAGGGGGGGAAGGAAAAGCAGTTCCCCATCGTATGTCTGACTGTGTGAAGAGGAACAGAGAGCTTTCATTTTTCTGTTGCCCTACTGCAGACACCTGAGTAAGTAGACATCATTATCCTGATTTACCAACTGCTTTTCAACATGCAGATCACCAAAAACACTTTCTGCTCCCCAGTGCAGTGCCTACCCCAGTGCAGTGCCTACTCCAGCTAACTGCCGGACTACTAAGATGCAGGAGAGCAAGGCTGCTGTCATGAAGTCATCCATCTGGCAGGTGAATCGCCCCTTTTCTCAGCTGCTCGTTGCTAAGTTTTTCCTGAACATACATTTCCCACATGCATCAGCTGCTTCCTTGTGCCCCTGTGAATATATGGACAAGAATTTCCTACTGCTGAGAAGCACCTTACAGTTTATTTGCAGCTCCTACCTAGGAGTCATTAACATTCCTCACTGTAAAGCTGTGAAATGCTTTCCAACTTGGAGCCACAGATTTAAAAGTTTTTTTTTAAAGCCAGTGATTTAATTGGAGTATTAACCTCAGAGCTGGACTAGTTCAGTCGTTTTTTTCCCCCTTGGCTTCAGTGTGCCAGGAAATCCAGCATATGATAAATATACATAGCTCTGAGGTCATTGTTGCTCAGATTTAGATGTGTCTGCCGTTCAGCTGTTGACTCCAGATAGATCAAATCCTGATATTTAATAAGCACCGCTGATGATTTAACTTGGGGGCATTTAACATAGTTTGTGGCATTGTGAGTCCTACAATATTTAAGCGGTTAAACAACAGAGCTACTTGGATCAGCAGTAAATACTGTATATTTTTGGCAGGGATGGGAAGGGTCCGGTTTTGTGCTGTATTCTTGATATTTTGAGTGCAGCGTCTGGGAGCGTTGCAAAGGCGATGCAGCATTTATGGGTGCTAGACCGTGTGAAAAAGAAGGGGGGGTTGTGGGGATAAAGCCCACGATGAAATGTCCCCTCAAGAGAAAGGTCACGATGAGATGTCCCCTCAAGAGTCCTTATTTCTTAATTACTGCCCCTGTCCCAACACCTTCCCGACTGACTCAGCAAGATCACTGACATGGTCATGGTAAACATGCAGCCAGGAGGAAAACTGACCTGCTCTCAAATAAGGGGAATCCCAGCACTGCCGTTATAAAAACAGTGGATATTTGCTACTTAATTTGGTGTGTCTCCTCATTCTCCATGGGGAAGCCAGCTGAAGTGTGGGCCTCAGTGACCAGCATTTCCACAGCTATAGTCCCAGCTCTGAAAATTACTCCTCCTGTGCCCTTTAGACAAATTACTTTTCCTCTTCACCTTGGCTTCAATATTTTTTCAGAAGCGCTAGCAATACCTACTTGACACAGACACCAGCTTGGGAGCTCAAAAAGTACTTTTCACAAAGCATTTTTATTTTTGTATTTCTCCAGTAATCCGCTTCTCCGCACAATTTCCCCAAGTAATTAATTCCATGCAATGCTACTGAGAAACTTAAAGGAGAGGGAGATCAATACAAGAGTGAATCTCTGCATCGTGTGTACACAAGGTTATTTGGGGTGGAGATCAGCATAGCGAAAGGATGTCACCGAGTTGTGTTATTCGCTATTGACGTATTGGTAGCGCCTAAAAGCCTCAGTTAAATGTGAAGTCGCCATTCAACTTGACAACATCTAAAAAGAAAACAACCACAAAAAAAAAAAACCCTAAAACAAAAACTCTCAACAACACAGCTCTCAAGATCTTTCCATCTAAGTACACTTTGGAAAGCACTGCAATACACGCATTTTCTGGAAAACTGTGTTTCCTTGGCTTTTGCCTGTTTCCACAAAAAGGAACATCAGGGGGTTTAGCCTCTGAAACCATATTAATATTTGTTCTGTCCCAAGTATTTACTAATCATAAAAAGAGATATCCTCTGTGCAGAGTCTAGCAGTGGGATACAGCCAAGCCCTTGTCAGGACCGTGCAGAAGAGTTTGGTCCACATGTGGCACGGTATGAGGAATGTCAGAAGACAATTTGAATACTGAATTTGTTCTTGAGCAAGGAAAAATCGAAACCACTGTGTTGTTTTTCAAAGGAGCTCTTTGAAGCCCAGCTTTTAATCTTGTGGGGTTTTGAGTGCAAACATGTGGCATACTTATACTCGCCCATTCAGTCAAGTGTTTTGTAAGATAGATTTTTTGGACTTTTCTACTGCTGGCATTGGATTTTTGCCACAGAGGCACTGGTAATTCTGAAACAATTTTGCAGCTGTTTCATAATCAATATAAATTAGCTATTTAATAGTAAATAAGTAAATAAACAAATATAATGTTTGGAGCTGTTTCACAATTCACTTTGAGCAGGCTTTCTGTCAGATCCTCCTTGAGATGAAGGAACAGGCAGTGGTCAGCTTCTACACAGACATCTGCAAAGCCCAGATATGTGGGGTTTGAGGGTGTTAATTAACATAATCTTTTATAACTCCTGTTATAACTCCTAGGATAGAGGAAGATATTTCCTCTATGCTATTCCTATCTAGGAATAGCATATATAATAGATATATATTTCCTATATCTACGAGTAGGATATTCTCTATCCTATTCCTATCTATAGGAAATATATATCTATTGTCCTCTATAGGTAGAGGAAAAAACTATCTATTTCCTCTCTTTGCTGTCCAATACTGTCTTGCTCATTTCCCACTGAAAATTGTCTTAGAAGGCTTTGTTTTATTTTTACGTAATGAGATCATTCTGAACATTTCTATGTAGGAAACTTTGGATGAGAAAGATACCCGCCAACAAGCAGAGGGAGAGAAAATTGAGAAACCTTGAAGACACATAAAGCCACACTGACAGTGATGTTTAAAATCTCCACCACTTTCAGTAGGGTGTCTCCCATCCTGAAGTTCTCATTTCTCCTTTACTGTGTGATTTTTTTTTCTCTTTCCACCCATAATGAAACCGGGTTTTTTTTCGCTAGGTGTCCTTTCTGAATTTGTTCTTGAAGCAACCTTCCCTTGCTATCTCTAAACATCAAACACTTAAGTCTTCATCCGCCTGTACTCCTGCAAGAGAACTTCTGTAGTGTCCCACAGACCCTCCTGCGAGCTCATTGGCTTTCTTCATCTGAGATGATTTCCTACCCCTATGTGATAACACGTGAGAGCTTGTTTTCTGTTAGAAGCGGGCAAAAATGAGCATCATCTGCCTTACAGTGTCACATAAGTGAGAAGCTAGTTCAAAAACCCCAGTGTGTGCCACCTAGCTGCTTAGGGAAACGTAGTTTCACCTTTTGTAGATATACCTATGACAAAATTCGCTGGTGCGATATCATTTAAGAGCTCGGTACCTCCTGAGAAGCTCCAGAGTTCACAACCCTGCTGCTCAAAGACAGTAGTATGTTCTGTGTACCAACACGATATTAGTTGCACAGCCTGAGCCAAGGTTGACCTTAGTACGAGACAGAGACTACTTCTGATAGTAGTGACATAGTTCTCCATTACTGGTCAGAAACTACCCCTGTAGAAATGAGATGGAACTGGAATATCAATAGTGACTTGAAACAAAGCTTATAAAGTCCCGTAATTTATTTGTACCACTTCAATTTTATTACTGGAACTTGTGGAACAAACTCTTGGAGTGTAATGACCGGACAGAGGCACAGTAAGCTGAGGAAAAAACAGAAGATATCTATCTATAATAGAATAATTTTTTTACTGCATTTTATGCAAGTAGGCTATGAGTAAAAAAGGAGCAAGTTATACTCCATTAAATTATGAGCCAAGCAAGCACCTACAAACCAAACTACAATAAATAAGAGTTCCTGAGCCATTTTTTCTGGGAGATCAACAACCCAGGCCTTATTTATAAATCACAGAATCGCAGAATGGTTGAGGTGGGATGGGACCTTTGGAGATCAACTGGTCGAGCAGCCCTGCTCAAGCGGGAATACGTAGACCCGATTGCCCAGGACCATGTCCGGTCAGGCTTTGAATATCTCCAAGGAGAGAGACTCCACCATTTCGGGGGGCAACTTAGTCTAGGGTCTGACTTCCCCCCTCCACAGCACAAAAGTGATTTCTTGGTGTCAGATGGAATTTCATGTGTTACAATTTTTCCACCTAGCCTCTTGTCCCCGTCTTCCTAGATTTGGTGGGGTTTTTTGAGAAGGCTTATTTTACTGGAAGCATTTATCATTTGCTTACATAGCCTTTTTCCAAAAAAAGAGAATACTTTGTAAATAAAGGATGCAAAATGTTTAATTTTGTAGAATTCTGTTAGCAAATATGTGCTATTGTTAAACAAAACACAGCAAAAGTAAGTTTGGCCAGCTAAATGTGTGCCAGATCTGTCTGTCTTACCAGTATAATTCACATGCTACTGTCTTTGTCGTTATTCCAGATAGACGGACAACAGAAAAATGAAGTTTATCTTCTATCAGTTTGTATGTTACACAGGAACCAAAGCCTAAACTGTTTGAAGGAGATCATAAGCAGAGTTTACATAACTATCACAAGGGAGAATACTTCTCTAATAGTATGTTGATAGTAGAATTAAACACGCTGCTGTCAACTACAAGCAAATCTCATCATTTATGTTTGAATTGTCACTTAAATATCTCATTATTTTGACATTCTTCTCCTGAATCTCAAGGGTACTCAGGTCATGAGGCCTGATTCTTCTCTTTTTAATGCCCTTAACATCTTAGTTTCTCTCTGATGTAGCTGGCAGAAAATACACCTGTTTATATGGAAACTCTGTATGCCTCATCCAAGTAGGACACTCTGGAGCATGATGGAAGAGAAAAGTAGAAACAGGAGACGATGGAAAAAGGGCAAAAGGGCAAAATAAGCAAGCGAGTTAGAGGGTGGCAGAGTAAATGAAAATGTAATTGCAAAGGAAATTCAAAAATAATCAACTTTCAAAATTGAGGCTATAATGTTATCTTAGGCTTATGGTAGGATATAAATTAATTCATACCTTCTTGTGATTTATGATGTCACCGTTAAACCCTTAAATAGCATTAAATCCATGCAATTCAAAGTTGCATAGCATTTTTTTCTGTATACTGTGTGTAACGACTCTGTAGATATACTTCTATTCCACGCACAGGCACAAATGCAATTTTAAAATAAAAATTGCATCACAGTAGCCACTTACTGAGCGAGTAAAAAGCAAAAATACATGATCTGAGTGGAAATCAGGTGAGAATCAAACACCTCTATAAGTATGAGCTTTGCCAGGAGACATTATCTAACAGCAAGGTGCATCTGCAGAAAATACAATGTTCCTAACTATTCTAGCGATTTATTTTTAAGTATTGAAGGACAAAGTATTTGTAGGGTCAGCCAGAAGTCATCATTGACGGGAAATATGTGAGATCACACAGAGATTAAGGAGGAAATACATTCAATTCATCCAAACATTACAATAATAGGATTAGAAAATAATAGGATTATAAATACTAAACCTTTGAGGATAAATTCTACCGTTGAGGAGATCTGTGACTGGATCTCTTGATTGTCTGCAGATCTCTTTACATCAGTAGAGGAACAGGAATCATTGGGAGCACTTCCTGACTTAATTTGGGTGGTGTTTCAAACGTGATTTTTTTTTTTTTACCAACCCTGACATATGATGTAGCCTCTGCAAAGCCCGTTCCAGGCATATTTTTCTATAATTCTACAATAGCTTAAGTGTGAATTATTAGTGTAAGGAGCTCTGTTCATCATGCTACACACACAAAGAGGAGTAGCATAAAATAAAAGCTGCTACTTAACTTCTTTTTATGAACAAAGACCAGGGTCATAATACAAAAATAATTGTTTCGTGATGGATTATCTCATACGAGGGCTGTAATTCTCCATTGCTCTTAGACAAAAGCTGTGTTTTGTATATGATTCTGTTTTGCACTGCTTTTGAACCAGTTGGCACTAGTTATATTTATAGTGCCAACTACAGTCAGGTGCTTTTTCTTTTTTTCCCCCTGGAAAAGGCCAAATGTAAAACTACACCTTTATCATTTTACAGTGGGGTAGTTTCCAGATTTCCCCTCCCATCAGGCTACAAGACAGACAACACAAGAGGAAAATGCTATGGACCACAGTCACAGCTTTGATGCTTAAGTCATACTTGTTTGACACTCTAGTTCATGCCACACTAGTGCAAGTTGCACTCCTTAGCCATATATATTTATTTGGGGATCAATTTTAAACAGAAGTTAAGTGTATTTCATGGCAACCCTCTGATGAACTTGATCTGTGCATTCCAATCACGCTGATTTATTCTGAGCTGAAATCCACACAAAATTTTAAGAACAAAGATTTACTTCAGGACACTATATTAGTTTATGAAGCTGTTCACCCATTTCTTTAGACAAGCACAGTTTGAGTTCTTGCTGTGTATCAGCTATTCTCCTAAACGATGAGAAGTTAAGCTATATATATATATCACAGAAGGATAACCAAAACTGAAGAAACATGAACTAACGTGGAGCAGCAAGGAAGTGCCCAGGGGACAATACAACGTTGGAAGCTCTCCCACTCCCCTCATGAAAACAGCAAGACTGGGGGATGGATCCTGTGTATGTACCTGAGCGCACACACCACAGGGAAAAACAGAGGTGTTACAAGGCCACGCACAACTGCAGAGCTGTTTTATTGGTATTACACGGACATGGTGGGGTACCTCATGCAGTTGGAAAACAGGAGTGGACGGATAGAGACCAACAAAGTAAAGGTGGTGCCTTCTTTACACAGCTGCGGGAGACAATTGCAAGGCCTGAAAATCATGGGGGATTTTAATGACCTTGATATTTTCTGGAAAGTCAATATGGCGCAGTTTGACTATACAAGAGATTTCTGGAGCACGTTGGTGACAACTACTTGATGCGAGAGATCAATGAGCCAATTAAGGCAGAACGCATTGCTGGACCCGTAACTCACAAACGAGGAAGAATTGATGGATGATGCGAAGAGCAAGGGCAGACTTGGCCATAACGACCACGTGATTGTAGTCTTTAACACCCTAAGAAAAAAGAGTAGGAAAAATAAGAAAATTACAACCCTGGACTTCAAGAGAGCAAACCCCTTGGCTTACTTGGGAATCTACTTGGCAGCATCCACTGGCACCTCAGGGGCCTGGTTAATCTCCAAGAATAACCCCCTCAAAGCACAGGTGTGGTCTGTTCTAACACACAGTAAATTGAGCAAGCATGGCAGAAGGCCAGCACAGATGACCAGAAAGGTCCTGAGTAAAACTAAATCCTAAAAGGAATGTAGAAGAGCAGCTGGATGACCCAGATATACAGAACAATTGCCCAGGAATGGAGGGATGGAGGTAGGGAAAGGATGGAGATGATTCAGCAGGAGCTGAATCTAATGAGTAATGCAAAAAGGAAACACATAGAATTTCTAGTCTTTAGCAGCAGCGAAACGAAGGCTGAGGAAAATGGGGCAAGACACCTGGCCTTGGAAAAGGCCAACATACTCAAGAGCATTCTTTTCTCCATTTCTTCTGGGAAAGTCTGCCTCATCAGCCACAGAGACAGCTGTATCTCAACAGCTTGTGTCCGGTGGCTTCTGAAAGCAATATGTTAACACTCAGCATCATAAGAAAGGGCTGTGTTCATGCTGACATGTTTTTCATTGTTTCATCTCTTAAAAGAGGAAGCCCATGAGAAAAAAGCATATATTAAAATCTGCAGAACTGGAGAGCTATCCATTCTGGTAATAGCTGTGCGCTGGGGTCGTGTATCCACAGGGGACCGTACAGCAGTTTGGATGCAGGATGCATTTGTTTGTAACTGGAAGGATACCAATCCTGATGTACGGGAGAGAGGAGAGATCATTCTGAGAGATGTGAGTGATTAATACTGACTGTGCACTGTTGTTGTTCTGGGTTGGGGTTTCTCTCTACAGTAGTGTGAATAAAATATAACATTTATATTAACTGCATTCATATATCTGGTAGAAAGTCACATACTGTGCAAGAAAGCATGAGAAAGAGAAGTCAGGGATTTCCTAAACCTGTCAAGAAATGTTTGTATAGGAAAAGAGTAAATTCATATAAAATATGTACTTTCTTAGGCAATGTTTTCAGAAAATTGGAAGAAACTAACCTTCAACAAATTTAGAGGAAGCAAGAGCTTTTCTTAGCATCGGGGAGTAAGAAAAGTATTGGTCATGCTTTAAGAAAGGTATTGGTCATGCAGGCAGAGGTTTTCTTAATTATCCTTGTGCAAGATCTGTCTCACAGCAGTAAAGTTTTCTGCTGTATGGAGTGGATTAAAGAAAACATTTGTATTTTTTAACAAAGTTAGGCAGAATTTTGTACCATCTTTTATTCACAAATCAACTTAAACAAAAATTTAAAAATAAAGTTGTTTTTTAGGAGAAAAAAGATTGTATGAAAATGGGGAAAACTATTTTTACTTTTTTTTTTACATTTCCAGAATTAAAGGTTTTGGTTTGACCTGCTTAGGTTCACAAAGATCCTTACCAACCACAAAACTGAGGAGATGTGAGGTGTACCAATACTCCTTCATCTCCCCAAATACTATGGCCTGACATGTAGGGAATTTTACGCGGGAAATTGAAGGTCTCAAGCCACATCCACAGGATGTGTGACCTGGGCCAGGAATCTGGAGGTTGGCTTCTTACCTTGTGTGAAAACAATGAGTCTCTGGACAGTAGGACAGACTTGGTTTTGTCGTTACCAGTTTTTCTTATGGGTCATTTACTGTCCCTAATGTGCTAATAATCACTACTGTATGCAAATTAGATTATATAGATCCTAAAATATCTTCTACCCCAGTGTTTGAGGCACTCCCTGAGAGGTTCCATGCCTGGGTTAAACCTCCGTTAGACACCAAAGAAACCCATCTCTCATTTTTACTGGGTAGGTGTGCTAATCACTACGTTCTACAGAAACATAAAGCCACCTTTGTCACCTTCTTCTCCTCGGTTTTGTGAATGGCACCTAAGCTCCCTTTTATTAATGTTGCCCATCATTTCAACTTCTTCTTTTTTATTAAAAATATCTAAATTTGCACTGTTAATTTGTCTTCATTTTACCCCAAAGATTCTGGTTCGTTATGCCAAAAATTTTATTTATTTTTTAATTTATTTTTACCTTAGCAAAAAACGTTTCATAGTCACACATGTCTGTTTCATATGCAATCCAGAGGAAGAACTCTCTTACTGCATTACTACTTGGCTAATGCACCAGAGACAGAAAATGAATCAGAAACAATGCTCTAAGAGCTTTAAGAAGTTGACTTCCGCAAAAAAAACATAGATGGCCTACAAATATATGAACGTTAATTCATCTGCCTTTCCCCATTTTTGATCTTGGGCTGTATTTCATCTTACACGTATCATCATTTAGCACGCATCATTGTCATGCCTACATGTTGTGTACACACTTTACAAGGGATGGTGAAAATTACTGTCCTTCCATGCAAGTCGTGATGCACATCACGTCTCCCTGCAGATCACCTTTTTTGCACTTTCCTGCTACCTAATTTGATATATATGGGGAATACCAGAGCAGTGAACGGCTTGCTCTCTGATGATGAGATGCCCACTGCACCTCTTCTACACCCACCTCATGGCAGACACCTGGTGCAGCGTTAGCTGTGGCCGAAAAGCCATTTCCTTTCTTCTCAGCTGCAGTGACAGATGGTAACAGGGATGACTGGAGACAATATTAGTGACCCACGGGGCAGATACCAAGAAAAACAGAGGCACAGTCACTTTTAGCTGTGGGTGAAGCTAGGTAGGCACACAGACTAAAAAAAGAAAAGGCTTCAGCAAGGTCTGCTCCAAAAATTTGTATCTGGAGGAAGAAATACATTATTATAGCTATCCTAAATTTTATTAGCTGGCTGTGGGTTCACAACTTCACAGTTAAGTTGACAACAAAGTCAACGTTCGTTGTGTAAACTCAGAATGAGACATTTAGCCACTAGTACCGTACCGCGTCCCGAGGCAGGTGGTGGGAGTCCTGGCCACAGATGAAATGAGCTCTCAGCTTCCCAGGGCAAGGGGCAAAGACGACAGTCGTACCTCTACCTGCACTCCTTGAGATGAAAGCCTTTTGTGAAGGAGAAATGGGCCCCAAAATGGGCTGATGGAATTATAGAAATTCAGGTGAAAATGGAAAAGGGTCTATTAATCGCTTTCCTCACATACCTATGAATAGTTGAGGTCAATCTTCCGTGTATCGGCCTTCCACTTCTGCATCGTTCATCTCCATTTTTAGAATGCGTTGCAATAAATTCACTATTCTTGACAACATGCCCCACTCATCCATCTCCGGAGCAGTTTGTAAAGCGGGCAATAATGCTGGACTAGACGTACAGCTGGTTGTACAACAATTCCTGCACCTTAGTACAATTAAAAATACCTATTGAGCCTAACAGCTAGAGGAAAGCTCACCATTAGAGTACGTTCTGCTTTTTCCCAGTGTTGTGGCATTAGGCATTCAGGGTGCAGTGCTCTCCTTTGCATCCAGCAGCAGGGTCCAGCACAAACCGAACCAGAGCAGTCAGCACGGGTGGACTGAGCTCTTTTGCTGCCTTGTTCGTCCTAAGCCATTCTTAAAACCTCCAGTTGGTTGTAAGAAGTGCCAGCACGAAGGATTTAGTCCAAGGAAAGGAAAAGAATTGCGTGAAAGAGCAGGGAAAGACTAGCTGCTTTTTCCCCTAACACTTCCAGAAATGAACCTTAACTTTTTTAAAGTTCAAAAACCTTTATCGGAGTTGCGCTTCATTGTTCTTAACTTTTTAGCCCTGTGTTACCGTGTTCTGAATAAAAGCACAGATATAAAGAGTAAAAAGCTTGGAAAGAAGCTCATCCTTTGTTATTTCAAGCCTAATGAGGAAAAAAAAAAAAAAAAAGAATTAAAGAGAAATTAGCTTGTTCTACAGGATAACCAGCTATTATTATTTTTTCCACAGCTTCATGTACGTGAAACGAGGCCCTGGTTTTCCAAACAGAAACTTTGCCAAGTGTATACCTTTTTGAATTTGATGCAGGTCTTTGATTCTTTGCGTTAGCGCAGTCACTGGTTTTAAACAAGTAATTCTTACTATTCATACGCATCATAGCCAAGCATTAGACCTTCCTAAGCATATTCATCCTTTTAATGCTTAGTCTGTGGTATTGTGTGTGGTCAGACAGATAATGAGTTATTCAAAGACAGAGCAAAGATAAAGTGAGTGAATCTTTCAAACAAACACATACTTTAGCTTGTACAATATGCATATTTTGGAGAACATCCATTTTTTTAATAACAGAGTTATTGTCTGAAGGTACTGAGAATAATTTCTTCTTATTCACAGATGAAAACAAACATTCTTCGTATGATCTTTCCTTGGGAAAATGTGAAGAGTGAGGAAAACTTTGATTCCCCGAGTGGGAGGTTCCAGAAATAGGAGTGTTTTGGAATTTATATGATTCAGACTCCCAGTATAAATTAAAGGATTTTTAAATTCAAACAGTCTAGAGAACACTTCTGAAATGGCCCATAAGTTCTTCCAGGAAAAAAAAAAAAAATAAAAAATGTCAGTGCTGATTGACAATGAACTATAGAATACTTTCACACTTCCACAGCAAATTGAAGAGAGCCAGTATTTTAAGGGACAGCGTGTATTCCACTTTAAACAGGGGATAAAATAAATGTTTCAAATGTTTTTGTAATGTAGGCTGTGCTAAACATCTACCCTTTTGAGGCTTTGTTAAAGGGAGCTTGTTTACAAAGTCTGAGGCTGATGAGAAGCAGAGGAAAATTAAGAAATATTATCTAGGTGAGTCAGTATGAACAGTCAGCTGGTCTCCCCCAGACATTTACAGAGGGCTCAGATAAATGGACAGAATGTTTGAAATTGGGCTGCACTTAATGAAAGTGCCTTGTTATAAGTATTAAACACCCAAAGACAACACAAAGCTCTTCAGACAAGTACTGAAGGCTGAATAGCAGCTCTGCATTGAAAAGCTGGGATTGTAAACCAGCAGGGAACCAGAGCAGCATTTCATATGACTTACTCAGCGCCCCAGCCAGGGCGGTTTTTCATGTGCGTGCATTGATGTTAAATTGAAAGGAAAGGAATGTATAGGTAAATATCTATTTAACTTTGTCATTACCATTGTTTTGAATTTAGTTTCTATCTTCTGTAGCTGATTTTCCACGTTTGACCCAATAAATGTAAGAATCTTTCCAGATATGAATTTGCATATATCTATATAAAATAAGAATATATATAAGAACACCAAAGTAAACATGCATGTATGCATGTTTATGCGTAATTTTAGAGGGAGGACAAGGTTGGAGCGCCATAATTCATCCTGAACGCACTGCAGAGTAGTATGTTGTTATGATGGCTTACACAGAAGCATCAAGTAAGACGCATGGATTTTGCTTCATGAGTTCAAAAAAGCCTATCCATCTTTACTTAACCTCTGACACAGAACATAAAATATAGCTTAAAGAAGACCTTTTAAAATGATAAATAGGTAAGGAAATATTTGGGCACTTCCGGAGAAATACTACATATTATCTAAAGGGAATTCCAGCCGGTTCTAATGGTAGTGAGGAAGGGCAGTACTGGCGTGCCACTAACGTGTCAGAGACTTAACAAAAGAAAACGGTGGGGTTTTTCTCATGAAAACAAAATGGTTCGGGTTTTACAATGTCCCTTTCTGGAACCTGAGATTTTGCACGTGATATACCAAACAGTCCACGCAATCAATTTATTCCCTGCCTCTCTTTTATGCTCTCCTTAAAAAACAAGTTTTCTGCACGCTTTTCTCTGGGCAAGTCCTTAAAAGTTAATTGCTCTATGTGCTTTTGCAGGTTCTTTATTCCCGCAGAGAACTCCACAGGTTTTTGGAGTAGTTGAAAGCCAAGATACATAAACTTTATTGTTGTTATTGCCTGTTTGATGAGCCCGTGTCCCTAATGGCTGCCTACTGGCTATTCACACGGAGAACAAAAAACTGGCAAATTATACCAAAATATGAAATAAGACTCCCAAAGGGAAAACTCAATCTTATTTCTTTTCCTCACCCAAAGCATAAGCCACTTGTGAACTGAGCATGTCCCCGTGTTCAAATGCTTATCACAGAGAACCACGTCTGACCATCAACGTGGGCTCTCTGCATTGCTCACTGGTTGCCATCACACCAGAGGAAGCAACTTTCCTCATATTTTCAGACTTGTTTTTATTCCTTACATTACGAGCAAGACAGTGACCAAGAAAGCACCGCAAAAATATTTCTCAGCCTGAGCCTGATGGAAAGCAAAATTGCATGGAAGGATCGTGCAAGAAGATGATGACAAGACACAGGTCTTTCACACCTAGGCCGACTTTCCTAATCCGGACTGCAGTTGTCTGTCACTGCCATCTAAGAGCTGTTTAGTGCCCACAGCAAATGGTCTTGATGGTCTTAGTCTGCTGCACTGGATGGATATATTGGCATGCAGTACTTGCTAGTAATGAAACTTTAGGTTGATTTCATGACCATAGATCCTATTCGCAAATAAGAGAAGGAGAACATGGATCTCCAGGGTAGTTTTCCTAGAGATCTTCAACAACACTAACTTTGTGCCTGAACTGGAAAAACTTTCAGCATTAAATAGGAAAAATGTTTACTTCTTGGTGATGCTCTCACTGTAATTACCCACATTTTGTGGATCCACAGCCAATGATGGCTGCCAGCATGGTCTTCTCATTTAATTTCACAAACTACTTTCACTATTATTCACTTGAGTACCTCTCTGGAAAGGGTTGGCTTGGTGTTTCCCACTAAAATTTACCCAAAAAGGAACAATTGTGATCATTGATAAAAACTAGTCCTGAATTTCGTCCCCAAACATAACTAATTTTTTCAGTGATGCCATAATCCAAAAATAAAAACTCTGGAAACAAAAGTGCATTCAAAACTTATCAATTATAAAATGGAATGTCAAATTACCTTGTTCCACAGGAAGTTTGGCACTTTTTTAACTGTACCTCACTGTACAAGAGCAACCTGCTTTGGCCAACAGGACACAGCAGGACTCACTTGCCCATGGAGGGTTCCCTGGCAGCACTTGTTTAACCGATCAGACATCCAAGTACCCCAAAGCTCAGCAGTTGTGTCTCTTTATTTTATCCCTAAGAAGTGAGACAGGGGACCTCAGGGTTTTGCATGCCTCCATTTAGGCAACATAGAAGAAATTGGCAATATCTGGCCTATTTCCACCTGTTTTGGTTGGGTGTTTTGTTGGTTTGGGGGTTTTTTTTGAAAATGGTCAAT
The DNA here is from genome assembly GCA_008658365.1 of Alca torda. Lineage (NCBI taxonomy): Eukaryota > Metazoa > Chordata > Aves > Charadriiformes > Alcidae > Alca > Alca torda. The sequence goes on from CM018101.1 coordinate 82,003,249, forward strand.
CACGTATCCTTAAGAGCCTTCCCTCTGTATGAATCTTCCATTTTCTGTCATGTTTTTCCTTTTACTGTTGGGATTCATTTTATGGATAATCTCCATTCTCCTGCTGATGTGCTTCTGCTTCCTGGACTTCTGTTCCTTGCTGCACCGCCCATTTCAAGGTGTATTTTCAGACCAGTCCAATTTACTCTATAGGTACCAAAACAGAGAAAGGCTTTTCGTATGCTTTGTTAACAAATGTTCACCCAACCGCTCTAAGCTGGTGATCTCCCATTTTAATAGAATAGGGTAGAAAATTTCCTACCTGGTAGAAGGTACAACAGCTCTGTCGTACAGGTTTCATTGATCAAAAACAAAATAAAATAAAACAAAAAACAAACAAACAAACAAACAAAAAAACCCCCCACAACTCTTGACTTGTTTCTTGTCGTATCTAAGTAACAGAGGTAATTGTGGATCTCCCTGTCAAACCGGAATGTAAGCATAGAACTCTATCAGTTTAATAGAGCTATGTTATCATTACTTTCAGCCAAGATACTAGATACTGTAAAAGATACACGGCACATGTTTATTTTTTGCTGGAAGCGCAGACTGAAAGAGGAATTTAGGCGTGGTGCTCTCATAGCAAAACCAGCCTTGTCCTTTGGTGATGCCTTTACACACAAATATTTAAAAATATTTGCACGTGTTTTACAATCAGGAATTAATTTTGCAGAAAGATATTCAAAACTTTTGTTTTTTCTTGTCTACTTTTTCTCATTAGGTAACTAAAATAGTAATCATTTGCCATATCCTCACATTAGGCCATTAAAACACAAAAGCTCCCAAACTGTCACCAACCAACCAAACTGAAACCTTATTAAGAAGCTTCAACTTTTCAGATGTGATCTACAGCACTACGCATTCCCCAGTTCCATTTGCCTTCATCTGTGCTCTTTTTCTGGAGCCTGTTCATGAGTTGGTAGTCAGAGAACTTCTATTATCAGGGCCATATTCCCACACTGGACTGATCTTATGAGGTCTTGAGTTGGTTGTGAGAAACATGGACTTTTTTCCATTCCAGTAGTGGGCAGTAAAAAATGGGCAATTCTGCACATTTTGAAAGTCCTTGCATTTTCTAGTCCAAAGGGAAACCTATGTCAATTCTGTGGCCAGAAATAGCTTGCTCCCTTTGACATCCAAAGGTCCAAGGGTCTTTTATTGCTTTGACCTTTTGTTTTCCTTTGGTCACTCTACTTAGATACAAGCATGAGGGTGACCTACCAAATGCTGCAAGGCATTCAGGGAATGCAGCGACATGCGCTTTAGGAAGGAGGGGATGATATATAATACAATTATTAATAGGGATTGCTCCACAAAGGTATTTGGGAGCCTAGTTCCCACTGATTACCTTTGAGCATCAGGGCCTCTGTCTCTGTCTCTTGGGAAGCTTCTTTATAGACATGAGAGACCAGTCTAGTCTTAGAGATGTAAGACTATGTACACGCGCTCCATCTATCCCGGAAACAGATATTTCAAAGATTGACTGGGTATTTCTTCCACTCTCCAGAGATTAAGAATAACTTGTAAAATACTCTGCTCAGCAGAAGTAAGTTAAAGCTTCTTGTAACCTGGGAAACTCTAATCCTGTTCTGAAGGTTATTAGACAGTAACTCTTGAAGAAACGGAGGGAACTGGTTTGGCACGGGTGACAAATGTGCCTACAGCAGTCGTGAAGCTCCGCCAAAACAGGAACTACATCTTGATTACCAACCCTATTACCAGGGAAAAGGCAAAGGAAGAAGCCTACCTACATCCAGAGATTTTTCTCACACTTTCTCCCCAGGCAGGATCTCAGGAGATCTATCTGTTTTCTAATTCTTAGACTAATATATTCTCAAATTTCTCCTGTACACCTTATATCAGCTTGCAGAGTGGCAGGTTGCATTCTCATTCCAGTGGTGGAACAGTCAATGCCTGGAGCTGCTAACATCCTTCCAATGCACTAGAAAGCGCAGACGGAAAGTTACGAAGTATGAAGCAAGCCTGCTGAAGTGTCCCCATTGGCTCGACAAACTGGGATTTCACCCTCTGGTTTCCCATACATCTCCCATCACTCCTGGAGAAAAGAAAAAAACAAACAACAACAACCCACAGAAATGAACAAATCCCATAGGTTAAGATACTTCTGCAGAAATCTCTTATGATTACATGTTTATCATCAGGGTACCTATACAAAAGGGGTAAAATTTCAAGAACATACATTGTACTCTGGCTATCAGGATTGAAAACAAAATATGTATAAAGCTGTAACTGTGGTTACAAGGACTGAAGGACCTTGATTTGGAAGCAAGCAAAACCAGTTGAATGTCTTCAGAGTTTGGCTCCCCCATGAATTCCTTGCAAAAAGAATAAACAACAATAAATCACACCGTGAATAAGATCTGCGGTCTTCATCTCTTGTCTCAGAGTTATAGCCAAAGTTCAGTAGTTTAGCAAGTTTATCATGACTAACTGCCTAGGAGTCAAAGCTTGGTTCATTTTGGTTTATAGGATACAGGCACATGTTGCTTTAGAGACTGGTGGCCATATGTACAACTTCTTTGAAACTGCGCAGGGATCTAGAAAGTTTCCTGAGGTTAGAGACAGCGATGGTGAATGGGTGCGAGTGTTCTGTGCGAGGTGGGTGATACACAGCCAGTGCCAGCTCTGTAAAGTACATAGGGACTAACAGGTTTGGGTGTTGCATCTCCACTACCACAGACGTGCAAACTCTCACACGAATTTACCAAAGCCCTGACCCTCCAAGGGTTTTCAGAAACATTGCCGAACGAAGTCTCTGTTGAGGAGGGGAGGACTCCAGGCTCTTCGGGAAACACCAGCAGCGACGTCACTCCCAGGTCTCCTTGGACTGAAAATTTTGGGAGAACAAGCAACTTTAAACACCTAAACAGAAATTCACATTATCCCATTTTAGCCCTGAACACAGGCAGGAAATTTCGTCTATAACTTCCATCTCTCTACATGTAAGTTAAATTCATTCTTCAGTCAAAGGGTAGGAAAAGTCTCTTGCAAAAGGCCATTTAAAATTAAATTAGTTAGCTTAGCTATTGGGAAAGCCTATCTAATGACTAGAGAGGGAGCCAGGGGATTCTGGGCAGCTAATTTAGCTAACCAAGCTGCATACTTAAGTTGGAAGGGATAGTAATGCGGTAAAATACTAAATTATTTGGCATCCTGTAAATGCCAAGACTAGAGCAGGAGAGGCAGAGCTTCTTTTGCCTTCACAGGACTCGTAGCAGGGTTATTAATTTTATTTCTTTCCATGTGGTTATTCACAAAGGGTTGAACCCAGATCACATTTGTGTTTTCTTCATCTGTAAATTTCTCATGTGTTTCTTTCTCCTGCCACCCGCAATGGTTTTTGGGTTTTGCCTTTAGCAGGCATTCTGTTGTTTCAAAATCAATCACAAAGGGAAGATAAGTGCTGAAAATGGAAGACTACAGCAACAGCTCTTACCTGAGGTAGATAGTACCATATTCTTATTGCAGAGCCAAATAAAAATAGCACGTCTTTTGATGAGAATCGAGAGTTCTTAAAATTCAAAAATAAGTTTCCCATGTTTGCATTGAAAGTTTTGGTCCGTTTTCTTCTCTGTTCTCCTAAAACTCCTTACGTGACATGTGGAGAGTGTCTCTCATAGTCATGGCTAACAGGCCTACTGGGCCGTCAGAACCTGTTCACGACCTATTTGTGTAACGTTGCAAGGCTGCCTGCAGAAAAGCCCCTTCTCCGTGCCTTCTACGCAATAAAGCCCTCAAAAAGTCTTTGCAAATCATCGCACCTATCCAGCCAGATTAGGGACATCCTTTATAAAAACAAAAAAAAAAAAAAAAAAAAGGGTTGATTTCTGACGTTGCTGGTTGTTTTTTTAAATATGGGATTCTTCATAGTAAGGGAGCATTTATACATCTATGCACTTATCACTTTTATAAGCACAGATCAGGAAATGGTGGTATGAGCACAGGCATCGAAGCAAAGCTGCAAACTTCCGCGCTCTGCGGAGCAAAGGAGCGAGGGGGTTGCGCAGCTTTTGTTCCCTACCCTGGAAACAATCTTTTTTTCCAGAGCGCAGATAGATTATGGAAACAGACAAAAAAAAACTTTCTCTAAAGCCCTATCTACAAACATCCTCTGTTTGTAGGTGTTTATTTTACTGGTTTTATGCAAAGTCTGGAACTTCTAAATACCATCTCTGTCAGCTACAGAAATCTCTCCCTTTTAGCTGGGGGGGAAAAAAAAAAAAGAAAAAGGAAAAAAAGCAGCCTGCAAATTAGCTTCCTCCTGTTTTTCTTGTTGCGTTTCACTTGGACTCCCTCCCTCATTTCTTCATTCCTCTCTACAGATTCATAACGTACAGTAACACCTGCTGGGGTGGTAACAGCAGTTTTGAGCGTTCCCATAGCGGTGCTGCGCGCGCGTGCGGAGCGACGCAGACCGGCGTCTCCGTCCCTCTCACTGCCCACCCCCCGGTTACGTCCCCCATCTCGGGGACAACCACACTCCAGAGCAGCCCTCATGCCTAGTGGGGCAAGACCTAGATGCTTGGTCCCGTTTGCGATTGTTATGGACCCTGACAGACCCGCGGAGCCGAGAATAAAACCGATGTCTCTCTAGTACAGATGGTCAACAGGCTTAAGTGAGCTAATGCTTTGAGCACAGGCCAGATCTATTTTAATTACTAAAAACCCTGTCATTCCAGGGTCTCTCTGTCATGAGCTGTCGCTCTGCTCAGGTAGTTCTTTTTAGTACATAAACCATGCGGTTAAATATGTGCCAACTTAAAATGCATTATTTAAATAACCCTAAATCTTCTCTGCTTTAGCTTTCTCAACCTTTCTCAGGAAAACCTGCGCGTCATTTGTATGGATTTATGGAGATGTAAAAGCCTAAAGTAATGTTTCAGCACTAACAAATGTGGGTAGATGTGACTTAAAAACAAGCTGATCGCGCATTGGAACAACAAAGACGGGAGGATTAAGGCAGTCAGCGAAGATGAAAGTGTAGGCAAATCTGCAGGGGGAAAAAAAAAAAAAGATAAGCTTGCGAGGAGATCATAAACAAGTTGAACACGCAGGAAATGTTTAAAGATTGGCCTTCATGGGTGTGTGTTTTTTCAAATAACCAACAGGTAGGTACCGGTGTCGTGAACGTACATCTTGTCTAAGCTGCAGACATGCCTGGCCTGATTTCCTTAAAGGAAAAATAGTTTTCTGACCCCTGTTGTCTTAAGGCATCATTTAATGCCAGCGTGCTTAGAAAAGTTTTTAATGAGTTCAGTTGGGAAGATTTCGCAGAGCAATATCCTCGTAAGGGAAAAATCCGTGCAGAGCGCCCGCTTCCTCGGCTGCCTGCAGCCGGTGTGAGCACAGCCCCTCACAAAGCGCTCCTGCGATAGTTCCTCGTTAGGCGTGCACGCTTTTTTCCTATTTGAACAATGCCAAAAAGTGATAACTCAGACTCTGAGAACTGTGCTGACAGTCAGCTGTCACTCATTGTCCTTTATTCTGACAACCTCAGGCATTCAGCCATGGATTCATGAGTTTTCCCCTTTCTCTTTATTTTTAAAGGAGGTGGGGGATGGGTGAGTATATCAGAGGATTCAGCCCTGAATAGACTTTTGTTTTGCTCTTTCTTTTGCCTCCTGACTGTGTCAAATGCAGTGTGTCTCTCATGCAGTTTCACTCTTTAGAGAGCCTTGGCTGGGCTGGCTAGTTAGTATTCAGAAACAAGCCAAAGAGGATAAAATTCTTCTCTCTGGCTTGCTGAGACTGCAAATAAGCAATTAGACTAAAAGCTCAGTATTGGAAAAAAAGAAGACTTTTGCAGCCTTTGTTGTTGAATGGAACCTGCCAATATACTTCATAACTTTGAGAATTGCAGAAGAGAGAAAAATTCTAGGCGCCGTTAGGGATATGTGCCGGTTAATACACTTGTACTGTATTTTCCTAAAGACAGCTCGGCGGTGTACCGTACTCTCTGAACTGTAGGATTTGGCATTTAATGTTGTTTACTTACTGTAATGAGAAAGAAGCAGAAAAGGTTAGCGGTGGAAATGGAAAATTCATCTTTTCCTCGTACGTAATTGAGATGTTTCAAAGACAGACGTATATGGTAGCACACAGATTCCCATCCCCGTTTCAGCCTGCGCTCCACACAGTTTCCTTCGCTGCCGAACTCCATATCCAACCCTCTTGTCAACGCTGACATGTTTCTGCCCCTTTTTTGCCTATCTAGTGTCACCGCTGAGTGTTTCATCCTCCACATCTTCCAGTCGATGTCTTTATGCCATACCCACCCCTTCCCGCACGGTGCCCTCCCCGATCTGACTGATGGGATTGCAAAACCATACTCCTCCACACTCCTTTCTCAGCCCCACGCTTCCTACGATACCTCTGAAAATAGGTGATTTAGGGGGAGACTGTCTGAGTGCTTGAGGGGTGTGACGGTTCTATATGCATTTGATAATATAATATGTAAAATTATTGTGAGAAAAGAGGGCGTATCCAAATATATCAGCAAATATTCATGTATTGTTAATGTGTATATCCACACACACACATACGTGTGTGTTTATATACGTATATGACCATATAAATATGTATCCATATATATATACATATATGAACAATGAGAAATAGAGACTATTTCTAGCTTCTGTGCTCCACCTTTCACATCCTTGGTCAAAAAAAACCAAACAAACAAGAAAAAAACCAAAAAAAAAAAATACAAAAAAAAAACGAAAAACAAAACACAAAGAGCAAACAAAAAATTCTCCATATTCTCCATTAAGAAGAGCACCCAAAAAGATGTCGCAACTGCAACCTGCATCCCAGCCGTGCAAACACGGATGGATTTCTCCTGCCTCTTCCCTCCTTCAAGCTGCACTCTTGGCTCCAGCTTCTGCCCTTGTTGTTTCAGTTTTCTTTTTGAATTATTAAAAAGTTTTTGCTGACTTTCAAGGGTCAATATTTCTTCAGCATGGCAGGCCCCAGGGACGTGACTTTTACTTCTATCTCACCATGGTCTGTTAGGTCTCGTTGCCCTTTGTGACTTCTGGAGTTCAAAGCAGTCCCCTTGCTTCTTGTTTTTTCAGGTTCCTTTCTGGCAGTCGGCTGCATGTTTAGTTCTTGACTGTGTGTTTTTACCCTTCGTACGGCCTGTCACAGGCTGCTGGGAAGGAGAAACAGAGTCTTCTTCATGCTCTGTCACTCTGCTCGGTCTCAGTGTCCTTATCATAGAATCACAGAATTGTCGAGGTTGGAAGGGACCTTTAAGATCATTGAGTCCAACCATTAACCTAGCACTGCTGAGTCCACCACTAAACCACGTCCCTCATCACCACATCTACATGTCTTTTAAATACCTACAGGGATGGTGATTCCACCACTTCCCTGGCCAGCCTGTTCCAATATTTGACAACCCTTTCCATGAAGAAATTTTTCCTAATATCCATCCTAAACCTCCCCTGGCGCAACTTGAGGCCATTTCCTCTTGTCCTGTTGCCTGTTCCTTGGTAGAAGAGCCCAACTCCCCCTGGCTACCCCCTCCTTTCAGGGAGCTGTAGAGAGCGAGAAGGTCTCCCCTCAGCCTCCTTTTCTCCGGGCTGAACCCCCCCAGCTCCCTCAGCCGCTCCTCACTCGTGCTCCAGACCCCTCACCAGCTCCGCTGCCCTTCTCTGGACCCGCTCCAGAGTCTCAGTGTCTTGACAATGACCTTATTCCTTGGTGATGGTTCCTGCAGTCAAGATGTTTGGTGGCTGGTCCCACATGACACCATTATATCACTGGAGCTAGGCTGTACCCACAGAGGTACCCTCCAGAGGAAGGCCACGAAGATGATCCAAGGGCTGGAGCCCCTCTGCTGTGAGGACAGGCTGAGAGAGCTGGGGTTGTTCAGCCTGGAGAAGAGAAGGCTCTGGGGAGACCTTGTAGCGGCCTTCCAGTCCCTGAAGGGGGCCTACAGGAAAGCTGGGGAGGGGCTGTTGGCAAGGGCATGCAGCCATAGGACGAGGGGCAATGGTTTAAACTAGAGCAGGGGAGGTTTAGATCAGACATGAGGAAGAAGTTCTTTACACTGAAGGTGGTGAGACACTGGCCCAGGTTGCCCAGAGAGGGGGTGGAGGCCCCATCCCTGGAGACATTCAAGGCCAGGCTGGATGGAGCTGTGAGCAACCTGATCTGGTTAAAGATGTCCCTGCTCACTGCAGCAGGGCTGGACTGGGTGGCCTAGAACCCAACACATTCTATGATTCCATGTGTGCTACCCAGCAGCACCTACAGAACGGGGACGCTGCTGGGGATAGCTCATCTAGCTCAGTGCACTGAGATTCATTCCTGACACCACCAGTAGTACCGTAATGTGTTGGGATAGGATGTCAGCCTACCTTGTGTCCATGCTGCAAGCAGAAGTACTCATGCAGCAAAGCCTGAAGGTGAATATGCCACATATCTACAAGACCCTCACCACCACCAGCAGTGTCCTGAGGTAGGGTCTGCATCCAGAAGGCCTGTCCTGGCTGGGGGACGTGCTGGTGCACATAAGGGTGCAGGCACCTATCCTGTCTGCTGGCCTGCTCCATCCACCTTCTCATCATGTCACAGCCTGTGACTGACAATGGGCAAGGACCAAGGTCTTCTCTGAAAAGTTCTTAATGTTGACTGCTTCGAGAGAGGCTATGTGGTGATCCTGAACTGCACCATCGCTGAATTATTAGATGACATAGCAGACAGTGTTGTTTCTCCCATACACCGACACGTAAGCTGTACTCAGATACTTAATCTCTAGAGATCTATAATGCCTGATGGAGCTCCTGATTTTAAGCCTGATTGACATGCTGGAGCCTGATTTAAATGGGCAGATGGACCTGAAGTCGATGGGAGTATGAGTTGGCCCTTAGGGATGAACATTTGTCCTAAAACCCGGGCGTGCTCCCAATTCCCACTCTTCCTAAGAGAAGGCAAGGCCTGTGAATAGAAGGAATTTGATGTAGTCACCTAATCAGTAAAGCTGGAAAAAATAAATAAGTTTTGGGGCTCTCCAGCCCTTGTTTAGATCTGCAGCTCTCAAAGCTGAGTACGAGTGATTTCTCAGATAATCAGGTATACATCGATACACCGATTAGGCTACCTTTGAGTGAAAAGAGGGTCAGTATCTGTGGTGTAGTGATGGTGCGGAGAGAAACAGAAAGCCTTAGATGCATAGTGGGAAGTTGTAATCTGTCATAAAACCAGTAGCTGTTGAATCCATGTTTTCTTGGTCTCCAATAGGATTATGATTTTCAGTCCTTTGGCTTACCTTTATAAAGCACAAAGTTGTAGTCAGAGAAGTTATTTTTCCCTAGATCAGGTGATTTCCTAGAGATTTCCTACAAAACAGCTACTGCTCTCTGTGACAAAAGGCATTGTCTTCACCTACGAGCCTCCCCTGTGCTCGTCCTCAGACCCTCACAACCACAGCAAAGTGCTACAGCAGTTTACCTGACCTCGTGCAAATTCCTATTTCTAAGAAAAGCCCTGATTTTCAGTTTCCTCAACGATGTTCCAGACTACTGGAACAGAACAATTGTTATTAAAGGTCTTGGAGTCATAAATAAATAGGATTGGAAGCATAAAGAAGAAGCACATGCCTGAATCCCTCTTGCTATTGATGCTGTTTGTGAACTGGAATCAACTTAAGTTAGCAGAAGACTTGCTAATCTGTTATAATTGTATTGAAAACAATTTGTCTGCAGGTAGTAAGCCAATAAACACCACTCAAATGCTAAAATGAAAACCCCCTTTACTGTGATAGTTACTTATGGCTCTAAACTATATATTACACTTTTATATATGCAGTATTACTTTTTACTATAAAGAATCATTGCAACTTTGGTGGCAGCTGAGGCGCTCTGAACTGTCTCCTAGGAGCAAGAAGACATTGCAGTATAACAACTTTAAAAAAAAATTGCATTGCAAATCAGAATTTAAGATTGTCAGAAATGGTTGATCCAGGCAAGTCATCTTTCAAGACTATTTTAAGCCAGACAGGACTTTTTTTAAAAAAAAAAAAACTCTCTTGAAGCACAGACATATGTTACTTTATTCAGGTGAATACATTTAGTGTTTCTTTCCCTAGTACTAATAAAAATCCACATTTCTTAGGAATCCATCAATAAAATGAAGGGATATATTTTCAAGAAGATGTAGTGTTTAAATGTTATCATTGCTATGTTTAATTGCTTACTGTCATATGGAATTAAATACATGCATCTGTATTTATATCTTTCTTTTTGTCTCTCCTGTATACATATGCGCTTTTCCAAGCATCTAGGATTATTCATCTATTTACAAGACAGAGATATAATCCGCAAAATGTACAAAACCGTATTCACATTGTTGCAATTTGTATAAGAATATCTGATTCAGAAAATTGCTCCAGTATCTTGCCTAGTTTTGCCGTGTGATTGGCACAGATAAGGTTCTTCACATATGTGAAACCCAATTGACTTCAACGATATTTTGCAGAGGCCCAGCAGATTTATTTACGCAGTAAGATCCAGGCCTTAATGATCAATTAAAATAAACAATGTAGGCACATAAGCTTAGGAAAAGCAAAACAGAAAGCAGCAGTTGCTGCTCCAGTGATTTTATATTACTTATATCTTAAAATGTTGTTAAAAAGTAGAAACAGCGGGATGTTTTGCAGACGCCAAAAATTAAAAATACAAGTGGAGGTCCAGCCGCTGTACTTTCTGTAATTTGTGGCCTCTCGTACTCGATCTCTGCTTCTCAAAAAAGAAGAAATCATAATATACCCAGTCTCATAAGTCAAAAGGGGAAAAGGTATGATTTACTTGTCAGAATAAGATCCAAAGCATATATAGGCACCAAAGGTCTGCGCTAGTCATACCAGCCGTTTGAACAGGGTACGTGGGTATCATTTCTATAGGTGCAAACCTTCAGAAGTAGTGTCTATATGGAAAATAGATGCATCCTTATCTGTAGTCCACTTTACAAGCCAACTTTATTAGTTTGTTTTTATCAGGGGATTTGCAGGATCTTCTTACTGTACTAAAAGCCATATATATGGATTGGATTCCTCTTTTTATCTGATCAGAATTGTCCATGTAACTTTTGCATTATATAAACATTTTCTAACATATTGCTGCTATTTCTTTACACAAAATCTACATTTTTCTTGGTCCTGAATGGTAGTACAAAATCCATGTGAAAGTAAATGTCTCTCTTTTTTTTTTTTTTTTTTCTTCATGAGGACATTCTACAGTAGGCGGTGAAGTATTTCAGCCATTCCAGAGTCATGTAAACTATCCTAAAAATGCACTGGGAAGAAGAAGAAGAGGCTGTAATTCATTATTTTTTGCGATGTACTGACATGAAAGACAACATTTTAAAGGATCCAGTGACTTCGCTTTCTTTGCTCACTGAATATCCATGGTTCCATACCAGGGATGTTTTGCCTAGTTAATGTAGAATTAATTCTTTGATAAACAATGGGTTGATTTTTTGGTAAAAAAGAAAACTGGTTTTGGGGAAAGTTTGGGGTTTTTTTCTGGTCTGTCTTTTTCTGATAGTAAACTGTAGTGGGTTTCAGCTGTTCTGCTTTAAAATCTTTTGGGTTTTACGAATAGCTCTGGAAGTCCCGCTGGAGTTTGCTGTTGTTGCGATTCCTCTAGAGAGAGAAGCGCTAAAGTAATTAGGAAAAATACCTTGCTCCCAAGACACTTTAATGCTCACGAAGCCATAAAGCATCACCTCTCCTCACGTGGATTAATTTGTAGAGCCCCGGTTCGTCAAGGCGCGCGGGAGAGGACACGATGCTGAGCCCAAGCAGCAGCCCCCATCGACTTCGATGGGTTTGCTCAAAGTTAACGCCTGTGCTTAAGCGCTTTGTTGCTCGGGGACACAAAATGAGACTTACAGCGGTGTCACCTGGTCCACAGAAGCCACTCCACCTCTTCAAATGTTGACCTGGCCTTCTTTCAAAATCAGATTCCAGCGCTGCAAAGGAACCAGGAGCCAACTGGAGGGGAGGGAGGGAGTTGTGCGAGCAACGCTGCTCCTGCGGCCGGCTTCCACCGCCTTGGTGTAGAAGCGTGGCAAATATCATACCTTGCCGTCACCAGATAATCTATCAACGTGTAATTTTTCCTTTCCTTTTCAAAGCGGTGTTGGTCATCGCAGCCGGGTACAAGATTCATTCTTTTTTGCATGGTGTATCCGTGACGGTTTTTTTGCCACTCAGAAGCAATGCTGACACACGCAGGAAATGACAGATAGCATTAGTGTAATAAAAGAGTTAAATCAAAACCAAAGCACAGATGTATTTCTAGTTGTTTTGAAAGCACTGACCTAAGCACCTCTGCAGGATTTTATTAGTAAAGTCTAAAAATATTTGGAGGTGAGCGGTGCTCTCTTGTAATAGCCTAAAAGAGCTGACTTGTCATCAAGTGTGTTTGAGATGCCTTTATCTGGAGCTAGTTTCGTGCCTGTTTGTGAAAGAGGAATTTTCTTAGGCCTTTGTCCACGGCTGCTGGGAGGTTATTGAATGTCAGGTGTCAGGCCTCAGACCAGCCTGCCGTAGGTGCGAAACTGCGCGGGGGGAAAGGGGAGAAAAAGAAGGGGGAAAGAAAGAAAGAAAAGGAAGGGAAGCAGCTAGAGAGTAAAAAAAGCAAAAGCCGTACCGGGAAAACCTTTTCAGCAGCCCTTCTGTCCTAAACCTGGAGGTCAGCTGGACCCGTGCAGGCCGTGTGGTCACTGCCTGCAAGTCTCTCTGTATTAAATTAAAATGAAAAAAAATGAAAAGAGCCATGCACGGAATTATATTTGGATTCAAGCATGGGTTTTGATCCTGGGTTTGATTCTAGCATGAATTTTCTCCCGCTGGTTAAGCGGCTTTCATGTTCCTCATTTACTTTTAGGGACCAAAAGACATGCAAGGTACCTCATTGAGTACAGGCCCCACAGACCTTGCAATACAATCTTCATGTCTCTGATCTCTAATTCCTGCATTTTGACCCCAAACTCCCACCACAAGAGGCAGAGCCGAGGACGCGGTGCACGCACTACCCACAAGGGCCATAAATGAGGAGGTTTTGCACTTTTTTTTCTTGCTCCTCAGAATGGAATAGTAGTTTTTCAGCTTTGTTGTTGATGAGGAGAAGATGGTATGTTGCTTTTTTTTTCTTAACATCTACTTCTACATGCTCCACCACCTCTCACCTCGGGGTGAAGTGGATGTTTTTCACATCAAGCGGTAAAAAAAAAAAAAAAACAAAAACAAAAAAAAAACCAACCGAATATCCCCGTATCATGCTACATTACGATCGTTTCCAGGCCACATGCGACTAGGCAGAGAACTGTTCGGTTAGGCGCTGCAGTTGCTGTTAACGAAGGCTGTTATGGGATAATTGAAAACATATGTTGTCCATGCACCACCACCGCGGCCACGGCGGTAGGAAGGGAGATGTCCTTTGGCTGTTGATTAGGACTGATCCTCCCAACACTGAGTTGCGGGAGGGCTCAGAGGGGTCTTGATTTCTGTCCCTCTTAATTGCTCTTGAAAGTCTGCGCTGTGATCTACTTCGGGCATTATTATATGGGGTTTTTTTTTTTTTTCAATATGTTTGGCTGTACCTAATTAATAATTGTCCTACAGTACATTGCCCTCTTCCACCAGCTACAGCCTGAATTCATTGATATCATCTCCTTAAAAGTTTGAAACCCCCCAGTGACAGGAATATTAATGTGCCAACACTGTCATATCTATTTCAGCTCATACATATGCAATGTCTTTGTTTTCAAAGATTTATGTCAGACTTTGCTGAAGTGAGGTATTCTACCATTTTAGATAATAGCATGCCAAAGTGATGTTATCAGGCACATTCAGCACTCACTCAAGCAAAGGGGAAGGAGCATCCATTCCTTCGTAGCTTAAACGCAGAGAAACTGTTATTTACCCTTATTTGATGAAGAAATCTTTCAGGGGGAAATGGTGTATTTTTAGAAGAAGATTATGGTCATCCTGTGGATTATCTTTTAATTAAGAATGGATGATTTGTGCCCACTCTGCTGTAGCAAACGTCTTGCTGTTAATGAAGTTTAAACAGACTTACTTTATTTAATTACAGCTAATCACTAGGGTAAAATGTGGAATTGTCTTTGATCCGCATGTAGAGTGGTAATCCTTGTGGCAGATAGCATCTCTTATTCCCTCAAACTCTTTTCAGTTTCTCCAGGAGGTCCCAGCTTAACTAAGGGTTAATTGAGATAGCCGGACTGGCGTGATTGATGTATTTTTGCTCAGGGATGCCATCCTGCTTTTCCAAGGACTTTCTTTCTCTCTCTCTCTCTCCCTCTCGCTCTCCCTCTCCCTGTGCAGTCACCTTCAGGCCGTGTAATGCAGTAGATGCCTGCTTGTTTGACATGAGGGACCTGAGGGGGCCAAGGTCCTGCTGGATCAGTGAGTGAAAGAACAGAAACTGCTGGAGGGAGAGCAGAGGTTAGAGGAGGGCAGCAGAGACCCGTGTAAAGCAGAAGAGGGCACTAGTAAACTGACCTATTTCAACCACAACTCTCACACGCCGGGCTGGTCATAGAACAAAACAATTGGTTGAATATCGAAGGCAATCACAGGTTTGGCGAGGGAGTAACACCAAAGGTATTTCATTCCAGTTTTATTCTTTTTTTTATTATTATTTTGGTTTGTTTATTTTTATATTTTAATAATTTGGTTTCATATTTTATTATTTTACTTTTTTATTTTATTTTGTTTTGTTTTGTTTTGTTTTGTTTTGTTTTATTTTGTTTTGTTTTATTTTATTTTGGTTTATTTTATTTTATTTTATTTTATTTTATTTTATTTTAATTTAAGTTTTTATTTTATTTTTTTTATTTTTTATTTTATTTTATTTTATTCATTTCATTTCATTTCATTTCATTTCATTTCATTCCAGTTCATTTCACTTCATTTCATCTATTTCCTTTCGTTTCGTTTATTAAAGAAGTGATCCTCACATCCAGGAATGTCACTAAAGCCTTTGCCTTCCAGCTTTTTAAAAGGTGGCAAGTGAAGTCCGTAGAAGTGAAAAGTCGGTTAAAAAAAAAAAAAAAAAGAAGGAGGGTGTTTTCATATTTGCTATAGGGAACTTGTGGTCTTACAATTTTGCCTTGTGCTCACAGCCCTTCCGTAACAATTTTCTTTGCTTCCCCAGACTCAGAAGTTTCTGGGGCTGGTGGAAACTGTCGAAAGAGCCATCTGGAGAAACCTTGCTCAGTAGGTAAAATCCCTCACAAGGGCTGAAGTTTGTACAACTGGTTTCTTACTGTGTTTTGCACTTCACATCAAATGTTGATTTAACATTACTGGACTCAACTTTTATCTCCCACACTCGTTTCGTCACTTTGTCTTTCTGTTTTGTTTTTCTTCCTGATCTACACTGTAAAAATATGCCTCCATTGTCTGAACATACTCTGGTTTCTTGTTACTTCTCTGTTAAAACAGAATAACATTGTTTATTTCATTCTTTGAACGCAGGATGTCTGAGCTTTTCTTTTTGTTTGCTTGTTTGTTTGTTTGTTTGTTTGTTTCAAAGAGTAATTTGAAATGGAAACATTTATCTATCAGCCCCCTCAGAAATATTAACAGCTTTAATTAGCTCGGTGAGGGGGGAAAAAAAAAAAAAAAAGAAAAAAAGTTGTTTACTTTTATTTACAGGAACTGTTAACTTGCACTCTGGCAATAGAGGCAGAAGACACAGAATCTGCCTTTTGTGTAAAATTTAAATAATTAAAATAGAATAGTTTGCGGTTAGTTTCCACGATAATGCGTTAAACATCTGCAGTTTTGTCTCTCCGCCGGGATGCATCGCCCTGCTGAAGTCACATCCTGATAACATCTGCGCGGTACCGATCGCTTGGGCCGTGGTCTTTATGGTCGGCTGATGGGGGATTCTTCGGCAGCCCCTCCCTCAGCGCAACCACTGCTGGAAGTTTTGCTTGTGACATCCTGAGGGTGCCCTGATTTACATTTGTCATAACGCACACAGATACCCTCAGTTAAACTGAGTTTAACATCCAGGCCCTTTTTCACTTTGTTGCTTTGGAGTTCCTCTTTTTTTTTTTTTTTTTTTTTTTTAAACCCCACCCCCCCACCCTCCTTTGACATGAAACTGGTTTTCACTTTTTTTTTCCCCCAAAGACTGTGGATCCAGACTAAATTTTCAGTGGTGCGATTTATTTTGTTCCAACTTACTTCAACACCACGGATGAAGAAAGAGAGAAAGAAATTTAAAAAAAATTAAAAAAATTTAAAAAAATATAAAAGGGAAAAAAAAATTAAAAATAAAGTTTGCGAGAAGGAGCAGCACCTTCATTCCTGCTTGCATGGCAACAACAGCTGCATTCACATGAAAAGGCCAGCTTGTTAAACATCATGTAACACTGAATGTAGTGAATATTTTAAAGGTCAGGTATTGACAGGCACTGAGCTGCTTATGTTTCCCTAATGACCCCAATTACATCCAAGCTGAGTAAGTAGTCAATAAACAATGGCATTAACATATGTAGAAAAAGTGTTTATTTTACATTTCCAAGACAATTGGCAATCTCCCGCTTGTCATCCAAAGGCAGAAGCTGGATCGTGGGCTCTGTGATGAATGAGGGGAACGAGGGGGAGGATGTGGGTCTTAGAGACCTCTGAGAAATTTCAGGTGGGCTGTCTCATGCACGGGCACAAAGTGGGTTTCTCCCTGTGGTTCTGCATAAGTGAAGAATCTTAAGGAGAAAATATAAATACTTTTACTTATATCGTGCCCCTCGTGCAATGCAGCGTGCAGTCTATCATATACGTAGCAGGAACATATACAAAGGACCTTTAAGGATCCAATCCAGCCTTAAATTAAAGCAAAACACTGACGATTTGTATTGCTTACATACTCTCAGTGCTGCTGTGGAAATCAATCGTCCCTCTCGCTTGCGAGCACTTTTTCTCACTCTGTGAACAAAGTTTCTAGCCGTGTTTGGCAAAGGATAGCAGCTTCACAACCCACTGTCCAAAGCACGTGTGGACCTGTCAAATAGTAAATGAGGCATTGGGAGGCCCCACATGACACAGCATAAAGTGGGGGAAGAGATTCATCGAAAGAAATATTAACAAATAAGGGAAAAGATTGCGTATTTGTTCAGTTTCCTCCTCAAGCTGCAGGCCAAAGCTTTCACGTAGGTACATGGGTATCTCCATGCTGATGGAGAAGCTTGGCTCCTCTCCCCGCCAGAAGCTAAAATTGGTGGGACAGCGGCCAGGTGGAGAGGGGCATGTCAACAACAGGGGTGGGAACCAGGAGAAGCTGGTAAATATCCTTTTTCCCCCCTCCCCACGCAGCCTCCGCGCACATGATATCTTCAGAGTGCTGCCAGAGGACAAGAAGAAGCTCGCTCGTTGACCGCCATTGCTTTGCAGCGCAATAGTTTTTTCCAGGCTCCAGCTGACATCAGTCGGTCTCATCGGTGTTGCACAGATCAGAAGAAGATCCAGTTTTTGCACCAGAAGGTTTTTCTGTAAAAATAAACTATGGCAGAATGTAAGTATTATCCCCGTTTTACAGCTAGAGAAATGAGCTCAGACAGACTAAATCTACCGTTCAACAAAGACTTAAGTCTGTGCTTAACTTTCATGGGACGACTCCAGGGTTTTAAATTAAACACCAATTTAAGTGCATTGCTGGATCACAACCAGAATCACAAAATAAGTCTATAGCAGATCCAGGGCTTGAAATGTGAGTCTCTGAGTCCCAGTCCAATGCTTTAACTCACAGGAACATCCTTCTTCAATTTAGGTCTTAATCTGATGACTTTTCACTAAGAAAGAAACTTTCAAAAGGTTTAGAAATTCACAGAGATCAATGACATATTTGAAGCTTTCCTGAACCTGTAAGAAGTACATTGTTTTTAGAACGGAGGGGGAGAGCAAGATAGTATTTACCTTGCATCTCTCTCTCTCTTCAGGGAGAAAAAGAAAAGAGAAGGACTGCAGATTAATTCTCATCCACTTTCAATGTCTGGAAAAGCTTGTCATAGGCCCGAATTTTTTCTCATTTTGTTCAATTTTTTTCCCAACAAGTGGATAAGCGGGATAACATGACTTAGTGATGCTTTGTCAACATCAATTTATTTGAAGACAATCATAAAGTGTTTCGAGGTACGAAAGCAGTGCTTCAGCCTGGTTCACTGGGCAGAACAAAGACCAACACCCTCCCCTGTACCACCAACGGCTGGTTTCTGATCAAGAATCTCTTCAGTCTGTTAGAAACCTGGACACGGCAGTCAACTGCTGGAGAAGTTTGAGTTGTCAGTCCCATACTCAAGAAACAGGTTGAAATTATCATGGCTCCTTATTTTTTATTTTTATTTTTTTTCTCCTGGCTTTTGCAAAGCTATAGGCATTTTTTGCGTTTGTAGGGTTGGAGAGGAGTACTGTCATTCTGCTCTGTTAAATGACCTTATTTCACTTTTATGACATCTGCATGATCAGGGCATCCTCAGAGGCTCGGATGCCTCAGTATCAAGGCAGCCAGAGGCAGGTTGACTTCTTTCAGGCACAAGTGGAGATAACTATGGGGCAGACACGAGTAGGCAGAAAGGTGAGGGGAAAGTCAAACAAGTAAACACGAAAGGAATTGGTTACCTCTGATTATCGGCCAATTTTGAATGAATGGCAAATTGATTCAAGAGAGAAAGGAGCGGGCACAATAGGGAGCTGAATGTTGGAGCAAGGTCAAAGTAGGAAATCCAGACTCTTGGGGTGCATCTGCATAATGCGCCATTTCAAGTGCAACTTCTAACAGCAAGCATGAAGCTAGCTCTGAAACAGCTAATGCCCAATGAATCAGTCACCTTTTATTTGGTTTTATTGTAAACTGAGTAATTGTCCCAGTTTGGGGATTGATGCCACGAAGAATAATGAAGCTGGTCATTTTGGAAGTTCACAATTTTCATTACCATAATTGCCTTTCAATTTTGCTGCCAGTGATACATACCCCCACATTATTGTATGAGTGTGCTCTCCCATTGTTGTTTCTGGTGTTCTGGGAACAGATGGCCTTTTACAGCAGATACATTATGAACACCAGAAGAAGAAATGACTCTCCTAAAGAACATTTAGTCTAATACTAAAATAATTACAGGAGCAATATAGGGAAGAAGTTTTAAACGGGTATTTTTCTATACAGACTTCAGAGTATTATCCAAGAGGTAAAGCTTGGAAAGTGATCAAAAAAACCAAAGGAGTGGTGTCTTGCATTAGGCACGAGTGGCAGCATGAAACAGCAAATGAAATGAGGAGGAATTCTCAACTGGAAAGAAGGACATTGCCAGAAGCACGACAGGAAAGAAACTCAGGAAGGAGAGAGTGGTGGTAGGAGAGTCGAGACAAGGAAGGATAAGGAGTTTTACGTTTGTGCAGTAGAACAGGGAAACGAGAGTTTAAGGAGTAAGAAGCATAATTTGAACAAAAGAGGAGATTGTTCGATCTATTTTCAGTGGTATCTGTCCCCTCCTGTCCTGCTCGTGGTCTTTTCTTTTGCCTTCTAATGTGATGCAGGACACTTTTATTGCCTTTTCTGTTTGGACAGCCTGAAGACAGTCATTTAACATCGAGCCCCTCAGCACAAGACAGCGCTCAACGTATTGCTACCTGATTTCTTTGTTGTCACCCCCTTCCCTCTGCAATTGCTTCTTGGCTTGCCGTTAGAACTGGGTGTAGCTGAGTAGTACATCAGATGTAGAAGCTGGGAAGTACAAACAAACTCCCCATAGACCCAGGAGTGGTGTTTCTGGCAAACCCTGCGTCCCATCAACCCCACTTTCACCGAAAGCCCTGTTCAAAATTGCATTGTTCTTTTTGGGTTGGCTCAGGTTGTTTTTTTCTATAGTGTTCCTGCTACCTTTCTTTCTTAATGGCCGTTCTAATTTCTCGTGTCACTTTGAGTGTCTCTAGCACTTTGTCTTCTGTGAAACTTTACCCGATCAGAATCATTTTGGAAAGAGGTGTCTTACAGGGCTCCGGGGTGATAGCTCCGGTTCATGTTTCTAAGCCTGGTGGTGGAGGGCCACGTAGGCAGCTGCAATTTGTGAAAGTATATGCGTGGTGGCAAATTTAGCCATCACACTGGCCATATGGCTGCCACAGGAGCACCAGGGTATGAAGGTCATGAGCAAAGTCACGCTCTGCCGTGCCTTTGTTTATAGAACTCCCTGGGCTTACAATACATGACCACGCAACTGCTGAGGTGCTGCAGCCCGGGGTGTCGGGGAAATACCAGTTTCATTAAGACTCTTGAACCCTATCATGTTACACTTCAGAAGTAGTGACCAGCTTATTTAAAACAAAGAAGCTTTGACCTTTCTCCCCTTTTGAAACCAAAAACATATGAAGCTAAAGTGACTCATTTCCGGCTTTAAACAAGCTCTAAGAAACATTTTTTTCCCAAGTACAGTTTGTGCACTTTCTCTTCTTCCTCTCCCTGCCTTTTCTCTCCCCGTCCCTGCCTTTTGCATAAATATCTCATTCCCTTCTTGTCAAGGTCAACGTATTTATTACTTATATTCACTGTGTAGTTCTTTTTTACTTCTAGTTTTCTTTCTTTTTTCCTTCCTTTCTTTCTTTTTATCTGTGTTGTTTATAACCATGACCCTTGATCCTCCGAGTCTTAAAACAGCTTGGCTTTCAGCAGCTAAATCTGACAAGGTCAGCATTTTTCTGTTTATTCTGAGAATACTATTTACCCTCTGGGGTTTTTAAAAGCAATTCTATAAAACATCACTTGGAAAAAAAGTTTGTAGCACTCAAAGACTTCCATAAACCTAGTGCCCAGTAAAGAGTAACTTTTATTTCTGATTGCAGAACTCAGAACAATTAAGTTTGATTTTCCCCCTCCCTGCAAAAGATGCCTACACAAATGCATTTTCCAAGAACACTCCTAAGTATTTCACTCTAAACACACGAGCAACCTACTAGTAGTTACCATAATCTTTTTCAGCAGCGTCAGATATAACGAAATCAGATTTACTGTATGATCAATTAGTTCCTAGTATAACCTTATTGTTACATAGCTATAACCGGGCTATATTTATTTCTTTTTCATTGGAAATAAATGTATGTTGTGTCGGCTTTCTGTCAAAATAGCAAACAATCCTGTAATCTTTAGAAAGTCGGGAAATGACAGAACCAGTGATACAAAAGCAAGGTGTCCTTGGGCTAATACCCAGACTCTCTGTAAGCGATGTTAAATTTATACCCATTTAAAACAAGCCAATTTAAACAACCTGACTGTCTCAGAAGATTTTCAAGAAGGTGGTGATTGCTCAAATGCAAGTGTCCCCAAGGCCATGAAAAAAAATGACTCTGCTGTTAGTGTTTGTTGGAAATCACAGAAAATTACAGATTTTCCCTCTGCGATTTCCTTGCCTTTTTCTTTTCCTTTTTCCATCCCTTTCCTTTCCTTTCCTCTTTCCTCCAGCTCTCCATTCATTGAAAAAACCAACGGGAATGGAGCTCTGCAGTATAAGCAGAAAGTGGAGATGCAAAGAATGGCAGAAAAACATCTGCGGCAAAACTGAAGGATTTCTGTGAATGAGTGAAAAACGCTGCTGTTTGGGAGCTTGCTCTGCGGGCCTCCTGCAACGCAGCTTCTGAGGACACAGCAGAGAAACCTGCCGGGTCACCAGGAAGCGAAAAATATCTTCTCGGAGTAGCCTGCTAGAAAAAGCAGGATGGATGGAGGGACAGACAGAGAGACAGGCATACAAGTTCAGAAAGCGTCTTCCCAAAACAAGGTGCAAACTTCAAAATCTGCGGCCTTTGGAGGAAGGAGTTGCAGAAATATTTTTAACAGTGAACCTGGGAGTTTTTCCCAACTCAGGACCACTCAGTTGCTCCACTGCGAAGGTTTCTCGAGAGGCTGAGATCTCCTCCACCCGGAGAGCACAGTGCTCATCTATCTTTCATTTGCCCCTTCTACAGGGAGGTGAGATCAGTGAGAGCAAATATTTGACGAACTGCCCTGAATTTTCCATGCTTGTTCTCAGCCTGAAGGTAAATTCTTCTGGAAAGCTTGGTAGCATTCTGTTCGGCTGATTTTGAATTAGCTGTAATAAAATGTTCTACGTATTTAAAGATGTTTTTCAGGGTGCTTTGTTTTTTGGCTTTGATAATGGCTTATTTTAGATGAGATAGCTTTCTGGAAGGAATGTATGCTTTGTTCAGTTTCAAAAAAAAGAGGCGGTGGGGAGAGAAAGGAAGCGGAAACCAAGAAAAAGTTGCATAGAAAATATTAAGAACGTAAAATTTTCCTTGCTGAGGGACTCAATTTCAGTTTGCACAGAGCTTGCATGTGATTGAGTGTTTAAAACACATTGAAAGCGAAGAGGAAATCAGGGTTATGTTTCAGAAATATCCTTCTACCACTGACTCGCTGTGAGTTCTTGATAAATCACTACTGTTCTCTGGCTCATATTCCACGTCTGCACAACGGCATGAGGGTGCTCACCCCCTTTACCGCGGTGCTGCGAGAAACCATTAGGTGTCCACACAAGATACCCTCGAAGTCCATTTTGTTGCCATCACCACGGTGCACGGCATAAAAAGGAAATAGTTACGTGTTTAGCTACCAACTAATATGAAACCAAATTATTGCACAGGCAAAGAACTTCCCCTCGGTAACAAGGGTTAACCCAAACTGGGACAATTTGAGGATGTTTGAGTGAATGGCTTAGTCTGACATACTGCACACCAGCAAAATCCAGTGTCGCCATGATGCCACATGAACGTGCCTGCACAGAACCTTTATTCTGGTGGAGAAAAGCTTCGGGTGATACACAAGAAAACGTTGCATGCAAGGGAGATGGCTAAATTACAATTGTAAAAGCCGTGGATTTGACTTTAAAAGAAAGCAAGTTCTCTGCATGAAAATTTTACATCGGGAGTGTTGCAGTAACAAGGTTTTAATAATTATTTCTTCATGGTCTTTCTTGAAATGAACACATTCCACTGTTTTAACATTTTATACAAAAACATGGTCTAGACATGTACATGCACCAGTGGAATGAAATCATCAATAATCACTATCTAAAATGAATTACATTCCAAAAGCACAGGCTAATGATTTATCTTTTTTTCATGGGACCGATCTCTATCAGATTGATTTATGTAGCAGCCAATCATGTTTCAGTAAACTCCAGCATGCACATGCATCTTTAAGTGATGATAAGCTGTGACTGTCAATTTATTTGTACACCAGAAGCCAAAAAAAAAAAAAAAGAACCAACCTGCAGTAACAGTAGTACGCTTCCCCAACAGAAAAGCGTGCAGAAAAGCTAACTTCTGTTATTGTTTCTTACCTTCCATGTCAGATACATGGACAAATTAATGTAATGAAATACAAAAAAAAAGACATATCCTGAAGGGGGAGGGCTAAAAAATGTATACTTTCCTATGACAGGTGATAAACAAGCTTGTTTTTCACTTGCGTGTTTACATTATTTGCTTTGATAGAATGTATTTTTTTTTATACATTTACATTATTTGCTTTGATAGTAGATGCTTTTGTTGGTAGCTGGAGTGATTGGCGGCTTCAAGCTGTTCTGTTTAATTGCCTTTCCGCTATGCAAAATTCTATGTTTAGAAGACTCTGTTTCACAAATAAATCAAGTGTGTAGATGTGTACAAGAGAGAGAACTGGAGAAAGAGAGAGAATTTTTTTCAATTGGATTCACTATCCGTGTTACGTACTTATCTGCATTCCCTCTGACTCTGTGTTGGGTTGTTTCTGTCCATTTCTCAGTCCCTCTCCGAAGGAGTAAAACGGTGTTGATTTGGATTAGGACTATTTGTAGTACCCTGTTCATTTCACAGGAAGCAGGGGATATGATGAGTCTCCAAAAAAAAAAAAAAAAAAAGAAAGAAAAAAGAAGAAGAAAAGAACAGACTAGAGTACATCCAAAGTTCATCATAATTTGTTTTTGCATAAAAAGAAAAAAAAAGAGATACACATAGAGGAAAAAAAAAAAAAACGTTGTCTCCATTGTATTCTTTGTTTTTCTGTGCTTTATCCTTTGGACAAGTTCTTAGAGGATATTTTTCAGATTTTATTTTGAGTCCTAATTAAATTAATTGTTTAATCTCCCTCTTATTTCAGACCAGAGGATATGGAGCCTTTGGAGAGTTTATTTTTTGTTTTGTGTTTTACTGGCAAAGGCAAGGGAGTTTTACTTTATTAATTTATGAGAGTTTGGAAGCAAGAGGGGGTGCCTACAGCACACGAGCGACTGCTGCCCGAGTCTGAAAAGAGTTGCTGCAAACAAGCAACGTGAAAACCTAACATCTGGTGACACCTTCACATTACAAATTAGCCAAGACAGCGCTGAATTTACTATTCATTTTCTTTTCTGAAATCATAATGCGATGTTCAAAAAAGTTGTTTATTTCAGTAGTGACGTTATTTTTCTTTGATTAGCCAATGTGAACAGTTTTAGGGGTTCCACAAACGGTCTTAGGGGGTTCATGAACCAGTAGCCATATGCTTTAAATGGAAACATTTCTAAAAATGCCATATGCAAAAGTATTTTTCCTTACACACAGAAGTTCTGTGAAATGAGGTGTAATGGTGAGATGGAAGCTATGTTATGTTATTCTGTGTTGTGAAACGTAATAAAACACATTGAATAGTAGAGGTCCGAGACCTTTAAGCAATCAAGGATTTCAGAATATGTTGTTTCCCCATCTCAGGCTAAATTGTACAGGATATTAATCATTCGAGCTAATAGTCAGCAACTCCTTTTCTTTTTAACATCATAATAAAAGCTGTCACAATGTTTTCAAGTCCTTCCCTTTATTTTTTTTTTTTCACAGAAAAAAAAAAAAAGGGGTAAAACAGGATAAGGAAACTCACAAGAATATCACTCGGTAAATCGCATGAATAAGATCCGGAAAAGACTGGGTATTTTCATTTAAAGTCTTGTCTCGATTTGTGAAAATACACAGGGTACTGCGTGGGTGCTGACAGTGCCACCGTGGGCAGGATTGTGTGCTCTTTAGTCAAAGAGGGCTGTGTAGAGTATTCCTACTCTACTCGCTTTATCTCACGGTGAAAGTACATTAATAAAGCATAGAGAGGATAGATAGATAGATGGAATATGAAATAAATATGCAAACAAAAATCAGAAATGGAAAATGTGGCTCGGGGTAGGTACAGTATTCTTTTTTTTTTTTTTTTTCCTGAGAATATTAGTGTCTCTCTTTGCTAAACATTGATTAATAACATATTATTGATAACATACCTGGAAGAGTAATAAAATAGAGGGTAATCAATGCAATTGTGCACACTTAAAGAATTTAACATATGCCGGTTCAGAAATTTACCTCGGAAAAGCGACACACGGCAATGAATACTCATTTTTTTCAAAACATATCAACGTGTCTAAGTAATTCTGACAGATTTAGGGTATTTCCCTTCTCATCACCCCTCAACCACCTTCTAGACTCAATAGACAAATGAGGCGAGGTGAAAGTCAATGACATAACGGAACACAGATAGCATGCATAATATATTGCATTAGTGTCCTCTGCATGACATTAGAAAGCTGTAGATGTCTATTGGACAGAGAAATAAACAACAAACATGATTTTTTCCCCACAGTGAAACAGCAGCATAAAAGCAAAAACTGATCGCACAAATATTATCACCGCAGACACTTCTTGCCATCCAGCCAGATGGCCGAAAATATTTTGATCCACACAACTTCTGTGGCCTTCATCCAAAGCCTATCGAAGCCAATTAAGAATCTCCATCACCTTTAGTGAAATCGGACCTAGCCCATTAAGAGATTTTTGCCCTAGGGGAGTAAATGGCGGATTATTAAGGTCCACCCTCGCATGTCACTTCAATTAATCGCAAAGGAAAAATACCTCTCTTCATTAACACTGTATAAGTTAGCTCCCCTTTCCAGTAACTCTGCCCTGTCTGTGTCAGACTCCTTCCCTCGGCTCTCCGCTGATCCCTGGTACCACAGATGAGGGCAGATGTAACGCAATATTACTTCTCATAACAGTCCTTAGGAAGTCAGTGTTTCCAGAAGCCATTCATGTAATTTTTCCCTGCCGCAATACTCATGTGGGTAGTTTATGAATGACGACAGCTAAATTAAAAGCTATCCTATCTGAATGGGCTAAAAGACTGGTAAAACTCGGGAAACTATAAGCTAAACAGAAGTGACAGTTATAGTCCCCTTTCACATAAAAACACTGCAAACTATTTCCTGTTGTGTCCCATTTCTCAGCTGGAATGTACTGCAAGGAGCAGGAGTGGATTAGGGAGCTAAAACGCTTCTTCATTTTTTTCATGGATGTACAAACATGACGTTGAGCACGGAATTTTACCAATGACTAATTTAGCCTAATAACTTCTGACTTCTCAGTTGAGTCTAGTTACCTAAGCAGTAAAACTCGAGATAAATATGCATCCCAAAGACAATGTCTTTAGATGTGATTTGAAAAAAAATAAATAAATAAAAAAACACTGCCTATGTGCAGTTCTGCAAATATATCCTTATGAATGTGTTTCCCGTCTTTTACCTGATCGCATGCAGAAGAGGTGTCCCAGATGAGCTTGCTCCGGGTGTTTGAGGTAGAAACAGAAGCAGGCATTGCCCGCTCACCCACAAACCAGATTTGGGTCTTGCAAAGGTCTCCATCATGTCTGATGATGTCTGTACCCACCTGTGTGGTAATGAGCAGGAGCCTACAGCAGTCTCCGATTATACGATGCACCAGCCGCAGGATCCAGAGGGTGAAGGTAAGTCCCTGGGAGAATTTACGGATTCATCTCAATGCACCTACCCTCTTCCAAAAACAAGTTTTCAAGAACACTTTTGAAACCCTGGTAGGCACATTTCCTAAAACACAGCCCCGGATTTCTTTTGGCGGAATACGAATGGCAGGGGGGTTGGAACTAGATGATCTTCAAGGTCCCTTCCAACGTCAACCATTCTGTGATTCTATGATTCTATGGATGGTTGGTGGAACAGGAAGCCAAATATTGATTCATATCAATCCCACTCTACCCTTCAGCCCGCTGGAGGTGTCACACTCCCACCCAGGAGACCTGGGGAAGGAAGGCATGCGTGAGGACCCCCCTGCTTCACCCTGTGCCTTGCAGATGGCACAGCGGACCTTGCCTCCCTGCACAGCACGCAGCGACAAGTTTCGGTGAAGGCACGTAGGAAGAGCGACCCCTCTTTTTTTCAACAAAGTGGAAAATTTTCCAAAAAAGTCATCCCCGAGGTACTATATTTTTGGAGCTTTGGTTTGTTTGAAAAAAGGCCTATCACTGTATTTTTATAAAATTTCGGGAAAACACATTTTGGTTACATCTCTTGCTCTTGGGAAGTTACTGCAGTCGGTGGAATGCAGCGGTTAAACAAATTTAGAAAACAATGAAGTACAATTATGACTCTCTTTTAAAGAATAAACACGTCAGGTGCCAGAAAACATTCCAGGTCTACTCTGCTTCAGTTTGAGTCAAAATAACATTTGTTCCTCTTCGGTGAATATTTGAGGAAATAAAACGACACACCTGTTAAATTAACACATTTAACGCGCACCAAAGCTGTTCATTTGTACAGTAAATAAGTTAAAAACTTGATTCTCATGCAATCCACTATTCAACCTGACTGACTGTTGAACCTCCCTAATCAAATACATCTACATGATATTGTAAGCTACGTTACAGTACATTATTAGCTTGTAAAATGAAATTGCTGCGACGTTATGTACTGTATATTTGAAGCAGTAACAAATTTACCAGTGATAGATGTGCTAATGGATACGTTGTATTGCAATAAATATAAATTCAGAATAGCAATTGGAAAACATTAACATTTTTATATATGAGTTTAGGCATTTATGAGGCTGATCCAGCTCGCAGTAAAAACTGAAGAGGTGTTCTTGCTCGCTGCCATTTCTTTTTCGGACTGTCGCGAGTAAAAGATAAGTGGTCTTTCTCTGCAGCCGGGCTTTTATACCCAACATAAGAGACTTACAACCGACAGAGTTTTGGTAAGTAGCTATCATTCCTTTCTCTAAGAAAAAGTGCTCTGTGTACCCGAGCTGCAGGTCACCACTTACCAGTAATTTTCTGTGGCCTTGCTATCAGTGTTTCTTCTTCTGCTCAGCATCCTTCCCAGCCCCCCAGCCTTTCTCTCCCATTTTCCTCTTGCGCTGTTAATGCCACCATTAACTACCCAACAACTGACGTTTTAAAAGAAACAAAGCCATTTCAGGAGAAGAGTGAAAAATAAAGTGGGAAAAGCAGAAAACAGCGGCCGGCAGAAAATGCTGAGAGGAAGGCCGGGGATGCTGCACCTCTCTGCTGGTGTCTGAGCGTCTTTGGTAGAAATTTTTGAGGGAACGGGTACCCTGTGATCCTGCAGCTGGGAACTGGACGTACTGCAGGTGATGCCTCCTGCCAAGGCAAACCACCGGCCAGACGTGTCCTCTCTGACATGCAGGACAACAGCAGCATCAGCAGACAGATTTCAAGTATCACCCGTGGTGGCAGCCAGAGGAAAGACAGGGATGAGGGCGTGTGGTGCAGGAGGAACGGCAGGGGCAAGCCACAAGGCAAGGGACGTGACTTTGGGCAAAGGACTGTAAGATAGGGTGGGCATTTAACTATCACGTGCTATTTAACATCTTTGTTGGCGACATGGATGGTGGGATTGAGTGCACCCTCAGCAAGTTTGCCAAGAACACCAAGCTGTGTGGAATGATCAACACACTGGAGGGAAAGGATGCCATCCAGAGGGACCTGGACAGGCTGGAGAGGTGGGCCTGTGTGAACCTCATGAAGTTCAACCAGACCAAGTGCAAGGTCCTGCACCTGGGTCACAGCAACCCCAGGCACAAATCCAGGCTGGGCGGAGAATGGCTGGAGAGCAGCCCTGAGGAGAAGGACGTGGGGGTCTTGGTGGATAAGAAGCTGGCCGTGAGCTGGCAATGTGAGCTGGCAGCCCAGGAACCCCCTGCAGCCTGGGCTCATCCCCAGCAGCGTGGGCAGCAGGGCCAGGGGGGGATTCTGCCCCTCTGCTCCGCTCTGTGAGACCCCCCTGCCGTGCTGCCTTCAGCTCTGGGGCACCAACAGCAGAAGGACACGGAGCTGTTGGAGCGGGGCCGGAGGAGGCCCCGGAGATGCTGGGAGGGCTGGAGCCCCTCTGCTGTGGGGACAGGCTGAGAGAGCTGGGGGGGTTCAGCCTGGAGAAGAGAAGGCTCCGGGGAGACCTCCCAGCCCCTTTCAGTCCCTAAAGGGGCTCCAGGAAAGCTGGGGAGGGACTCTGGAGCAGGGAGGGGAGCCATGGGATGAGGGGGAACGGTTTTAAACTGAAAGATGGGAGATTGAGATGAGATGAGATGTGAGGCAGAAATTGTTTGCTGTGAGGGTGGTGAGCCCCCGGCCCAGGTTGCCCAGAGAAGCTGTGGCTGCCCCATCCCTGGAGGGGTTCAAGGCCAGGTTGGACGGGGCTTGGAGCAACCTGGGCTGGTGGGCGGTGTCCCTGCCCAGGGCAGGGGGGTTGGAATTACATCATCCTTAAAGTCCCTTCCGAGTCAAACCAGTCTATGATTCTATGATTCTATGATACGGAGACCTGAAGCTAGTGAAGAACCATCAGCGTCTTCATGTGTTCAGACCCTGCCTTGCAGGCTGGTTGTTCGCCTGGCATTTTGCTGATGCATGTGTTTTATTGAGCAGTGATGCTTTACTCTGCAATATTTACACAGCATTTAAAGCCAATATTTTCTCCATGTGCTATCCTTTTGTTCCCAGCTTAGCAAAATGAGGGGCGTGTTTGAGACTCGGATGCCACAATGCATTTGTGATATCAGCAGAAGCGTGTCAGAATGCGGATGCAATTACAGAGTTACTGGAACTGGCAGAAATACAATAAAGTGTTTGGGTATTATAATTCAGCTTAATGTGAAGTGCTGTTAGTTTGCTTGTCACTGAATATCCTTTTAATTAAGGAGTCTTGATACCAAAACATGAAGCATTTGGGTAGAGACCAAAGATATATGCCACCATTATTCTAACCTTGTAATGATGATTATAGTAGACAGTCACCTTCCTTGTTAGAAAAAGTAAAGCACAGAGGCTGGTGAATTAATCAAAATCTGTAATCTTACTCACTAGAAGAGCTGTAATATGCTATTTCAGATCAAATAGGCAGATGTTCCTTCCAACGTGGGAGTGGAAGGAGCATAGAGGGATCTGTGAGGAAAGATCTACCTTGAATTTGTCTTATCTCTACTTATCTCATCATGTGAATTTCTTCACTTCAGTGGACTGAGTATGAAGTGGATATCCAGTTATTTGTAGGTAATATAGGCTATTCTGCAGCCAAACAAATAAGTAAAAATCACTACTGGCTAGGACCTTTTCCAATCTGCACTGCTAAAAATTATTTTTGTACAAGGAATTGTACAAGAACAATTTAGAGGACTCAAAAAATATTTGACACTTTCTTCGATGAGCAGCTTATAAGTCTGCCTTTTGTCTATTTTTAAGACCTATTACTGCAGCATATGTGAGCTTTACAAGTGCCTGTGAATGTACCCGAGCACCCTGGCAAAATAGGAAAATGCCATGACTCCGAGACCTCAGACAGACGAGATAAGTCCACACGAGGGGAGTCGCGGGCGCCTCCCAGGTCTGGTAGCACGTGGCCACATGTCAGCTCACACAATAACAGGATTCAGGCACGCACGCTCCTCCTGGCAGCCCCCTTCTATCCACAAACGTATTCAGGTTTCCGTAGGAAACTTGGACGCGCGGAGCAGAAGGGTGCTGTGGTGTGCTGATTTGGGCTTGCAGAAGGCAACCAGCTGGCAACCCAGGCACAGCCAGAGCTTTGGAGCCACAGACCTGAAGTCATCCTCTCTGTTGCAAACTTGGGAGCTCATTAGTATAATAACTAAAAAAAAAATAATAATTAAAAAATTGCCGGATGATGTTTCGTTGCATTTGGAGGGCTAAGCGAAATAAGCGTAGGTTTTAAATTTTTTTTTTTTTTTTTTGCACCCCTGTGACAACCCTTCCAAAGACAGTGGTTCAGTGCTTAATGTTGCTCTGATCTGGTTTCACATTGATTAAAATATATGTGCTGTATCCTTCTGTTCTTCCTGTATCCTTCTGCCAAGGGAAAGAAGGGTAACTCCCTCTCTTAGGAGCAGAGTCTTGCTCCTCAGCTTCCAGTGATGAAAACTATTGAAGTGTCTGAGCTTTTATCTTTTGTCCTAATGTTAAGACACCTGTTTTGGCATATCATCAGGTCCCATTGGCAAACTCCCAAAAATGATACCTCTTTAGTAGTCTCCTGATAGATGGTTTCCTGGCAAGAACTGTAAGCTCTACGGTGCCTTTTATTTTTCAACACTTTCTTGTTAGAGTAATTTTTATTCTTCTACAATTGTCTGTTTCTTTATTCTTAGGTGCAGTGATTGGAGCCTCTTGTAGATTCCTGTGCTTCATTTTCCTCCTGTGTTCCGACACCACCCGAAGTTGCAAGATTATTGCACACAATATTTTATTACTGCACAGAATATTTGCTTTTAAAAAAACCAACCAAACAAAAAAAAAACCAACAACAACAAAAAAACCCCAAAAACAAACAAACAAAACCCTTCTCCTAATAATGTGGATCTTCACAGACATTGGAAACAGCAAGTCTGTTGCAGGAAAACAATATCTTGTCACCAGGTCCAATTACATGAGAAGTAAAAATACAGTCTGATTTTTAATTAGTTTCTCTCCTGACATATTTTGAAAAGAGTTACAGGAAGACTAGAGCTTAAATTTGTCTTTAAATGCTGCGTTGACCAGCCAAATATACTTTATTCGTAGCAAGTGTCCTCAAAATACTCTGCTGAAATTTGAATGAAAAGCAAACTTCCAAAGATTATCTGACTTTTTTTTGCTCTTGAAATCTACCATCAAATCTCAGAAAAGCAAAGTGTAAACTCTTTTGACCACATCAGAAGATACGTTGTTGAGCTTTTTTTTTTTACTGACTCATCCTGTCCGCATAAGCAATGAGCTACAGAAGCGCGCAGAAATATACAGAAAAAAGGCCCCACTTTATTTGGTTCGATTTTAATTCACTTTGCAGGGCATTTTAGGCAAATGTTCAAATTACTTCATTTTTCTGAACTAATTTTCTTCTCACAATTAGCACATTTCACAGCCTTGACTTTGGAACACATCGGTTTTCCAAAGCACCTCTTCGCTGGCTGTGAAGAATTAATTCTTCAAACTATTTAGTAGACAAGTAGTCTGTGGCTTTGACCAGCCAACTCATTTTCAGTTGTGGATTTGAACTTGTAGGCCAGATTCATCAAGGCGATAATGAGACATTTTCTGTATTTCAGGTTTTAACAATTTTCATATCCATATTCATTAAACTTTAAAAGATGATAAATAATGGATGGTTCTAGTGATGTTTGTTAAATAAATTCCATAGGAAGAGAAAACAAGGACTTCATAAATGTTGAATTGCACTATTGTTTACATTTATAATGGGTTTCCTTAAACGGATAAATTAGATCATTATTACCAAAATGATTCATTATTTATTAGTATTTGCATCTTAGACAACAGAAATACTCATGTTTTGTTGAGAAATTGGAAGATTTGTAGAAGTTATTGCTTTTGATCAGCCCACTTTTGTCTCTCTACAGGTAAAATGCACACACAACAAATTTCATCCTCTGTTCTTGATTGAAAATACCCTGCATATTTTTATGAGACCAGAAAATTCAGTGCCATGTTTCATTTATTTTTTCATGGTATTCAAATGGCTCTGCATGTTAGGGAGAACTACGTAGTCCTTCTTCTTCCTACTTCTTGGGTTTTATACATAAATTACTTAAATTTTAAGTTCTTTAGATAGTTTCTTTCTCTATACTTTGTATGTGCATGTTGTTTACCACAGCTATAACCACAGGATGCTTCTACGCACAGGAAATTAATGACTCAGCAGAAATAAGTTACACAAGTAGACAAGGACAGCACTGCTCAGCAGTTGCACATTTCAGTTTGCATGTCAGAAACTCATATTCAGTTTTTTCCCCCTGTCGGTTTATATGGTTGGTCCAATCTCAACCAGCTAAGGCCTCTGCAGCATGTTACCCTCAGCAGGAGAAGCGAGTCTAATTAATAAGTGACACCAGTGAGCACTGGGGTATGAGCTGCAATAACTTTGGATGGTGGGGAGGTTTTTTCCAGCCTTTTCAGGAGCTGCTTCGCTTCTACCTGCTCTGCCAAGAGTGTATAGATACCCACTGCAGGACGTCACCCATATAAGAGTAAAAACAATGCACGCCAGCAGTCATGGCATTGCAGAGGGAGCCCTGAAAGCCAAAAGAGTGAAGGATCTACAAGATCTCAGGAGAAACCCGTGTGGCCTGAAACTCAAGCGTCTCTGCCCCCGGCTTAGGCATCTATGTGATGAACACACCGCTAATAGTGCCATATATCACAGCTGTCATAAGGAGGGTCAACACCTGCATGTGTGCTGCTCAAGGAGCGAGTCTCCTGTAGGTGAACTACTTGTTAACACAAACTCAGAGCCAAAGCGTGTGGACTGTAAATGCTGTCTTCTGAGAAACCTCTGCTACCTTGGGTCTGACACAGGGACCAACACCACATCTGCTTCTGGGACTACTCACGGGTCTGTCCTGGCTCATCTGAAGCTCTCCTCCTTTCCCTTGCTTCCTCGAAAAAGTCCTTGCACACCATGAAAACACAGAAAGAGCTGGATCCTGTGTGCAGCATAAAGACACTTGAGTAGGAAATGACTTTGAAGCCTGATGTTAATCTGTAAGGCAAGTGAAGAAATAAATCGGTTTCAAATCTTGGATGAGATCAAATTAACTTAGTGCAAGTATTCCCAAGACTGTTCACCAGACTAAGAAAACAGAAGGAATCCTATTTAATTAGGCTGAAGAAAGGTGCTCAGACCCTTGTATTCACTGCTCTTCAAACAACTTCATCTAATGAAAGACGCCAAAACAAGTTTCACAGAGGAGTTACCGATTCAGGTGATAAGCCTGTCACTGGAGCATCCCCAGATAGTGGGATAAAGCCTGCTGGACACATTTCCATTTGCATCAAACTGCTGGAGCTCCACGAGCCCGTGAAATGAGTATTTCTCCACGCCAAGGGTCAAGCAGACACAGAGCAAGGTGCTGGAGTAATGCCTCGTTTTGTTTTGGGAGGCACCACATCTTTAGGTAGCGTGTACTCAGCCATGTTCATTACTCCATTTGAGAGACACGTATTCAAAATCTTTCTCTTTGAGATATCCTAACAATTTCATAGGACAAGGTCACCCAGGTTTTGGTGGACCTGGAACAGTCCACAAATCAAGTGGATGGGGAAACACCATCGCACATCAAAAGAGGATGGGCAAATAGTCCAAGACTTAACAGTGTACAGTCAAGACCCATGACAATAGTCTGCTCAAAGCTTTACAAATATATAAAGAGGTTAAGAGCCACTTTGAATGTCAGAAAACATGTGTTAGAAAAGACGACGCTGTTTTTCAACCCAGTTTCTCTGATTTGTGGTTCATCTTAAAGGAAGCAGATTGTTCTGTGCTTGCCATAGGGCAGAGGAGGTAGCACTCAGCATGGATCTCGATCACGGTCCAGCAGGGAGGTACTCAAAAATAAAAAATCCAGCTCCAACTGGAGCATTTGGATATTTTCTCTATTTTATCAGAGGACTCACTATCTCTTTTGAAACTAATCGTAAACCTATATTCCTATTTTCCCACTGAAACGTACCAATTCCTCCAACAACCCATGCAATAAATGGCTTGTGTCTTGAGGTACTCCTTCACAGTCTTCCATATCCTGGGGAGATCTTCCTTGAAACAAGTGCTCTGTCAAGACATCCCATTCAGAGAAGACTGATGACACATGTGAGATATTATTGGCATACAGCACTACAGCGCCGGCAAAGAATTCCAGCCTGGTTCAGCTCCTCAAGAGCAGGCGCCCCTGCTCCAGTGCCTGTGAGTCTGCTGCGTCGTAAGCCACACACCTCTGCCCTCTCTGAGAAAAATAAGTTAAAAACATGGAAAAGGAAAAAAAAAAAAAATTGTCAGTGACCCCAGGGAGCGTAAGTTGTGCTGGCCAGGGGAAGGTCAGTCAGTCTGGATACCCAGAGCCAAGCTAGACCGAGGCAGCGTGTATCTCTCCAAGATTATACACTGTTAATTCACCACATAGGCTGCTCCAGAGAAGCCATATGTTCTCATGCTCTCCCACGAGCGGTGAGAAGACGGTGCAGAACATCACACACGGTTTCGGTGGTAAGCTGACATCAGCTGCCTATCACACTCTTGACCTAGCTGCTCCCCAGCCTTTGCAGCAAGGATACCAGCTCCCACATATTTTGTTGTGAGCTGAACCGTGAGCAATCATTTTGGGTAAGAGCTCGCCCGAGCCTGGATCCTGGATGCCACATTTCATTTCCTTTGCAAGTGATTTAATTTGGCTTTTCGGAAGGATGAGAGGAGCATCGAGTTGCATGCTTGCTCCCTCCAGAAAGCAGCAAAACGTCACTTTCGGATGACTCGCCGCTGAGAGAGCCTTAAGATCACGCGGCTCATTTCGCTGGCCTGGCTCGCTAACTGCAAAATAAACACAGGCGATACAGAACGCAGAATAATGCAGGAAATCACCGTCTAAATAAATCATTAAAATAAACCATTAGAAATGGATGCTCTGAGTCAGGTATATTATTTAGTGTAATCCTGTTTATTCACAAAACACGTCCAGATGTCTTCTCTCCACACTTCTACTGAGCATCAAAGGGCACTTTCCCAGCCCAGAGCTCCCACGTATGACACTGCTGTCAGCTCTCCGCCCAACGAGACGCATCTTTGAGCTTTCTCTCGGGGTGGGTCCTGCTCTTAACTAACTTTCCAGACTGCCTGACAGCCTTTATGCTGTAGCGCCTTTTCGGGTTGCAAAAGCAGTGTCCTGGGCTCTGATTTTTAGTCACTTTCCTTACTTCTGTCCCACTCGGTGCCTTCACCTACCATTTGCGGTTAGTTTTGGCATATGTAGAGGCCTAGTTTCTCTAGAGACTGAGAAAGTTTTAGGGGGATCCACTGACTTAAGAAAAAAAATTATTTGGGGATTCAAAACTCACTTGAGGACAGCCATCAATACCATCACTAAACCAGTGCTGTTACATACCATGGCTTTCAGCACATTTCTGGCACATGATGGAATAGAAAATGTTTAAGAAATTTGCTGCTGGTGAAGAGCTGTTTTAAGGTATATACAATGGTAAGATTTCAGTCTAAGATAGAGGTCTGTAATTTTTTTCCTCCTAAATAACCAAGGAGCATGAACATTTGCGCTTCATATGTCCTTTCATAATCAAGTGCAGGGAGTGAGGAAGCTCACCACACCTGTCTGAGACTCTGCTGTACCCATTTAGAAACAGAACCACTTTCATCGCAAGGTTCCTGCATTGCTTTGCCTTCCTTTAAATTCACAAATAGCCAGTCGTACCGTCGTCTGCCTTCACTTTTGCAAATCCAGGGGCATTTGCAAAATTTGCAAAGCCCCTGGAAAACAAGGGGCTGACTCTGTTCTGCTACAGAAACATTTCCAACGCCAAAACCTTCAGTGTAGGAGCAGCCGTTTTGGCAAAGCCTCCTCAATGTGGTCTTTCAAACCACATTTCAGCTCAGTCCCTTTTGTGCTGGCCGGGGAGCTCGCTGCACTGGGTTGGGTTATTGCCATTGATTCCT
Organism: Alca torda; assembly: GCA_008658365.1. Taxonomy (NCBI): domain Eukaryota; kingdom Metazoa; phylum Chordata; class Aves; order Charadriiformes; family Alcidae; genus Alca; species Alca torda. Next base: position 82,040,158 of record CM018101.1, read on the forward strand.
GTGAGCTCCGGATCGTGCTCTTGGTGAATGGAGCTAAAGATGTTGGTCAAAATGGACTGTGGGACAATAACTGCAGATATGAGCACTGATGTCACTTCTGCATAATTAACCCCTCTGTGCACTGTTGCCTTTTGTCTGAGAAAGCTAGCGAATATGTGAGCATTGATTATGAAGTCAGAATGAATCAATGGAATTTTCCATAATATTCAAGTATATTAAAAATGCATTGACAACTCCTGGATTCTTTAACCAGATTTATGCAACTCATTTTAGGCTGAACTCTTACTGAACTCTATTCCAGTTTCGCCAGAGTAAGAATGGAGCAAGAATGTGAGAACATCTCTAGGTACACATTTATGAGGTTTAAATGCCAACTCTTTTGACCCTAAAATTTAATGTAAAAATGAGACAGACTGATCTATTTTCTATTAGTAAATTCTACAAGACACCGAATGTTTGATCTGATTATTTTGGTTTTATGTTAGGGACGAAATAAATAAATGGGGACTATAGGTAAAACAGAGATTTGCATGTGCAGTTCCCATTACTGCTAGTGGGAATCGCAATCCCAAAGACTCTTCATGCATTCATAGGAAACCAAAAGCTCTGCCTTGTTTTGCTAGCAAATGCAGCATATACTGACAGTATTTAACACGGAGATATACGGCTTTTCATAAGTTAAAGAGGAGTTAAAACAATATGTGAGCCTTGAGATGAAAAAAAAGAGAAAAAGCAACAGAAACAAGGAGGAATCTGACAGTTGAACTGAGTCAACTGCGTAGATTAGATAGGGAGAGGAAATTAGAACTAGCACAAAATGCTAACAAGCACAGAACAAATAAATGGATAACAGGAAGGGAACTGAACCAATATAAACAGCTGCAAAGGGTATTGTTGGCAGGATTTCAGGCCTAACAGTTTGAGGAGGACAGAAACATTTCATTGTTGAGCAGTATTTTTTAAAAGATGTTTTACCTCAACATAATTATATTTGAAAAATATTTTCAAAATCGCAAGCTTCCTGTAACCATGGGGCTGCTGAATTAGCCTGGGCTCTCTCTAGGCCTTCCCTCCACTGGGGAAGGAAAAAAGAGTTGTATTTGTCTTGTCCTCAAATGTCAGACTGCAAGGAGACCCTAATGGTACTGATGTGAGATGCCACCCTGGCTCTTGGACACCTCTCTGCCCAGTTCATGGTGCCTCCACACTTTGCGGCTTTATCGTGCTGCTTAGTCCTGAAGACCTTTGAGTCTATCATAGAGGACAGGTCCACCAACCCAATACCACAGCTGGAAGTTTTATTAGCATTTTTTTTAAGAAGTCTTCTCTGTTCTGGGTGAGAATGATTTGTTTCCCAGTCACTCCAGTGTTGGATGAGACTTTTGGTTGCTTCTGCAGGTCTGCAGCTATTGATGGTTTTTCACAACACAGACCTGCAGAGCATCAACATTTGGAGAGGGCAGACAGGACAAGTGGCAGTTTCCACACAACAGGAACAGAAATCCTGATGAGCTGCCTCCTCTGGACTCAGCCTGAGGTGATGCTGCAATCCTCCAGCCAAGCAAAGGGCACTGGCTGCTGTTGGACAAAGACTAAGGGATTGCTGAAGTAATCCAGTATGACTGACTCTAGTTAACGACAGTCACCAGCAAGTGAAGATCGGTGTCTGTTCTGCTGTATAGGAATATTCTGAAAGTATTCTGTTCATATACTGTACAAGATTTAGGCTGAAGCAAGCAAAGCATGCTTAAAGCTAACGTTGTCTGCCACAGACCTTGGGGTAGACCTGATGCACGTTTGCAACACACTAGTGGAGCAGCAGTCCTCTAGACATTAAGTTCACAAATTACTTTTTTTAGAATATCTCATTAGTATCTAGACATGTAAATAAGCCATACGCTTAGCACTTTTGTTCAAAGCTTTTTCATTTGTTCTTTTTAAAATATTTTTCCTCCCCACAACTCTTTTTCACAGGGTGAGTGATTTCTGTGAAGACAGACCTTTCCAGATGCTTCAGGCTGGTTATTCAAACTGGTAATCATTTCTGGATTATAATCTTATTTTAATACATATTTTGACTTTATTAATAATCTTATTAAAATGTTGTTAATTTCTACTGCTGAGTCTTTTTCTTCCTATGCATCCTCCTGTTAATCCAACTCCCTCAAATAAATTTTAGAGGTGAACTTCTCCCAGGTTTGATTTTAGAGGTTTGATCTTCCCCCAGAAGAGATCATGTTGCAACTTCTTATCAATCAAATGCATTCAGATTCTGTGTCATATATTTCTGTCAATATTTTGTCTGTTTTCAATACAGGTAAAAAAGTATCTTCAAAGGTCCTAACAGTACAGAAGCCCTCAGTGGGCTATTTCCAAAAAAATCAGGCAACTATTTGCTTTTAAAGGGCCTCTAGCTGCTGTCTGCTTCTTTAGGTGGCTAACATAGTTTAAAAAATCTGGACACGGTCCCTTCTCCACAAAGCCTATCAACAGTCAAATGTAAAGGGGAACAGTAGGCATGCAGTGTTAGAACAGCTTCTCAAAGAACACGTGTGATACTCAAAATTTTAAAATTATTCTGCTTTGGTTTGTCTCGTAGGCCAGAGGACACATAAGGAAACATCCTCCATAGCTCTTAAATGAGTATCTTGATTTTTTTTTTTATATTCACCAGGGAATTCTCCTCCAGGTTTTCTTTCCTTAAGTGTATGTGCTGGGAAACTCAGTGATTTAAGGTAGGGCTCTTGGGTTCTACCACAAAACTAACAAACTAAAAGCTCAGAATTTGAGAAAACATAGCAGAACTAACTTTCTTTTTTCTGTTGACTCTGTAGGAATCGTCACTGTATTGATGTAAAGCACTAAGCAGTCACCTTGCCTTACAAGAATAACAAAAATCAAGTAGCCTGACATGCATATTAGGAAGTCTGAGATGCTTTGAAATCTGAAGATGACGAGACTCCCTCCGCAATTCCATATTGTAATGAAATGAGCATAGGAATGAGAATCCAGAATCACTGAATTCTAGTTCAATTTCTACTCCCCATATGTTTGAAATGTACCTCATGCTTATGCAGCACAACATTTACATACTTAATTTTTAAAAACCACAGCATTCTAGCAAAGCTTTATTCCTGCGTGTTGCTCGTATGTATATGTAAAACTTGTTTCTCCTTTAACAAAGATCATTGGGATAGCAGCACTTGACACAAATGTGAAAGATGTTCTGTGTACACTGACCCAGGCAGTGCTGTTAGAAAATAATCTTATTATGGGGAGATGACGGTGTTTTATTTTCATCAAATTGTTATGCTACAAGGGTGATACTGGAAAAACAAGCCAATGCATGATTGTGGAAACTAAATGTTTTTCAGAGACTGCTTACTCCTGCAGACTTGTGTGTTCATGGGTACGTTTTAAGCCATATTTCATCTCCACCGTAGCCAAAACTAGCTCATGACGTTCAACCACTTCTTTGGGAAAAGATCACTCTATCGTTAATGGAGAGTTATCATTCTCTGCCCATCCACGGTGCAAAGAGAACAATATTGCAGCAGAACTCCTGTTGAGGGAAAAAATTTAGCCCTATCTGAATAGTTAATAGTAAATACACAGGCCAAAGCCTAGCATTGAAAATTCATTGTTTTTTACGAAGGATGATGGAGGATAAAGGACTAGTGGCAAGGCATTGACCCCTCGGCTCATCCAGAGACCTGCATAGTTCTTTATTGCATTTAGTTTGGGCTGTTTCTAGCTGAAAAGAGAATAGGGGGCAATACCCTAAAGGGCAATACCAGGTCTGAAAAACTGCAGCCGGTCCAAAGTTATCACGACGGTGCAGCACCACAAAGGTCACAAAGACCGACAGAAAGACCCTGAACTGCAGCAGCGTTTTCACAGAGACACTGTCCTCCAGTTGGTTCATTTGACGCACGCAGTAACAGAATCTGGTACAAAAGGAATATTTAGGGGGGAAAAACAACAAAAACTCTTTGGTAACTCTGGGCTTTGTTTCAGCCTGTAACTAACTCCAGTTACAGGAAGTATACAGTGAAAGATCAAAGTAAGAGACACTAAGCGAGCCTGTTGAAATGAAGTGTTACAGGCATATGTTCCTCATCTCACAGCTCCATCGACTGGGTGCTGTAACAGCTGGGATATAAGAAAAATGTTTCAGGCAGATTCAGCAGAAGAGCCTGTACTTCATTTGGCCGGCTCAGAGCCTGCATCTCACCGAAGGACTTGCAGCAGCTCAACGGAGGGATGCTTTTTTTTTTTTTTCCAGCACATGGGCTAACGAGGAGTTTATTCCTGCTAATTGCTTTTACATAAACCAGCGCAAACCTCGCTGGGTGGCAAGCAGCCAGCGTGACCCAGAAGTCACCGGCCTGAGGATGCGCCTTCTGCTCCCTGCTCCCGGCACTCAAAGCATCGCGACCAGCGGGCCGCGGGATGCAGGTCCTGCCCTCCCGCCTAAGTAGGAATGGGGTCCATCCTCCTCCATTTTTGCTCCAGAGCAGGTGGCAGTCTGGGGAAACAACCCCCCTGAGCACACAGTCGGCACCGCTGCTGGCGAAGTCACAGCAAATTAGGGCAATTTGTGCACTGGCTGAATTTGCCAATTAATTTCCCTTCGCCATCAATAGCGGCAGGGTCAGGCGGGTAAGGCTGGGAGCCGGGAGAAGGGGGTCTCCTGCTCGCTCAGCCACATGCCCTAAGGCGAAGGGAGCTTCTCCCTCGGCCCTTCCCACGTCGGCTCTCCCCCTGGTCCAGAGGGCAACCATCTTGCACGGCGACCATCACCAGCCAAGGCTTGCCCACGCGCAGCCTTTGCGCTGGTTTCACCAGATTTTCGGAGCTGAATGAAATTATTATTCCATTTTTCTCCTGAGGAAGCTTTGCGGCTGCATAAGCGTCTGTTTTTTTTAAGGATACGTTATGCTGGATATTAAAGATATTCGTCCTACACCTGGTATAAAACTGTCTGAAAAGCCACCAGTCATCACACTTCTCCAATACAGCTAATTGTTATCATCACTGCTGTTGTTGGTATTCATCTTATTAATAACCTCTAGGGATATTTGGATTCTAAAAATCAGGTGCGCGCATCCATACGCACCTCCACGCTACAGTATCTACGTTTGCGTTGGTACTTCCGTCTGGGCTTTCCTATCTTGGAAAGGCACTGCAGTGTCAGGAAGGATTTCAAAGCGCCGATGCGTGTACCGGAGGTGGTTAATTTCTGTACAGCATGAAATCCTCAGTGTTAGAAGCCGTGCTGCTGATTCGGGCTTTAATACAAACTTACAGGTGAACATAAAGAAGGTTAGATAAGACAGAAATTGTAGAAGCAAATATAGCCCAGGTATTTAGAAGATCAGAGAGCAGCTCATGCTGTGTTGTAATATCTTTCTGACTTTTTGCGGATCCTCCAGACTATTATGTGACAGCTTAACTTCTCACCAAGTAATATTAATCACTTCTTAATCAAGGTATATTGGTTTTCAGCTTAAGACTGAAGAGAACTATTTAACAATATAGCTTTTTTTAAAAACTGTTGAATAATTCTCTGACAGGGGTGGGAAGGGTGAATCTTTATTTATCTAAAGAATTAATATGTTTTCTACAAGCAAAGAGTATTTTTTTGCCCCCAAATCCAACCCTGCCCGGCTGCCTGAAATTAAAATCTAATCACAGAGACTCAGCACAGTAAGTACTTCCATTGCAGGCAGAGTGCTTTGTAACATGTAAATTTGAGGCGAGTTTTATTTAAATGAAGTCCAAATCCCGGTTTAAAAACAATTCTGTTACCATAGCTAATTGCTGCATGTGACTAGCACTGTTAGTTCTTCTTTATGCCTCTTGGTTCAGCCTCACGCTGTACAGCGAGCGATTTGGCAGTACCGCGCCCGCAGCGCTGCCAAGAAATCAGCAACATTTACTTCTCGATTTCTGAAGTGAATCTGTATTTAGTGGGGATTTTTTTTTTTTTTTTTTTTTTTTTTTTGGAGAAATCTGATCATTTTTTCGTTGGCAACAGGGGCTGTCTGAAAGCCTCTAGTACCTGCGAAACCACATAACTCGATAACCCCCAAATGGGAGAAGGGCCGATGGCTTCGTTTGTACATGGTTATGAAGGAGGTTTCATATGTTTGCTTACAGACGTTTGCAATATTAACATACAAGGTTTTAGCCTTGGCCCTCTAGGAACGCAGTCACCACATAGAACAGGGTCTTTTTTGGCTTGCAAGCGGATACAAAAAAGGGAGGTTGCAGTCACCGGGCTATCAAAGTAGTGTCTAAGTTTCCCGATATAAACATACCAATTATTTCAACCTTTGAGGGAGCTCTGCTTCTTAAAATCGATGGTACTTCACATTCCTCGATGTGACTTATTTTTGAATCTCTTAAGCACAGGCTGACAGCTTTTTGCCAAAGTGTAATGAATTGCTTACCAGTGATTTCCCGTTTTCGCAACTGATATGAAAAACACAGGGTAAAATTTTACTAAAATGCAAAAATAGTATTTTTGCAGCCTGCTTTTTTAAAGTCAGCTTACAAAGAGTATATTTTCTATGAAAATGCTATTTTAAAGTTTCTAGGTTTCATTAACTGTAAACCCTTCTTACCGCTTATTATTATTACCCCAAGAAGCGTCGAGCAGTTTCCAAAGTATAATAGCTGCAAATGAACTTATTTTTATGCCAATACGGCATGTTGATTCTATCTCAAAAGAAGAGCGTTAATTGAAGCAACGTACATCAAAAATACAGGCGTATGAAAGAGTGAGTTTTCCCTGTTGGTAAGGACAAGGTGTATTTCAAGTCACCTGCGTCCTGAGAGGATTTTTATAGGTGTAGGCAACGCACGCTGTGAACTCAGTCTCTGTTTACAAACTGGCAGGTGAAAGGCCAGAGCCTGTTTATTCTGCTTCGTGTCTCATGACAACTTGAAGCTTTCTGTTAATGGTATCTCTCAGTGACGAGGGCAGGAGGGAAAGTCATGAAAACCTCTTGGCAGAGTAGAGCAAAACACTCTCGCTGAGAGCCCGAAAAGTTATCGTCCAGGTGCACGACTTCTAAACTTTGGAGCCGCCGAGAAGATTGCCCTTGGCGGAAAAAAAAAAAAAAAAAAAAAAAAAAAGTTGTAAATTTTAAAATGAGGCCAAAGCATGCTGGCACAGCAGTTTGGGAGCTTACTCGTGACCGCAGAGATACATATGCCACGGAGGCGCTCAATAAAGCTATTAGCTATGTACCTTGATATCAATTCTCAACACTTTGATCCAAGGAGAAGCCGGTAATGAGGGACAGAGAACAACTTTCCACGTTGATTAGTTTGGTTTCTTTGACTTTATAGGAAAGACCTATTGAGTTTTCTGTTCCAGGACGTTGCTTCTTGACGAAGGTAACGGTAAAACATCAGTAAACATCCTAAGTGATAGTGGCAGGCATAATCATGAAGGCAATTCATAGACAAAATGTACTAAAGTAATGTACCAACAACCCCAAAACAAATGCCTTGCCCCCATTCTTGCGGATACTGACCTTCATTTTTTGTGTAGCCTCAAGAACCCCTCTGAAAAACATTTCCTTTCATTCAGTCAGATCTGGAGATTTTAACACAACACTTAAAAGCTTAAACTGTGTTAAATAAAGTGTTCGGTAGAGCGCTTTCAGAGAATGGACTACTTTAAATACACATAGATATTCTGATTAGTTTACAATCCCTCTCTTTCCTCAAAATATCACTAATGAATGAGGATACTGTTTCTCAACGTACATAATTTGTGACCATACTACAGCTGAAACAACATTGTTTTTAGGACTCCTTGAGCCTGACTTCAGGAAGCAGTTAATTAGATATTTTCAGCTTAAAAACTAAATAAAAATAAAAAAAAAAAAAAAAACCTAATTCATGAAATTTTTTAAATTGCTGTTTTTCATTAAAAAGCAATCCCACCCACAACCCTACAGGCATTGACAGCCCTGGATGCAGCCAACCTGTGCAGCTGCTGGGAAGCCGTTCTGGAAAGCCCATCTCCAGCACAGGGGCACAGGCCAGGCTGGGGTTGGGCACAAGCCGGGGACCAGCGGAGAGATCCAGGGCCCTCGAGGGATGCCAGCTTACCCCACGGTTGCCTTGATATCAATTCTTCCAATCAATGATTGGAAATCATTCTGTTTAGCTCACGCTGGCACGGACTCTGGACACTAATGGTGGTCACTTAAGTAGAAACAACATTACCTGCTTTCACCGGCATCATTTTAGCAGAAATTTGGGTTATAAAGGAAAGTGGGGAAGTAGCTGCTGTCTCAGTTTGCTGGAGAGGAGGCTGAGATAGTCAGCCTCCCCCCATTGACCAAGTTAAAAGTTACCTTCAGTTCTTGCCTATGGGTGGGAAAAGACGTGTACAGCTCTTTCCCATCAACTCCCTGAAAAGCAGAACAGGTTCAGCGCTTTCTCCTTGGTCACAAAACCAGCGAGTCCACTTTGCCCAATCAGTCACATGAGCACACTGGCACAGCCCTAATACATTGGGTTTAATTCTAGGATTTAAAAACAAAGAATAAACCAGACAGTTTTCAATATTATTATTATTATTATTATTTTATTAATTATTTAGTAATTATTATAAGAATAATTTTAGAATAAAAAAATTGTCTTTCATAGATTGCAGGTGGTGAACACAATAAAGGGGAAAGCAGAGCAGGGAAGGTTTCTGTGGCATAAATTAAATTTTGCGTGCCGCGTAGGACGTGAGATCTCAACTGTATTTGAAGATATTATATGTTGAAGGCTATGTGACACACAGATGATATGTCATCTAACTCATCTGAGATCAGCGGTCTCCTTTGATACAAGCTTAGAAGTCTGTCTCCTCATACATTTCTAAACTGTAAAAAGTATAAAAGTAATTTTAAAATAAACCCACCCTGCGAGTAACCATTCGATTTCCCTCTCCGGTGTGTGAGGCCCTGGTGCCCTTGTACGTTTTAAAATTACTGGTGACTGCTGCGGCTGAACATTTCTAGATCTCTATGCCAGCTAGGGAATTAGAGATGGTTGTCATGGGATTATTTAAATCAGGCCAATTCCAAACTTTAAAACAACTCTTTATTGGATTGATATTCACTAACATTACACATCGCTCATTGATCTTGGGGGTCTTCGGTGGCTAAGGACAAGGCAGCCGGTCCCAGCAACTCTTTGATGGAGGAAGCCAGAACAAAAGCAGGATGCTTTCTTTCTTCCTCATCCTTACTCACTCATTGATGGGTGTTTTTTGTGTTTTTCTTCCCCCTGCTCCCTAAAAAGGAAAGGGGGATCTCATTTGTCCTTGACACCTTATTTTCAGGATGAGGACTTTTTACAGCTTCACTTACTCTGCTGGGCTGTTCTGTAGAATTACCCTTCCTGCCTGATTTTCAGGATTATTTTGGTTTTACCAAACATCTTAACTGCCTGCTCCTTCCTGTCTTGCAGATTTTACTTTTTGCACATTTTCCCATTCCCCATTCGGGCAACTATAGCACAAGTCTCGGTTTGCCCCTTTGCAGTTGTGGTGGCTATTGCCTATACGCCTAAGGCAAGCCATTACAAAATGTTGTCAGCGTTGTTAATGATGCTACAAAACACCTAGGCAGTCACTGGTTACATTATTTTAGTGTGTTTGTTTCGGGGTTCCAAGGCAAGAAAATAGTAATTTTATTAGGATTAGTCTGCTTCTACTTTTCGGGTGCTACAGGGTTCTGTTTAGTCTATAGTAATATACACAGCCCCGATCAAAACAAGATAAAGAGAAAGAGGTATCACCCCACCTGCAATGTGTAACACAGAAGGAAACTGGTCGGTGCTAACGGAGTCGGTTATGCCCTTTCAGATGCCATTGGTATATCAACTTGGTATATCAACTCCTTGCTGCATCCTTCTTTTCATTAGCTCACGGTGTCATTCAGCTGCTTGAACCAAGACCACAGCCCCGTCCTGCTGAGTCCCAACAGGGACATAAGAAACCTCCTCTGCCCCAATAAATCAACATCTAAATAGATGAGACGATCCCACGGCTCAGCAACATCACAAAGTTGCCGTTGGATTTTCCCAGCATCAGCCAAGAAGGTTCCTGTAGAGCTGGAAACTAACTTAGCCCTTCCAGATCTAATGAACCATAACTTGCTCTGTACTTATGCATATGCATATACACATATTTTTTTCCTGCCTTTTGAGAGAAACTCTGAGCACATATTTGGATAAAAAAAAGGTGTCTTGCGTCCACATTGTACAGGAAGCTCCTGCCTTCAGGTTTTATTAGGGAAAACTGGGATAAAACTCTTGATGTTCTCCACTCCTTAGTATGGACCTCTCCATAGCCACCTGCCCTGTGAGTGGAGAGATTCTCTTGTGGAGCTGCTCCCACGAATCCCACCTGCCCGTAGCGTGATGGTAGCCAGCGCTGTGGGATTAGGGGCAGACGTGATGGACGGGCAGCCAGAGGCTGCACCTGGCTGCAGAGCAAGCAGAGGTCCCGAGTTCCTCCACAGCCACCTCTGCAGGGACCACCAGTGTCCCAACCCGCCCTCTAAAGCCGGACCTTCAATGCCGTGCCACTGTGGACCAGAGGACCAACCCATTCTGGAACGCGGCTGAGTTTTAGTTTAATTGCTATTTCTACGTTTGCATCTCATCCTTAGAGATATATCAACCATAAAGCACAATTCATAACCTTTTCTGTTGGGATAACATAATTACATCATGCAACGTTAGGTGAAATAAATTCACACTGCCAAGTGCTATAATTAAGACTGTGCTGGCCAGCCCATTTTTAAAACCCTCTCTTCAGTCATGATTTTCTGAAAAATTTATCTTGTCTAGCAAACTATATGACATATATCCATGTCAGCGGATGGGAATAATTACTCTGAGTATAATTAATGCAATCTGAAGGGCTTCAATAGTCATGGAGTTATTATGTAACTGCACAATAATTAAATGATCAAGTAACTGCTCAGTAATTTCATGGTGATTTGTGCTATATACGATATTTGCCTTGCACAAACAAACAATGCTGTCACACAATTCAGAACGGATGTGAATATCTGCATGTCGATACTGAAATACATGCCAGATTTTTATGATGGCTTGCTCCCGAAACAGTCACTGCTTCTGAGCATATTTTCTGTAAGCACGGAGATCAAGAGGCCTGTCTATTTTTAATGAAAGTGCATATCCATATAAACATAAGCACTTCTATGGGCAACGATGGAACTGTGTCATATTTAAGATCTGAAAATATTTAAGACACCAGACATCACGATGCACATCTGGTCCCTAAAATCAGGACCCTGGCCCCGGGGAAGCTTCTTCACACACCTGACCTGTACGTGGGGTGGAGTACACAGGCCAAATGGTATTTTAGTGTTCATGGTTGCAAATCCCACACTGACAGCTCCCTTAGAGCCACAAAGCGCACAAAAGTTTGGGAGCAAACCCTGGGAGTTCAGTGCTGTATGCTGTGGAAGGTCAGACGGTGCTACTAAAAGACCTAACAATCTTTGAAATACAAGGGTTTTAAAGTGCCATAGCTGGATTTCGCCTTTGGAAGAGCAGATTGGGGCACTCTATTCTGAATTTGGAGGGGGGGCGTGCTGTCTTTTTTGGTGTGTGGGAGCGGTTCTTGCTGGTTTCTCTTATACATGTATATTAGTTCCTATTATCAAGTGAAACAACAATACAGTACTAGCAAATACAGTTTGTCATTGAAAAGCTTATCTTTTTTGTTCCAATGAAATCACTACTCTAGTGACACAGATATTATCACCTCACTTTCTGTATTATCTTAATAACGTGTCTGCCTCTCAGTGTATCTGAGCATGTACCTTCAGTAAACAGAAAATGGCCTGGGCCATACTCAAAATGCCTATACGAATCCAAACCAGAATGTATGGATTCTAGTTAAATAATCGCATGCATTTTTAGTAGTTGTTTATACCTACGTAGAATATGTACCTCTGAGAAGCCTTCTAGCTTCCTTTACATCTACCACTGGGCACATATCCATGCCCCAAAAATCTCTTCACGTTTGCAAGTAATCACCCAACAGCCTTAGGAGATCTGGCTCTGGTGTCACCCTGTCCAAAGCATCCTGAGAGGAGCTGAACCAACCATCTCCACGACCCTGACAGACCATTTTCTGGGTTTTGTTTTGCTCACAATTGCCTGCCAGAGCAGTACCAGAGGTGAGCACGGCATAGAGACAGGGACGGTATGGTTGCTGGTGGATCAAGAGAGAAGCCTCTTGCCCAAAACTGTAATAGGCAACGAAGTTATGCCCGGTAGATCATTAATAATTCACATACCACGTAAGCTGAGACAAAAATGTGTGGAAGGTATCAGAAGGAGGAGGTCATGTCTGTTCAAGGAGGCTGTAGATAAGAAATATTTTTGGAAGCTAATCTTGGAAATGCTTTATGTCATCTCCACTCTTACTTTCACGATTTTTACAAAGTTGTATTTAGTCCGTGCTGGCTGCAGGGATCAGCACAGAACTTGGTGATCTGAAACTGCCACCAAACCTCATCCTTAGGCTTTGTGACATGCGCTGTTCCATTACAAAGGAAAGAAAATAAAAGGAGGAGGAAAGAGAGCCAGAGAAAAAGAGAGATCACTAGAGGGAGAGGAGACAAGATCATGGGATAAAGATGCTGACCCAAAGCAAACTAAAGCCCCAGAAGCACACCAACTACTGCTTCTTCCTAACCTGTCTCCGAGAGGAAGAATGATGAAGCAAAGAAGGTAAAAAAACCAACAAATAGAAGAAATGGGAGTACTGAAAGGAGGGAGGGAAGAAACACTGTGGTTTGAAAGTTGCATCAAATTAATATTTTGTTGATCTTTGTCTAAATGAAAGCACTGCATGAGGCATCTACTTTTTCATTCAATGCAGGGACAAAGGTCAACATCTGTTATTTAGCTGTTCCTTTTTTACATTAGTGGTGGTTTGCTTTCATTTTTATATACATTTTAAATACATTTCACACATCCCTTTATATGCAGAACATGTGAAAAAAAAAAACCTTCTAAAAACGTGAATAATCTTTAGTTATTGTTCAGGGAATAAAACAGTAGGTAGGTTGTTTGGTGGGTTTTTTGGTGAATTCGGTTTGTTCCAGTGTGTCCTAATGCATTGGAGGTATGATCCTCCCGCTGTGGACCAATGGACTTGAGCATGGTTAATGACATCATTAGTGACATTTATCAAATATTTTCTGTCATAAGAAATATTCACCGATCGCACTGTCTCCCATACCAACATAAACCACTGGCAATGAAACGTAGGGCTATTTCAAAGAGTCTTCGCTATCTTTCTAAATGTCTTAATTGTAATCACTTGTTAACCGCCGCATTTCATTCCCCTGACTTCCAAAACACCTAAATTTTGCTGGAAGTGGTGATGCAGACGATAAGCCTGGCTAATGTTGAAGGTGTCAGTGGAAGCTCCCCCGTGGCAATATGCATTGAAAACCTTCCAATAACCACAGCTGCCTGGCGAGATCTCCCATGGGTCTCCCTGAATCCATGACCAAACCCTAACCCCTACGCCTCCTGAGCAAGCAACGTCACCCTAAGGAACATGCACACTGCAATTAGCAAGGGGAAAGGGCAACGCATAGCTAAACAGACAAGACCACCTGGGCTAAACTATGTCTACGTATAGCATTAATCTTTGCGTCCGCAGCCCAACTGCACAACAAAACCACAGCTGGCCACTCTACATGGCACGAAGGAGAAGACAGAGCGTGGGGGCTATGCTGTGCCGGTCTCGGCAGGGTCACGGCATACGCAATTTAATCCCGGAGGCTTTTAACTTGGCTGCGGGGGGGAAGCTTTTAAACTGGGGGAGAAACAATCGCTCTGAGCCAATTCCTTCTCTTGATTTTTTGAAGAGAGTGCTCATGCAAATGGCAGGGAAGGGGAATTAATATCTCCATGCCTATTTCCAGCCACAACCAGAAGCATGTGTTTGCAATGTTCCCAAAACTGCCCGCCAGCGGAAGCCCAGGCTGCTCCTGAAACTGGCAGCCCTGACCAGACAGGAACATACATTCAGTCCTGAATACCTCCAAAAAAAAGACTGCGGATTTGAGGTTAATGCCATACAGAGGTCCCGGGGCAGGGAGTGTGACGGTAATGAGAATGTCATCTGTACTACTTCAGGAGCCAAAACCTCTGAACTACTCTGTCCTTTGCTTGTAGGAGGAGACAGCTTTTCATAACCATCGTTTACCCAACACCTCGAGTGGCACGGCCGCAGTGGGGAAACGCAGAGGGATGCTCGGCTGTTTGTCTCACGCCAGTGAGGAGCAAGTTTCAGTGGTATCACCTGCTGCATCTTTAACTTTTGGCTTTTTCCTATAAATTAAAATATGTGGCAAAAGTGATCAGAGACAAAAAGAAGGGAAAAAAAAGAAAAGCACAGGAAAAAAAAAAGAGAACAGCCGCTTTGCATGGAAGCCACAAGCGGAGGCTGACTGTATGAAAACATCCTCAGGAGCAAAAAACTACTAGGTGAGAACTCATTGGATTTGAATTCAGGAGAACAAACGTCGTACCTAATTCAGGACAGAGATCCTGTTCTGCAGGAATGTTTCTGGTAAAGCCAGATCTCCAGCCTCTCCAGGTAGAAGGAATTAGCACACGCAAATAATTCTTTCCATCCTGCAGAGGAAGTGATGACATACTTTATCCCTGCTCTGAATCGGGTGCTTTGCTCCTTCCTCTCATCTTGCACCCCTGTACTCCAGCCACTGATGGCACAACACCACGCGTTTATGTCAATGTACACAAGTAGATTAACGATGAAAAGCCTCACAATTTCCTTTCTGGGGGGGAAATACTGAATTATACATGTCCTTTGTGTGAAGGCAGTGTACCCACTTTGTCAACTTTGCCATTTTTCTGACCTATCTCCCTCTTGAAGTTCTTAAGTCTGATCATTCTGTTAAACAGGTACAAATTCCCCATGTGCAAAGTAAGGCATAAGTTGAAAAAAAAAAAAAAAAAAAAAAAAAACACAACATCCCTCTTGAATGTCTTAACATTGCATCAGCTTGGGTCTGTTCATCTATCTAGGAATTTATTCCCGATGAAGACTGAAACAGATGTCTATGAATCTTAACAACTGTGATGGCAAAATGCTGTATCAGTGCTTCACCGGTTTTTGCAGGAAAGTATTGAGAAAGTATTTTTGCAAGCTCTTCTGTCGGGGGCACATGTCCTCAGAAAGGAGACAGCTGATTGTCTTCGCATACCTGGATTCAGAATTAAATCGCTATTAAGTTCTTAAACACTTAAAACTCTTAAAGCTCCAACATACACCCAGCTGGCGTAGCTGGTGAAACAGAGCACCGGTCTTTCTGCAAGTGAGGTTTATGGAAGACTGAAAAAATACTGTGTTATCTTTCCTTTTTGTTTGATTCTTCAGGAGAAGAGAATTAAGTAAGAAAGGATATAAGATAAGGTAAAAAGACACAGGTATGAAGGACTGTGACCGGCAAGGCGAAATCCTAACACAAGATTACCAACATGTGGCGCGGGTACAATCCCCTTGGAAATGGTGTGACCCACCAAACAGCCAGGTGTTTCCTTCTGCTTGGTGGCAAAATAAATCAGTAGAAATGGGATGAAATGTTAACTGTACAAAGTGCAAGTCTAGGAACATAAATAGCAGGAATTTGTGGGTGTGCGGAGGAGGCTGAGAGCTGGAAGCAACCAAGGAAGAAGAAGAAGACCTGACTGATGTAGCTCTGAAAAAATGCAAGCGTGTTATAAGATCTGGAAAAGGAAAGAGGAGTGTTGATAGTTCCACACAGGACACTGGTGAAATTATCTGCAGCACTCCGTAATATATTGGTTGCGTATCTCTGAAAAAGAGAAAACCAAACTGCAGGAAAGGGGGGATTAAGTTAGTGAGGGAAATAGGCAGGATGGGAAGGGGGACTGAGGGAACGGGCCAGTTTAGTGGCCCACGTGCCTTTGCAGAGTGGGCTCCAAGCAGGGCTACAGTGGCTCCCTATAAATAACTGCATGTGCAAATAGCAGGGGAGAGAAAATCTGCTTCAGCCAAAATGCGGAAAGAGAAACACATTTATTTCCACTGTGCATGAGCACTTTTACAGCAGAAATTAGAAGTTTCTAACTATCAAAGCAGCAAGTTTCCAGAACAGAAACACAAGTCAAGGGGAAAAACAAAAAAAAAAACCCAACAACAAAAAAAAAAAAAAAAAAAAAACCAAAAAAAAAAAAAACAACAAAAAAAAAAAAAAAAACAAAAAAAAACCAACCAAAAAAAAAACCAACCCAGAAAAATTGTTTTAAGCAGGACTTTTTTACTTTCAAGAAGGCATTGCACGATGCAAGAGCAGCAATATTGGAGGCAGGACTCACCAGCCTTTGGGTGAGAAAACCTTATGCCACCCACTGCTACCCTTTCAGAGGTGGATGGTTTGGGGTAAATTTTTCCCTGGGGTGCTTTTTGGGTTCCTGCCATTGAGCTGCGATTCGGTTTTCCCTGCACTTTGCCCTCACTTCCCTGCCATGGGTCCCCTTTGCTCCTGTATTCACTTTTTGCTTTTCTTCTTAAAGTTTTAGGCCACGGGGATACACGTTCACCTCAGCGCACCTAAATTTGTCGGATGCCAACTTTTACACCTTTTTCCTCTGCAAAATCTGTCCAAATCTTCACGCACAATGCACACATCAGACTGTGGTTTCGACAATCATGTTATTAAAACATGCGCTGTGGGGCTACGGCCAAATTAATTGGTGCAACACTGTGAAAATACCGTCTCAAGGAAAAACCATCATCTCCGCGAACTGTGTCACGGCCTCCTTGTGTAAGATGTACATATGTCTTGGGTTTATTCTGGACACGCATTTTTGAGCCGTACAGGACAACGTCTGAATACACTATAGCCTGCAGATTAGGGAAAGGAACATGTAGCGTACAACTATTTAAATTTATACATTAAGCATTTTCTGTCCTTGAGTGCATGCTGAGGGACAGGTAGGGAAGAGTAGCAAAGTGAAACTTTACTAATTTGCAGGGCAGTTTCTTTTCTTCACGTGCTTTTTCTTCAAAAAAACTGAATAACTGCAACACGCCGTTCTCTCTTCTGACTGGGTTGGTGGTGCAGGTCTAAGAAAAACTATGTTGTGTCAGCCAGAAAAGCTCAAAAACCTTTTATTTGATACCAACGCTGATCATACAGCCTGGGGAGCGCATCGGCGTTTTGTGGCTTGTGTGTAATTAATGGTCTTTTGTTGTGCGCACATAGCATTTGAGGAATTCAGATCCAAACACCGTATTTTATCTCAAACTGAACCGGAGAGCTGTTTACACAGGAGCTTTGGCTTCAGAGCAGCAGAGGAAAGCTAATACTTTGCAGAAAGGTGTCTGGAGACCAAAAGAAATTTTTCAAGTGTCCGGCGAAACGCACCCTCCAGACTGCCGGGGAGGCGATGATCGGATTCTCACCACAAGCAGCTAAGTCTTTAAAGTCCAGCAGATAAAAGCAGTGGTCAGGCCTCGGAGACTAGATATTCCCGCATGAAACATAATACGGCATGAAATGGAGAGAAAGGAGATCCTGTGCTTTTAACCAACAGCTCTTTGACAATGAGGCTGAGTGTAAGCAGATGTTGTTGCTGCATAAACAACCAAGTCCTTTGTCCATATCGGCCTTAAGAGCTTAGCTCCTAATGGAGGGGTGGATGGCCTTGATTTACACAGTTCAGCAGTAAGGCTGGAAATACCTTTTTATAGCCCTAGAGATAACTATCTTCTTAACACCAGGCATTTTGTGACCACTTTATAACCCTTAAAGACGGCAAATTTACTGCGCAACAAAGCAAATGTTTAAGGGATTTTGCTAACGAGGTTTTCCACCCTTGTCAGAGGCCAGGTTTGAGAGCCAGCTTTGGAGTTTACAGTGAAAGCTCCACACCGCAAAGCAATTTGTTTGAAGGACTGTGATCTCACGAGGCCAGGAGGTGAAATTCAGAGAAGTACTTTGAGCCCTTTTTTTAACCGCTTTCCCTCTCTTTGCACCTTGGTCCTGGTTTTTCTGACATAGTGGACAGGCCAACTGGCCCCATCATGGGCTACCACGGCTTCCATGTATTTGTTAACATACATCTGAGGTCCATGCTTGTCCAGGCAAAGCTTCTGAGGCCCAAATTCTGGCTAAAAGATGGGCTGAAGAGAGGCACGAGGGCAGGATCCATCCTCTGGCCGTCCATCAAGGGGACCTGTTCATCAACAGCTTCTCCTCCTGATCCATCTCTGCTCAGGGATGCGGAGACACATCGCCCCGCACCGGGAATTACCTCCTTTATCCTCAAAGCTGGTGTAAAATCGCACAATGTGCATGGCAGTGCTGGGTTCTGGCTGAACAAACCCCTGCGCAGGCGAAGGAAGGCATTTTGTCCCTTTTATATCTTGTATATTCCATACCCTGAGCAGACCAGGGCAGGCGAGGCAGTTGCACTTTCTCCTGTTGCTCCAGAGCACACGTTGGCTGTTATTTGTTTGTCACGGTATTGCATGTTTAGACTCCAAAACCATAAGTTTGAATAAGAGAGCTGCTTCCTTTTCCTAACAAATGCAGCTTGTTTATAAAAACAAACCACCGAGGCAATAGAAACAGAATGGAGGGAAGTTTTCCGAGCAAAACAGCAATATTGTCATGATTAATCTTTCCTAATGTTGTGACTGATTCCAAGACTTGTTTCCCTGTAAGTCTGTGTGATTTGCTGATGATAAATGCACATTTCTGACCGGAACACAGAGTGCAAATCATTGTGAAAAAGCACTGGTAAAATATTATGCAAATAACAAGTAACTGGTAACTGCAGGTAAAATCACAGTTTCCGTGATATTTATTACTGCAGATATTAGAAATATACTTTATTAGTTTAAGTGTTGTACGTTTTCTTTTTCAAACATGACAGAAATGCACATTTCTGATCAGAACAAAGAGTGCAAATTATTGTGAAAAAACACTGATGCAATATTATGCAAATAACAAATAACTGGCAACTACAGGTAAAATCAGTACCTGCGATATTTATTACTGCATATATTAGAAATATACTTTATCATTTTAAGCGTTGTATGTTTTCTTTTTCTTATCTGACAGGATGACAAAATATTTACCTGGTAATAATACTGAAATGGATTTTTTTTAAAGGGAAGAAATTGCAAGAAGTTGCTTAATATGTAGGTTCTTGTGTGTGTCATTGCCACTTTAATATGAGATAACAAGGTTTAAATAAAAGAAGTTGTGGTGTTACTATAAGCAAAATGGGCTTTAAATGATGCTTCAATTTGGATTTCAGTTTTCTTTTCCCACTCTGTTCCTTGTATTGCTTTTTTAATTATAGAAACTTTTTTGTCCTGGATTAAATAATGCCCTTAACTTAATATATTTGCCAATTTAAAGAAGTCATGCATAAATCAGACGATGAGGATGTAAATTCTGAGTCATCTGAGTCATGTTTCACCGCCATTTTTCATAAAGAAATGCATTCATTTTTTATTTTAAATCCTTTTACGAAGTTTTCAGACAAAACAAGGTCAAATCACATATAGCACCAGACCAACGAAGAGCAAAGGTCAACGGTTCGTAATGCCGGTTTTTAAAGGTGGTAGGTCAATGTGCAAAGCCGTAGGATTTTTGAAAATAAAGAAACATCTTGCGCTGAGGATACTGCAAAAGAGGGGTCCTGTTTTAAAGCATTTATTTTAAAAGACAAATACCTCCCTAACAACAAGCCCTTGATGTCTCTGGCACAAGAGACATGCAAAAGTCATTAAGGCTGTCCCAGCGGAGCTCCTACAGTTGCTTCACTTTAGGGTGGGTGTGAGTATGCTTAAAATTAAATTACTTTAAAATAAAGTTAGAGCACTAAGCAATATCCTGCTTTTGACTCAGCAGGGTTTCCCGTGAGAAAAGAAAGTGGGCAAAGAGAGCTTAGAAAGACAGACAAACATATTTACCCCTAGGTGGAAGGTACAAATTAAATTAGCTTGCCACAAAAGGGAGATGTTTTCTCCTTCTGTTCAGATGTCATGGTAGTGAGGAAACATCGTCTGGGGCCAAGAAAAATGGCACAAATGCATTCATCTAAGCTACCATTCATCCTGTTCCAAGGTCTAAACAGAGCACATAAAAGAACAGCACTGCTGAAGCACTTCCTCTCCTTAGTTACCAAACGGGGACTTGCAGAGGAACATGGGAGCGGAGGGTGGGGATGTTTCCAGCGTGGATTTCGCTATTGTGGAGGGAACGACGGAGGATGTCATAGACCTGATGAGGCTGGATGTGAAACGCCATTGCCACGATCTGATCCCCTCTTTGCCCCCTGGGGAGGGGGGGAAGCTTCGCGTTGAGCTGGGTGCCGTGTTTTGAAAGGTGCAATGCAAAGTTTTCCCCTCTCCCTCTCTAAAGCTGGAAAACAATAGCAGCACTTCCTGAGAGTCAAGTATATCTTTTATTGTGCCTCATTAATATGCATGTTTTTGGCACTCACTAGGGTTCAGCTGGTACGCTTTCCAGTATCTCATTCTTTATTTATATGAGACTGGGAGGTGTGACCTATGGAGCCAGTTGGCTGTCATGAATTGGAATATTCATTAAGCCTTGTGAATTATGCATTGGGCCGCTTATAACACCAAGATCCACAGTTGATCCAGCCAGGACTCTTAACGGCTTCCCATTAGGTGGAATGATCC
Organism: Alca torda; assembly: GCA_008658365.1. Lineage (NCBI taxonomy): Eukaryota > Metazoa > Chordata > Aves > Charadriiformes > Alcidae > Alca > Alca torda. Next base: position 82,060,949 of record CM018101.1, read on the forward strand.
ACAGACTGGTAAAAACATACATGTGTGCTGTACGCAGCAGACATCACTGTGCCAGTAATCCCGGGAAGTGCTTGGGGATTTTGTGACTCATGCTTGACAAAGTCGGTCTAATCTTTGTTTTTGTATTTATTTGAAGAGTTTTAGAGTTGAATTTCTGCTCTTGCAAGTCACAGTCGCACTGCGCTCCGCTAGATTTTGAGCTTTCCTTCCAATCTTTCCGCAGCCTGTACAACAAATTGTTTTCTTGCCAGGCTTAGAGGTCTGCATCTGGCGAGAAACCCTCCTTACATAGATATCAAGTGCTACTTTGTGTGGTGAATTCAGTGTTAAGAAAGAACTCTCAGGAATACAGATATTCCCAAAAGGGAAACTCTTGCTTGCCAGCAAGGTCATTTCTTATTTTATTTGATTAGGTTAAGCATCGCATAGAGGCTAGATTAGATTTTCAACCATTGCTTCTGAGTTTTGTATGTGCGTTAAGGTCATATTTGTCTTAGTGCTTATGCACTAAAGTTGCATACAAAGATTTTATCCTCTAAAGCTGGTGGTCAGCATCTGATTTGTATTTTGAAAAGCACCAATTACATATTCTTCTTAAATGCTATTGCTTACCTAGAGAAGACTTAAAATGGAAGCAAGTGGTTAAAATACATTAAAAAAACCCTCTGGGAAACTTGACATGTTGAGATTAATGAAGGATTTTAAAAGCCTTGGTCACTTTAATAGTACCACCAGGTCTCAGTGCAGAAAAGTTGCCTTGTCACCTTGTGACCTTTCAGCTTGATATTTGTAGTTGCAGTATGACCCATGTAAGCCAAAACTGTAAAAATAAAAATTAAAAAAAAAATAAGAATAACCTCAAAAAAAAAAACTTCCACTGAAAAGTCTCCACGTGGATTTTCCATTTGCCATGAGGGGTTATGCAGTAGATTTAAGTGATGTTTCTGCCAAAGCGTACCTGCCGAAGCGAGCAACAACTCTACGCGAAGCAGCTGGGAGAAGTAAATCTCCTCTTGCGCAATCTGAATTCGACGCATTGTTTGTGATAAGTTCTGTGGCCTGGCCTGAAAGTGGATAGCCTGATCTATGAAAAGGTCACGGGTGAGCCCTGTGTAAAATGGCATTGTTTACAGTTTTTTTAGTGAAGAGATTAGCTGTCATTTATTTCCACATACCTTAACTGAAGAGCTTTAAAGGTTCCCAGCAAGAGCATGTTCTTTTCTCTTTCTCAGCCTGTCACATACTTGTCAGATTCAATAAAATTCCTTACCTGAATTATGCAGATGAGGTTTTGTTGTGTCCAGCACCCATCATTGTTCATCTCCACTACAGCTGAAACTTCTAGCAGCCCTCTTGCTTATACTGCCTGATTTCAGCACTCCTTAGGTCAAGACCTTTCAACCTCAGGGCTTGACTTATGCCACAACCATTTGACAAATCGCCCAGGCCTTCACAAAAGCTGGTTGAGCTCCAAAGTGACTGCTCTCTATACACCACTGTTTCACTGTTTTGACATTTCCTTCTCACTTTTCCCCTCAGTAATTAGACAAAGGAAGAAAAAGACATTTGTGTCCAAGGAATGCTTTCATTTAGGGCTGTGATAAATGGCTACCCTTTCCAAGAAGCTACAGACCCACTGTAGGAGAAAGTTTCTTCACAAGGAAGCTAAGCGAGGACAACTACCCTGTTTCTGCCTTGGGGGGCAAAGGGGTGTGTGGGACACACAACATCTCCCACTGTAAAACCTGCACAGCGCATCTATTGATCTTGTACAGCTTTTTCATCCGGTCAATATAATGGATTTGAACAAGTTGTCCAGATTCCGTGTCCATTCATTGTTCATAAGTTGGCATAGGACAATGTAGCATGTTTAGCGTAATGGATGGAACACCAGATCACGCTGGACTAAAACATAAATGATGGAAATAAATGAAAGCATGCCTCTTCCTTTTTTTTTCCTAAGAATTCTGTTTTTTATAGGATGGACATAAAAGACAGGAACTTTTTATCCCAACTCTGACACTGATTCTTTTTCTTTCTTTGGTCGATTTGCTCCTCAGCTTTAGTTTCTCCATATGCAACCTGCAAAATATGACTACGATATTTACAGACTTTGTAAAGTGTTTGGGAATCTCTAAGTGAAGAGCTCTGTGTGAAGCACAAGGCATTATTAGAAGCAGCAGCAGCTGTAGCATCATTCTTCTACCAAGTGTCTCCAATTTAAAGCACTGCTTAATTCAGAAGAGCTCATTCTCATCAGAGCACGTTAACCCCTGCTGCCCATAATTTTTCATGAATTTCTCCTGAAATAACACTAATTTATTGGACTATCAATGATTTGACATATTAGTGGAGCATGACAAATTTGAAAGTATTTTCAAGGCGTTCAGATCAAGATCTTTCAGTTGTAGAAGTTTGCATAGTTAAAACAGAACTGGCATTGTAACTCCAAATATTTCTTAGTAGAGAGAACTTATGTCAACCATATTTTTATAAGCTTCTTTCAGATTATTGTGCTAATGCTTATTGTTCCATTGGGAAGAATGGCTGCCAAACATGTGAAATAATTGAAACTGCATGTGACTCAGTTGTTGGAGCTGCAGTGAGGAATTAGCGTGTTACAATTCATGGTATGGTTAATCTGTCTCTTCTGTTCATGGTAATGCATTAATCAGAACATTACCAAATCACATTACCAAATCACTCAAATTATTTTTATGATCTGATACTACATTAGGATTAATAAACTAACAAAGCTGCCCTTGGAGTTCTGCGCAAGATGTATGACTCTTTTCTCCAAGGCTTGTAATTAAGAGGAGGACAAACACAAGAATCTTCTGCGTACTTAATTTTGTGTGGCACAGGATTAGCGTGCTTTTCTCTGTTTGTAGTATTGCCATCTCGTGACATTACCTGTTCCTGGAGAAACAATGGAGTTAGAGTCCGTTACTTATAATAGGGTAGGTTAGGTGCATTCGCAACGTGATTTCTGTAAAGTATGAACATAACGGGGGAAAACAATCACACCTAGAAACATTGGCTTTAAGGAAACCGAAGCCTCGCATGCTGTCCCTTTTCACTTCCCACGCGCATCATGCAAACAAATCCATTATGTAATTATTTTGGAAGCAATCCTACTATTAAGCCAAAAAAAAATGCATTAATTTGGCTTGAGTTTTTGGCTCTGACAAAGGAAAGGCTCTCTAGAAGTTTCCCATGTTAATGTGCTGGACCGGATAGCCTTGTATACCTGAAATAACACAGCCCCAGGGCTGGTAGCAGGACACATTCCAGCTCACACTTCCTTCCCAGTGCATGAGAATGCATTCAGTAAGGGGGTGGGATGGGGTGGGAAACCATGGGAACCTGGTTGGGAAACTTTTAACAAGTATAGCATTATTGAAACTGTTAACCGGGCTGAACCAGCCGTTGCAAATCTAATGATGCTGGAAAGCAGAACAGCCACGTCTGCACTCCCTTCTCAGGCAAAGAACCGCGCTGCCATGAGGACCTCGACCTGCCTTCAACTACTGAGCTTAGTCAGATGCAGACCGATGCCTTCAAAACAGTCTCTGTGAACTTCCACACTTCACATTTTCAGGGGATGTTCATCATGTTGTCTTCTTCCAGCTTTCTCGCATCTGCACGATTGTGTTACCTGGAACTCGGTGATACTTAAGGTTAACTTTTTGTTAGTTTCCTACTCGTACCTCGAATGTGTTCATCGACAGTTTTAAAGTCTTAAACCCCCATTTATGATTATATCTTGCGGCTTCCACTAAGAACAAACCACTCACAGTGGTCCTAAGGAAGTGCAATAAGCAATAAAATAAAATACCCATCAGAGGCTGTCCTGCTGAAAAAGGACCCAGAATTTTGACACCGTTGGAGAATTTACATTGGTAATTGTTGTTAACACGCTTGTAATACGCATTGTATCTATTGGCTCTTTGCACAGCCATAAAAGAAGAAATTGTTAATAATTTTCCACTGAACCTCTTTCAACTCTCATTCAAAAATGCAGGGAAAGCTAACATATTTGGATATGTTAATGTCAGCAACTCAGTGTAAACAAGAGTATAAGAGTAACAGTTGTGAAACATACCCTCAAAAATCCTCTTGGAGAGAAAAGCATCAACTTTCTCAAAGGTAAATATTGCTTGATTTGGTTACAGTCATCTTAGCTGGAAATAAACAGGTTTCATCACATATTATTAGATGAAAGCAAGAGATCTAGAGTGGCTTGGGTGTTGGCATCATCCTGTTAGAGTTTTCTATGACCTCAAGCAAGGAACAGTAACCTACTCCATGTGTATGTGTCTACCCTTCTACTGTTTCACAGAGCAAAATTAACTAGAGGATGAAAAAAGAAACATGGATTTTGAAGAATTTTTTAGTTCATCAGCCTGTTCATCATCTTCCTACCTCTTCCTATGACTAAATGAGCGACCTTGTAGATAGACCTATGGTAACTAAAACCAGTTTACACCCAGTTAGTGTAGCTCGTTTGAGCTGGGCAGACGTGATCAGGTCTTGTTTCTCTGGGCAGTCTCCAGGTAGGCCACAATTAGCAACAGGCATAAACACGTCAAAAAGAGTACCATGGCAGATACATGCAGCTGAAAAGGCAAGGGAAATGAGCTGGCTGTGCAACGAAAAGTGCTTGCTTATGTGTATGACGCTTCTGTATGCCATACAGGACCCTTTTTTTTTTTTTTTTTTTTAAAAATCTTCCATCACTGGGATGGGGCCAGGGATTTTTTAGAGACTTTTGTATGGATCCACTATTTTATTAACACTGGGACAATCTGATAAATGATAGAGCGTAGCTGTGTAAGTAGGACTACAGATGAAACTTTGTAAAAACAGACCCACGAGTCCAAGCAGTAGTGAGCCTCAAACACCCATGAGAGGCACAGCAGAGGTCAAACACCTCTTTTTGTCTGAGTCACAGAGGCATTTTCAGCTTGGCTTGCATTTGTTGAAACAGTTGTGCGCAAGAGAGGTAGACAGATGGATGGGATGTGTAAGGTTACATAGTCTTTGAGCAGTTTCTGCCTTAGATCTCATGGCTAAAAAGTAGGGAGACCTGTTGAAAAAGGAACTCCGTGGACTTTGTAAGCAAGAAAAGCATGCAAAGAGGTTGGAGACCCTTTTCAAGAGAGTCTCTTGTTGTGTGCCATTTGTTGGCATTTAGAACTAAAAATTCTGATGGTTTTGGATCAGATAACTTCACATTAAGGAACCACTTAGCTCTGTGGTGCCCTTTCTTCTGTATATAAGTTGGTACGCAAGACATTAAATTCTCCTGTCCCTTGGCAGAGGAGCAATGTTAAGCTGAAAGAAATGAACTGATGTCTTTGTGGTTTCAGGTCTTTAGACAACACAACCATGTATGTTTTTAGTTGTTGTCCAAAACATTAGGAACAAGTTGATCAGAATTTGTGGCTTGTGCTTCATAAAGTTTTGAAAAGTTAGTGTAGACCTACTCATTACTGCAGGAAGGTCCATGAGTGATCTTCTTACTCCTTTGTTAGAAAGATATTTGTTTGCATTCTTTAGTTTCCTTTTAACTGGATCAGTCCAGTGAACATTATCCTTTCTGTTTCCTTTGCTCTTTTCCATATTTATCAAAGGAGTTCTCTTTCCAGAATGACAAAAATTTCCCCAAAGATCAATTCTTTTTAGTTTTTCTCTTAAATCCTCCCAATGCAAGACAAAATAATTTGAAACAATAAACCAATGTTATTTGTAAAAAAAGCAGCAAAATCAATTCAAGACAAGTTAGCTCTATCTGCTAGCAATTATTAAAAAATATTTTAATACTGTACATGTAAATACGTACATCTCATGTTTGCAGCCAAAATACTACTGGAAAAAGAACCTTTAAACCTGTTTTCTTTGCAAATTCACTGTATATGCATTTTTAAATTTGTTTTTTTTCAGAGACAGAAGACTACATATAATTGTCATAGCTTCTTTTTGCATGAGGATTTTAGTAAATCATGGAAAAGAGGTTTACGTTCCTAAAGTGGGGTTAACCAAGACCGTGGTCACCACAGTTCTCTGCAGAGCTAAACCCAAAACTCAACTCTAGCAGTACCTGTTTCTACCCATGCCTCAGTTACCACCAGCAATAGTTCCTTGGTACCCAAAACCCATTCCTGTTTTAACCACGCATAGAAATGCTCCAGCCTTGAAAACCTGGGCACATTGCACACTTTTCCTTTCTTTGTTCTTTCAGGATAAGTTTTCTGTGTCTACTATAAGAATGTATCTTTCCACTGCTCATGCTGGAAGGTCCTGCCCTGGCAGCAAGTCCGATGACCAGAACTCAGCAGAAGACATGGTGAGATCTGGTTTTCTCTGTGCTGATGAGAGAGGAGGTGTCATTGTTGTTGGTATGATAACTACTGAGGCCTTAACATTCAAAATGTATCATACATACAGATAAAAAGAGAAGGCAAAGCATTGGAGTACATCTGGCCATCTAATATAGGGCCTTCTGTCTGTTTCTGGATCTTTGGGTCAGTAACCCATAGGTGAAGCTATTGTTCCCATATCGTCACTGATCCTGCTTGGTTGGGTGCCTGAACAGAACTTGCATTTAGGTGAGCTCCTGCAGACAATTCAGAGAGATCCATTTAAGAGACTGGGAGATTATCTTCTAAGCAGCGCACCACAAGGGATCATACATGACTACATCTAGCTCAAGGTTCAGCTGCAAGAGAAGAAAGTGGATGTGGAAGTGAAGACACTCTTTCAGTCTGAGTTCTTCAAAATCACAAATAAAAATACCAGTTCTGCAGCTATTATTTGCACTGATCCATTGTAACTGCTCTCTTGAAGGATGAGGTTCACCATTCTTGCCATTGTACAGAGCCACAGATTGCAACTAATGAGTGAAAGCTTGACATTTTCATTGTAAAGATCTGCATTACATGGTAAAGGCCTGAAGTTACATAGAAAGTTCTCCATCTTTTCATTTGAAGCTTCAACAGTGTGTATTAGTTCAGAATAAACCACTTATTCCTGCAGGACCCAAATCAAAAGTTTGATGTTCTTAAGAGCGACAAAACCTGAATCTTCCGTATCAGACATCCTGTGGAGGGGGGAATATGCAACAGTGCTCACAGTGGTGAGGTGCATCCCAGGGACATCACGGCTCCATCACGGGATAGGACCCATCTCTGTCTGTCCCCAGTCAAACACCAGGCTGCTGCCAAATGTGCAGTGCAGTGGTGGCATGGACTCTCCATAATTCAGGTTCAAAACCATGTACAGATCAAAACCCGCAGTTTGGCCACCTCCGGTGTATAAAATTAGAGTGCTTTCTTCCCCGTTGACCTTGCAAAACTTGTAGACTCAGATTCTATTATCCTCCTGTACTTCTGTACAGACCGCTATCAAAGGGCTAATGTTTGTAAGCTGTGCCGGCCTAACAGACAAAAATACTTAAATATAGATGGGAGAACATTTCAGGAGTTAATTTCATCGTGTTAATTTTCTGTTTCATTCCTTAAACATAGAGAAGGCTACTTGATACGAGCAATTAATTCAGCATTTTTTTTCTCAATTTCAAACCTTATTTTTGCACTAGGGGAACATCTTCAGGACCTCACGGCTGATCCTTCTATACCAGCACCAAATTGAGTCCTACAAGGAGATAAACGCAGAGGAACTAGCACTATCTTCAGTGCAGTTATTCTTACCTTACTCTGTTGTTCTCAGAAACATTGTTTTTTAACTCAGCTATGCTTTATACTGACATTCTTTATCTTGAAAGATTTGATGCATCTAAAGGACTTACCATTCTTTGCAATCATACATGTGTCCTAATCCTCAGCTGGTGTAAATCAGGGTAACTACACTGACAGCTTAAGATACGGCCCATGGTGCATGTTGTTCATAACAGCCTCTAACAAGATTGCTGTCATATGAGTTATTCTTCTCTAACACACGCGCTACAGATAACAGGTTTGCTGGAGTTCCCTTTCTAAATGTAGCCCATTGAGAAACTGGAAAAATGCCACGTCCTGAACGTAGTGAAAGAAATACTTAAAGTGACCAGCACAACCTACAGATAATTAACTTCAATGGATGGTTGGTTACAATCTTTTAATTGCCAAACACTAAATACTAGTCAATTAAAAGGTTATAAACTGTGATTATTGAATACAATTAAGGTACGCTAGAATAATATTTCCATACAGACATAGTGTTGTGCATCTCATACATTTATAAACTATGCTTTTAATGCATACTGAAGTGTGAACATACGCAGTCTTGCGGTTCTACTGACAGCAGCAACATCTGGGTGATTGCATCCTTTAAAACAAGCTGTGTGGAATAGTACTAATTCTCTAATCAGTAAATGTCATTCTCAGTTCTGTCTTTTAGTGACAGAGAGTAAAATGAGATTATATTCACCGGGGGGGTGGGGAGGGAGAATACAAACCTAGGTAACTTGCGTCTCAAGCCATATTTTACAATAAACTTCTTTTAAGCTTTCAGTTCATACCGAAGAAGGAAGAAAGATGCCCACAAAGGATGCGCTGCTCTGGACAAGCTTGTACGAGGAAATGCAATTTTTGCTGTGCTGCCTGCTCTGCCTACTTATGTTTTCCGACCTCTTGTTCACCTAGTAAAAACTACAGATCACCAACTATTAAACACTGTTAGTAAGTGTGGCTAATGCGAAAGCATTTTTATTTAGTTACACTTGGCTGCCATCAAATCTCTAATTTGTGTTGCGGGGTTTTCCCTTTTGATCTTTTGCTGAAGTTCTGGCATGGAGAATATAGTGAAAAAAAGCAAAGAAAATGAAAGAGAAATGAAGGAAGGGAGTGCAGTAGAGGAGAGGTAGGGAAGGTAGACAAAAGCAAAGTGGAAGTGTGTCTTTCAGACACTAATGTACGGCTAAAGCAAAATAGTGGTAAATTTCTAGAAATGAGGGGGGAAAAGGAGTTTTGGCAGGATAAAGGAAAATAAATAATAGAAAGGGGGAAGGAGCAGTTGAGAAAGGAGGGGTACAAAGAAAAGGAACAGGGAACAGAGAAAGGAAGGGAAGATATTGCAACAAAAGTAATATGAATTGGAGATGTTTGGAGAAAACTGGGCCATATGCTTCTGACTTACACACTCTTCTGCTCTTTGTCTGTCTTCATGGATCTCCAATTTTCAGTTGAATTACAGGAGGTAGAAGTGTTAAAATGACTGTTCCCGTTCAACACTGAGATTTGCAGACCTTCCGTGGGAATGCAAACTTCAGTGTGATATTTTACAACAAATCCTGAAATTAAACAAGTCCTAGGGAGCTGACAGCCTTCTCCTCATTTTGTGGCTCTGCCGGGGCCTGAGTCACCATTTTAGAGCGTCCTACACCAGGATGCTGAACACTTCGCATCCGTGATTCATCTGCCTCCTTACTGCCTTCTCACCACACTTTTACCCATGAGCAGACTTCCTTTACAGCTTCCACAATCTTCTGTTACTCTATTTAAAGGGTTCCCTTTTCTCACTCTTTCTGGATGTAACCATCCTCCATATCTGTCCAAGACATTCCCCCATCTAGGTTTCAGGTAATGGCTAATTCCACAAAGTGTGTGAGAAGATGAACATCAGCAGAGATGAGACGACTTTGTGCTCTTCCAAGCATTTTATGAGCTTTTGCCATGTTCCTGTCCTATTCTTACATATTTTGACATATGAGTCAAAGTTCTACAGTGCGTTTCCAGGAAAGTCATCTGCCGTGCTGTGGAAAAACTCTCATTCCTCAAAGACCTTCAGAAAATTGACTCGGACCTACCTCAGACTTCCAGCGCCACATGGGCAGAGGTCTCTGCAGCCACCCACGTGTTTTCTGTATTTGTTTTGTGTTTCTAAATGACGGTCAAAGCTTCTATTTCAAGTCTCTTGGTTATCATCTTTATGTTGAAATCTTCCTCCTTGTATTTCTCGTTCTTACTCTCTATCAGCTCTTCACGTTTCAGCATTTTTTACCTCCTTCCAATACCATGTTGGACTTGGTGCTGTCAGTACATCACCTCTTTCCTCTCCCATCATGTATCTCATAGAAAGAGAATTCCTTCTCCTTACCCTGTCTGAGAAATTTCAGTGCAATATGAAACTGCTGAAATGGCTTACCAGTTTTAGGGTACCGTTGTATTTAATGCAGGTGTCTCGCTCTGAATTTAATTTTTCTTGCCAGTTCTGGGTAGTTTGAATGCTCTCTTACTCAGCTTTTTTCTCAAAGGAGCGTAGAGTTATTCTTATATCTGATTTTACAGAATTGGGTTTTAAAGGACATTTCTATACAGCTGCTCTTTTGGCCTACAACCCAATTTCCCTTATTACTAAGCTTATTTTGCTCTGTCCTACCTGCTGACTTCTTCCTCTTCCTCTTCCTCTTCCTCCCATTTCTTTCCCCTCCCCACCCCTTCAAATCAAGTTTGTTTTGAGACCAAGGGGATCACTCGGGGAAAAACAAAATCTCCAATGCTTTCTTTTTGTCTTCCTGGGTCGTGATTTCAGTTTATTGTTTAGCCTGTCATGATTATGATTTATTTTTTAGCAGAGGATGTGTTGCTCTAATTTTATGTCAGCACATAAAATTTCAAGAAAGGTATCAAGTATGATAAAGACTCTTAGAACTGCTTCCCCCGAGGTGAGTCCCCAGAATAACAGGTGAGGTAAAACCCTCCTTTCCTTCACAAGACAAGAACTTTACTCACCTCACTTCTACCCCAGCTTCACGCTTTTTGTTTTTCTTCTGTCACCAGCAGCGGGTTTTAACCAGTTTTGAAACTTTGATGTAGTCGGGGCATAAGAAAACACTTATCTTTGTGTTATTAGGAAGTGTAAGAGAGGTCAGCTTTAATTTCTGATGTAGAAAACCCTTAGGGCTTTGTCTTCACTGAGCAAAAGGTGGGAGTGGAAGGAAGGCTCGGTTATCACAACTTTTAAACCACAGCAGATGAAATCTGTCCTTTTCCACACACAATTTCTACTTCAGGTGAAATGAGAGCGTCTCTGTTACTATCACACACAGGGACAGACAACATCTGTTACCCCGAAGTGTGGAAAAAAGTCTCACACCCTTGCAGCAGTGAAGATAAAGCTTTCAAGTATTAATTCCCAGTGAAGCTTTGCTGCAAATGGGAAGTTCATTAAAATAAACTCTCTCTCTGACCACCCTGCGCCTCTTGTGACGGAGGGGATTCACCTCCTTTGTCGAAGACTGGCCGTTTCCCTGACAGCTCGCTGGCCCAGGAGTCAGGGCCTTCTGCGTTGTGAAATGACTCTTGCTCAGGACGCCCAGTACAGTTTGATTTTTCCCATGAAATTTTCTTTGTACGGCACAGTGATCAGTGAAACACCTCTACTCAAACACCTTTGAGTCATAAAAAGTCATCAGAGAGAACCCAGAGAGGTTTTACTTCCCGAATAAAGCTCTGCTGATGGATAGTAGAGACAGTAAACCTTTCTTTAAATCTTTCATACCGCTTTCTTTTATATGTATGTTTGCACATGTATGTGTTTTCCTTATTGTACTTCAGACTCTTTTTATATTGAATTGCTATTTTCCTTCACTGAACTTGTCAGTTGCTTTCTCATTTAACACATTTTTGAAAAAGTTCTACTGCCATCAGTTCTCCTGTAGCTTCAATAGGAAGATGGCACGGAGACCACCGATCCTGGTCTCATTGGAGTCAATGGGAAAGTGCCCCATAGGCTTCCAGGCGGTAGCATCAGGCTTTAAATGGCTATTATTTGATGAAAAATGCAGAATAAAAAGGTTTCATCAATTTATAGAAGAGGCTTCTCTGACAAAAACTCATGATTTTGTGGTCTTTTTACCGTACAAACCTGGAGCAGGAAAATTAAGAGCAGCAAGAGAATTTGTGAAAATGTTAGGCTTGGCTTTTTCATGTGATTTTTTTCTATGAAGCCTAGTATTTATGTATTGTTGATCTGAGCTGAAGGAGTTTTCATCCTCAGATATTGTTGAGCAAGCTGGTTTATTGTGCAAATTGGGCAAATGTAGAGGTGGCATTTGAGTTCCTAGAATCCCTAGTCTTTGTGCCTAAAATCTTTATACTTCTGAGCAGATTTAGAAGTGTGAAGATGTTTTTAAAGACTGCTAATGTTGGTTTTGTAACGTTTGAGGAAAATCTTTGCAGATTTAACCCCTTTTATCCAGGGTAAACAGATTTGTGTCATCTACTTGTTCTGATAGCCTTCCTTTAATTTCTTCCTCTTGCCTCTCAATTTATGCTTTTTTCAGTTCTTTTTTTTCATTTATTCTTTCGCTTAATGGAGACATTTCTTTATCCCTACATCTGCTGTCTAGCCAGGGCATGATACCTTTTTTTACCCTCTGCACATGCAGTCCTGTAAAAATGTGGCAGATTGCAGAGTTCAAGTGCTCCGAAATGTGAAGCGAAACAGCTGCGCCTAATCACTTGCACAAGGAAGGTTTTTGGGAGCTTCAGTTTCAGCTCTCATCTGCCTGGAATCCCGTATTTCCTGTGTCCAGATCGAGTGGCAGGCAATGTCAGAGGTCTTTGATATATGGGCATCATATTCAGAGCCAGTGCAGGAGGCCCTTCGTTAACAGCCGCAGCACGTTTTTTAATTTGATATAACTTCCAGACACTTTGTTCGCGTTCAAGTAAGTGTAGCTCCCAGAGAGAGAAGCACACAGTTTTTAGCAGTCGTTTATCAAGCCAGAGGTAATTCACGTTATTGAATTGAACGTTTTTTTTATGCATCACTCACCTCTACAAGTCACGGAGAACGCCGGGCATACAGCCGCTCGCAGGGAAAGCGTCCGTTCCCTTCATTTCTTTAATGCACCTTGAACGTCCCCCCGCGAGGACAGCCATCCCTCAAGATGCGCTGTAGGCTTCACTGAAAGTCAGTCTTTCCACCTTGATGCGTCTTGGCCGCATCACGTTTGCGAAAAGCTCATATTGAGTTTGTTTAGAGTAACTCTGGGTAAAATGATGCAGGGGACTCTGTGATCACAGGATAAGGTCCTCCTTATCTGATCGACCGGTGGCATGATAAATTGTCTTACCTAATGAAGTAGAAAACTGGGTGTGAGCAAACTATTTCCTCCTGGGTGATGTATATCACACAGAGTAATTCACAAACTTTCTGATTCAGGAACAAAGGTTAAAAAGAAAAAATAATGGGAAACATACAAGAAATGAAAAGCCAGCTCTCCTCCAGTGCATAGCTGGCTTTGAAAATCTTGTTGTTCAAGTTAAATACGATTTGAAAAGTATGTGCAGACAAAAGGTGACACTTAAAATCATGAGAAATTGTGACTGATGAGCCTTCAAAAAAGAAAATATAATTACCAAAGGACAATTAGATGTATTTTATTATGTATTGCCGCTGCATTTATTTATTTAGATGTGATAAATTACTGCTGAAATGGTTTGATTTAACCTTTGCTACAACATTTTATCAAACTGATCTTTGTGATCAGTGATGCTTTGGAATGTGAACTGTGCAGAAGGCAATACTGGATGTTCAGCGCTTTCAAACCCAGCTCTGTTTACCAAGCATAAATGCAAATGCCAGTTAAACTACTTTCAGTCCTATCCTTCTGCTGTTCAAGTGCAGGAACAATTATCTCCATCAATATTTAATGGCCTAATCCTAAACAGACAGTTCCACAAGTACAGGCAATAGTCCTGTTAACGTGCTGTTAATTTTCAGGCATAGAGGCTGAAATGGACTATAGAGTTACTGAAAATGAGTAGAAGCACGTTTCCCTAAGGTAAAATACACTCAGCAGCCTCTGAATAATGGAATTAGATTTTTTTCCATGGTTCTGTTTAGTGGATTAAATCTGTGCAGTCCTCTCCATTCATCTCTGGAATGTGCCTTTTCCAACTTTTTCCTGGTGTTCATAGCAAAGAAACCTTGACTGTCTTGTTCTCCACTTGGTCACTGTGGCGTGGGAGAGGGATATAGCTCTGAAGAGGGGTTATTTATTTGATTTCTTCTGTATTTAACTCCTTACAAACCATGCTTGTTTCCTTAGATCCCCTGTCCTAATATAAGTCAGTTAGAACTTGGTCTGTGGTCGATTCCTCCTCTGTAGCAGGATTTAATGCCATTCCACCAGACGATGGGAGTTGCTGATTTCTGCCACCAAAAAAAAGTGATTTTGCCACTGTAGGAGCATTTGCCTTCATAAATACTTTTTTTTTTTTTTCAAGACAGATGCAGCCTATTAAACTTGTATCGTGACTGTTTGCTTTATTTCTGAAATCAGATGTTTTAAAGCAAATAGCTGACTGCTGCATATACGCACGTTGAAGCTAACTGTTAGCCGAGGGAAGGAATGACTTAGAAAGATGCAGGGAGTAACAGTAGTGGGAACAAAAGCTCCTTTTTTATTCGCAGGCTAAATACAGCATACAGCAGCTGCACTGCATGCTAAACCCATATTATCCTCTTTATGACCTCAGTTTTGACCTTAGACGGGGTTTCATGCTCCGCTTAAAAGCAGATAGTATTTTTGTTTCTAACCTGGCTTCTCATGAGGCTCTTTTGAATACAAGTTACAATTAGCCTCGTGAAAATAAGCTAAATACCTGAGCTTGAGGTTATAGATTTCTTTATCTATGGGAAGGTAAAGCCATGCCATACAAAGTCCTTGAGATGACTTTGCAAGCCACAAAGCCAAAAGTCAATGTTTGTCTGTTCCACAGCGTATTCCCAGAAGATAAAGCTAAGAAGCCACCTGCCTTCACATTAAAATGTAAAGCCTAGCTACAAACCTAGTTATTTAGAGCTTCCTCCTGTAGAAGCCACTCAAGAACATGTTTCGCATTGCCAGAGTTTTAGGATTCCTCTGTGCTCATCAGTCTGAGTAACTCTCTAATCCTGGCATGGTAATGAAACATTTAAGATATTAATATAGGGAATCAAATATAATAAATAGTCTTCATTGTATAAGACAATGAAGAATAAGTCCATTTCCAAGTTTCTTGGTAAAGGACAGGAAAGCTGACTCTATTTGAATGCCAGCCTGAGTAATGTGATCATAAAATTGACTGAAAATGCTAAGCTTTTCTTGTCGATGTGTACAGAGTGCTGAACACCCCGAAGTCCAAACCACTTGCAGTTTGCAGGCTGAGAATTTACTTTTCAAAGGAAGTAAGAGAAAGTATAAGGAAAATACTCAACAGCCTGTCTTTATGGCCTGTTGTCAAAGGTGAGAAAAACATGTCAGTAAGTCAAGTTTGGGATTTCTTTGTAGAGTATGCAGATAAATCCAAAAAGGGAACTTCACGTACATTTTGGTTTTCAGGGTGAGGCACCAGGTACTTGAAGTCTGAGTGTTGCACTTGGGTGAACATTAAGTGCCAAAATCCTTTTGATCTTGCCCTTTCCTCACACAAAGATGAAAGACGTGCTATATGTTTCTATGACACAGTATTAATGCTATATCATTAATAACCAGATTAACCTTAACTTTGGACCTACTTCATCCATATGCAGGCTTAGTTTTGATCTGTTCTTGGGCTGAAAATTGCCATTTGGACCAAATCCTGTCGCTTGATAGCCGTTTTTATTTTATTTTACATACAAATGTTTAAGTATCATGACACATCCATCCAACTTTTCATTTGCTTTTTACCGGCTCAGACCTCGGGTGCACAGAGACTCGGATCGGTGCGTTAGAGTAAGGGCAGACCCTTCCCAGCCCAAACTTTAGGGCTGTCTGAGGTTTTCCTGGTCTGTGTTACAATTGGTAAAAGGCAAAAGGCTTTTGTGATAAGGCGCATCAAAATTCATGAACTTCACCTGGAAAGGCTGCTGCAACACAAGAACAGAAAATTATGTATATCTAACCTGTGACTCTATTCATCTTGCCAATTGTTTAGAAACAGGGTCCCCACACTGAAGCTGTAGTTATTATATTTAGGATTGTCGCTTTCCAAGTCATATAATTTTTTGGTAATTTAAAAAGTATATTGATCCAAAACTGAACAACTGGCGTCAAAAGTACTTCTTTCTTCATCAGCATCATATTAATTTTAGACATAGAACTCTTCCTAAAACCCTGCTGTTTAAATTTCGTATATTTTCCAAAACAAGCTTGCCTCTTACGGCTGTAAGATTGTCTCTTCTCACAATTCTCAGTGCTGATCTAGAATATTTTTTATACTTAGAAAATAAAAAGTTGAAAGAAACTTGTGCATTGTACCCATCACAAACAAAATATTTTGGAGCGTTCGGGGAAGGTTTTGTTTTTTCTTTTGGGATTGCTCTGCTTTGCATAACTATCAATGCGCAAAGAATTATCCAGCATTATTGCAGTATTTGCAATTCTATCCGGAGTCAAACTTCAGAAATACATTGAAAGAGCGTGTTCCTGTGAGAAATCTAGCTCAAGTTTTAGATGAAACTTGGATAGGATTCAAATTAACTTTGAAGCTTTCCCTGAACTGAACCTCTGAAAATCTTTTGCTCTCATACTGGTGGGTTTCAAACTTTCTTAGTTTGCAAAAATCCCTACACGAATTTAAACCTGCTTGGAAATGAGATTCTCTTTTCGTAGGTTTCCGTCACAGATTCTTTAGGAATTTGGGGTTGACTTCCCACATGAGAGCCACAATGATAAACCAACAGCTATAGTTTTGGATCATGAGATATAGACGATGGGGTCTTCTAGCAGCTGACCACCTCAGAAGGCTGAGAATGGGATGAAAAAGCAGTGGGAATTTGGGTGGGTGGAATACCGGAAAGAAACCTTTTCACAAAGAACGTAACAGAATTACTATTCTCTGTACTTTATCCTATATTATACTTCTACTGTATAGTATAACCAAAGATGTGGGGTGTGAGGTCTCTCACTTACTACCTCCTTATTCTCAGCGTCTATTTTGTGGTAGTTTTGCAACCATTCAGGATCCCAGCCAGCGATCGCTCGCTGTTAAACGGTGTAAAGCAAAGCATGAAACCACCGGCTGACTCATGACCATGCCCTTAAAAACGCCGATTGATCAATAATGCTACACGTGGCCGACTTCTGTTCTCCGGTCTGAGACAAGTTTAGGGTGATCTGTGGAAACTTACGGTAAAAATAACACCCTTCTGTGCTTTGGGAAGGCTGTCTGCCTTGCTTTTAAGTAAGCACACACAGCAGGCTAAAACAAGACCACAGCTGTCAGCACTAGCTCTGCAGATTGGTGAGAGATCATATTCTACTCCTGTTACTTGTTTGCAGACCCTTTTACGTGTAAATCAGTGGTCGGCACGGTGTACGTTAATCTCTGAGTTAAAAGAAATAAGCAAGGAGATGATAGCTTCCCCTATACTTCATTACAAGGGAAAGATACTTCTATCGGAGGTTGTGATGTGTGTTATTGACTCGAGAAGTGTCTTTTGGATCTGTTCCAGGCTTTCAGATAAATACGCGTTTTGGCAGCCTTAAAAATATGCATTATGCCTATGACAGACTAGTCTATCACTTTAAATAATATGTATAAGTACTTTTAAAAACAAATTATTATTTAACCACCAGGGCTGCTCTGTTCTATAGCTGGTTATAAATATATTTATTAATAACGGTGCACTTACCTGGCAGATTCATACAGTTCTTGCTCAACCATTCTTGAGCTTCATGTAAATATAATTTAGGGCATAGAATATGCTTATTAAACCTGCATCCTTAAAATACTTACCAAAATGAGTAGCTACAGATTTGCTAAAGCCATTTTTTCAGTAAATCTTGGCAAATTTGCCTCCCCTTCATTATATCAAATGCAATTATACCCTATTATGGACTAATATCTTGTTAAATTAGACATGTTAAACCAGGGTAACACACACCAAAGAATTATGAACTACTACAACGAAGAAGAGGTAGCGTTAAGAGGTTTTAGAAACGCCCTACCCTTTCACCTTTGATGACCAGGGTGCAATTTCTTGCTTTGATCACAAGTGAAAACAAGTCTGGTGGTCGGAGATGAGTCTGTCAGAAAATCCACATCACCACTGGCAATTTCTGCCTAAGAAAGACCTAGAGCTTGAGCAGCAGGTAGCACGGACATTGGAGCCACTTTGGGTGAGGAAGCTGAGAATAATTTAATCTATATTAAGCTTCACCAAGAAAAAAAATAAAAAAGAAAAGGGGGGTTGATTACAAAGTGCAAGAGCTCTTAATTTTCTTCAGGTCTTCTTTATAATTGATCTGATAGTTTCCCATCAACTCTAGATAAGGGAAGGTATGTAAAAACTGAGAAGGAAACACCAAACTTTGATATGTGTGGATTGGTTAAAAATGAGTCTTCAGTGTGTTCAAATTGCCACTGCGACTGATTTAAGAGCTTAACTTTTCTAGGAGTTTAGCCGCTCCTCCCCCCCAAAAATAATTCATTACTGATTGTTATTCTGCCTTTGCAATTAATCAGCTTTGTAAAGTGCTTCGTTTGGTGCGTTCGTATTGTTTAAATAAATCTGGAAACACTAACCTTGTCACGTTCAGGGGTCGAGTGTGAGAATGAATCTTTAGAGTACAGAGGGTAAAATACTTCAAGGCGTATCCACAAGAGATTTCATATGGACAATCGGAATTTATTTTCCAAGTGGACGGTGTACCCAGTGTAAGTGAGCACTGTGGCATGTTTTAAGGTCTCCTTAACCTGTCTGTGCAAATTGCATAAATCACCGCAATAAAGTCTCTCTATTCAACATGCCGGAGCTGAAGAGCACTGACCAGCTTTTGACCTCCTATTCTGGGCCCCAACTGACCCTAACTGAGAAGTTCAGGCGGTCAATAGCAGGTCACCGGGGGCATCTGCAGTCTTGCTTAATTCCAGTTTGATTGCAAGGTTAAATATAAGCTGCACAGGTACCCTTTGCTGCCTTCTTTAAGTCTTCCTGACCACCACAGCACATGTGGCTCTTATGAAGCCACCAACGAGACCGGGAGCGTGTGGGGAAGCAGAAGAGGAAAAAAATGAAAGCGGAGGTCGCTTTCTCGCTGGCCATCTCCAGTTTGGCGTAGACCAAGTTGGTCGTTTATCAGTATAATGGATCTACAGACAGCCCTAAACAATTGTCAAACATTCTTTTAAAAGCCATTAGTTTTTCAACTAATATATATCTGTTTTGTGCATTTGTTGAACCCTTCACTTGTCACTGAAAAGGGCCTGTTAAACTAAACAGAGGCCTGATCAGTTTTCAGTGAGCTCTGAGCCTCAGAGTTCACCTGGGTCACCTACAAGATTTATGAGACCCCGGTACCGGCATCCGACTGGAACCGCGAGTCCGGCGGCGAGCCGAGCCTCCCCCCGCACGCCGAGTCCTGCAAGGCTGCCCCGCTGTTCCCAGCGGCTGCCAGAGAGGCAGCAAAATTGATGACCTGTGCAGATACCAAAGTGGACATCAATAAAAGGAGATGGATGTGAACCATCAGAGTGACATGCCTCGCTGCTGGGGTGGCTGGGGAGAGGGGGGAACAGGTTAAAAAAACACAGGAAAGTTATTTATATAAGCTTCAAGGACAAGGAGTTTGTCACTACTTGCTTGAGAATTTAATCTTAACGTGTTCTTTCTTCTGGTTTCCATCATTCTTCGGCTGACAAAACGACTGTCGAGGCATTGCAACCACGAGATAACTCTGTCGTGATCTCAAGTGCCGGAAATTGTGTTTGAAATGCAAGTGTTAACACAGCCGGAATCGTAGAAAATCATCAAAAATGCAAAGTGGCCTTCAACCAATATCAACTAATGTTCTCAGCGTCATGGAGCAGGAGGTGAGGTCCTCTTGTTTAATGAGGGGCTTGGAAACTTCAGACAAATTATTTTATTGTGTTTGTAGGTACATGACTGTTTTTATTCAGATAACCAAGCATGTGTCAATGGGAACTACGTTCCTAAAATTCACCTGTGGGAGGCATGTTCCTGCAGCAGGACACTGGGGCCAGACACTACTTCACCCAAAGCAACCTTTGAACACAGGCAGATTGAGAACAACATTGTTTTCTGCAATAACCGTCTCTTCGGTTTTAAAACACGCTGCAGTAACCAACAAGGAAACGGTTCTCAAAATTTCTTTGCATTTTATGCTCAAAGTGTTTACTTGCCCTCTGGGGCATTTTCTGCATTCTTATGTATTATGTAAATCAGATCTAAATCTAAAATGTGATTTGTGTGCTTGGAAGCATTATGTATTCATCCACATAAGAAGCAATGGCAGATGTTTACAAAGAACTGCTCTGCTCTCCACACACAGCATCCAACAACCATCCTTCCCCCAGAATGATGTTCTAAGGTGCAGCAGCTGAAACATACACAGGGATGAAAGCAAAAAACCTATCCTTAAGAAGGTGTATTTTTAAGCAGAGTTGACGTTAAGTATGACCTAACATCTGAAGAGATTGCAAACTGTTTATTTAAACTGAATTTCCGTTTATGACCAAAAAATTCCTCTACGCCCACATGTTGCAGCTTCCTATCAGTGATATAAAAACAGTTTAAAAGCTCAGTAACATAAATGTGTGTTCCTATTTATGACGTACCAATACCCTCGGTGGGTGACATTACACTGTAATTAATAGTTGACTGATTTTTTTTTTTTTTTTATGCAGTCGGAAGAAAATGGAATCTAATAGTTACAAGAGATCTTCTGAAGGTGACGTCATCAGTTACGTCAGAAGAAGGGGAGTTACATCAGTTACACAGGAGAAGGGACACGTTGTATGAGGACTCCTTCCCCTTAGGTCACTCTGCAATCTACCAGCACTTCATGATCACTCGTTTCTCTCTGTCCTTACACGTTTCATCTCAGGACTGGAATGCACAGGTTTTCTAGCAGCAGGGACAAAGTTTGAGGAAAGGCTTCAACTTTCTTGGGTTCAAAGAAGCAACAAAAAATTGAGTAGTCTCCTCATATCGCTGAAGATGCAAAAAACTTTCTGAGCGACTTCTAAAGGACCTCATATTAGAAAAATGTGAAAGCTTTCTTGAAATCGATGCAGATGATATAAACCACTACTTTTTTTTTCAGGTTGTTTACATCACTGACCAGCCACCGCTGGATTAATTTTCAACAGAGTCACTCTTGAGAACACATGGTCTCAAATTCTACTTCTTGAGGGGGAAGATGTTTTACTTCCAGTAGACCCACTGATTTAAAATTTTACTGGGTTTGTTTGCCAAATGGGTACACTTAACTTTGTCTGGAGTGTTGTAACACAGAGAACAACATCATTAATCTTTTAAGACTTCTTTTTCATCTTTGGCAAGCTGATGCATAGATGGCAACTTTGTAATTTGGTGATTCTTCATGTCCTGGACTGCTCCTGCAAATATCTGTGTGACATTAGAGAGCACGTTATGGTTTTGGAAAGGTTAGTTGTATTTCTCTCGGTGAAGTACCGATACCATGAACAATTCAAAAGTCCTGGTGGGCTTTGTAACTGCTGCAGGAATCCCAGACTTTGTTTAAGGTCCAGCCAGAGTTTATAAACTCTGCAGGACCTCACTGACAGTTTACAAGTTCCACAAGATCTCACGTGGATTTGACAAACCCTCGGGAGTCGGGGAGGTTTTATAGCCTCCATAGGAGCTCCTGCCGTTTTATAAACCTTGCAGGAGAACTTGTGCGGGTATATAAATGTATTCAGTAGTCCATCAGGATTTTATAAAATCATCAGGAGCTTTTATTCGTTGTCACGTCTATCCCCCCACTTCAGGATTCACAGCCTGAACATACAAAACAAACCGCCTCTACCCTGACACTTAACACTTTGTAAGACCACCAAAGACTCCTTTTCATCACACAGTTGTTAGACACCTTCACCCACCTATTTCTGCTGTGAAAGATCCTAAAATGCCAGTGTTTCCATTGTTTTTGAGTGACTCAGATTGCAGGGAAACAGCAGTGCAGAGTGATATAAGTGCATAATATTGTGGAAATTTTAATGTCAAGAACATAGGCAACAAAATTCAGAATCAAACTAAAATGCCAGTTTTCACAGACAAAAGTTA
This sequence comes from Alca torda, assembly GCA_008658365.1. Lineage (NCBI taxonomy): Eukaryota > Metazoa > Chordata > Aves > Charadriiformes > Alcidae > Alca > Alca torda. Next base: position 82,082,975 of record CM018101.1, read on the forward strand.
AAACAAACCTGTAAGGAAACCAAGATCAGGTCATTTCATTGTAAGACATTCACATAAAAGGATTATAAATCCTCTACAACATGAAAAATTTTTGATTTGAACATCATCTGATTAATTTTAAATTTCCACTTCTTTTAACCTCCTTACCCAATGAAATATACACACTTCGTGAGAAATTGTATACGTTTGCCTGCATAGTTTAGAAATACATAACTGTAAAGGTAAAGTTCACAGCAGAAACCTGTTAAAATGTTCATTGAGGAAAAATTCTGCAATAATCACCTTGTGAAGGTTAAAGCGTGCTTTCTAGCTTGCACTAGTTTTAAGAAGGAATGCCTGTTGCCAAACATAGTAGAGAAACTCTGGCATTTATGATTAAAAAATGTTTGCTCAAATACTACCTTTTTTCAACCAGAAGATGCACGCCAAGGCTGTAGACAGACCCAGTCCTAGATTCGTTACTTGGAAGACTCTCATTATTTTCAGGTTGAGATTCATTGGAGCAGGGTTCAAGACTAAGCCCAGCATTTCCTTGTTTTCATTAAAAGTAATGCTCCTTCTCATTGTTCATCAGCAGCTGCTGCGTCATGTTATGGCAAATCTGCTAAAAACGGGAACAAGCACAACTGATTTTTTAGCTAAGTTTAATACCAAGAGCAACGTAAGTTTCCAGATGCATATAAACTCTCATCTGGAGACAGACAATTTATGAAACATTACTGATGAACATACACACGGTACACACACACTGATGAGATTAGGAATTAACATCTCCAGAGGAGGCATATGATGTCTGTTAATGTGATATCACACCCCACATACATATTTTTGATGTATGTGAAAATATTGCCTGGGGATTTTTTTCCTTTCTCTGCAAGCTTCTCGTGTTGTACCCAACAAGGATTGCACTGCCGTGAGGTTTTTTGTTATTATTCTAAATAGTCAGATTTAATATGCAGATATTATATTTTGGGGGGGTGGAGGTATTGGGGTAGAAGCAACATTAACTTGTTCATCACCACTAAATCTTTGTAATCTGGTTACCTTACTCTTAGTGACTCTGTAGCTGTCATTAAGCACAGAGTGAGCAAACTGGAAAAAAACATTTGGGAATGCATTTTTTTGTCGTTACTCCTGCTTGTCTGTTACTGTATGTGGCCTATCAGCCCAGGAGTTAAGCTAGAGATGACAGATACAGCCCAAATCCACAAAAGCCCTATTTTTCCCTCTGTGGATTGGATATTTTTTGCCCAGTTTTGGTCATAGTGATGCATGATATCTTGCCATCATTGGCTTCTGGGTTTTCATAGGCTGTGCTCTAACTATTACCGAAAAATAGAATTTTTGGGGTCAGTTTATGACGATCCAAACAGCCATGGGACTTCTGAGGATGACAGGTTATACGCATTTTAGACAAATCGGAAAAGTAAATGATGGCTACACATCCTATTTCTCAAATATATCTGCCCTTTTTGTAGCTACATCATTTTTGATCACTATAAATTCTGTCAAAGAGGAAATTTTGGCAGCTTCCGGCAAGAAACCAACAATGTGTATGCATTTGTGTTTTCTTCCTTTATATCCTCTGATGTAGCACATTTCTTTTTCCTCATATTTTATTCCTTTCTGGGCATTGTGGCAGTGTTTGTGGATTGCTGTGTGGTGACTAAACATTTTTAATTTTTTTTTTTTTATAGTTTAAATTCTATTTCATATTTAGTGTTTTCTTTAAGATTACATACACACACAAGTTCCATGATCAATATAAGATTTATACTCGAAATAACAAGAAAGTCGGGTTTTGGTGGGGTTTTTGTTGTCGTTGTGATTGCAGGAAAAAGTTATGGAAACTTGAGCTCAAAAAACTGTAATATACATACAGTGTTTTAAGTATCATGGGGTTTATGCTGTTTCTCATTATTTTCTGGGACTGAGCACAAAAGCTTTGTGACTAGCGATATTGCTGTCTTGTCCATGTCTTGTCCTTTAGATTTTTGTCCTTAAGCTCTTCTGAGCAGGAATTGTAATGTTCTTTATACTTCTGTGCCTAGCACACTGGGATTGACAAGATTTGGGGCTCTATCAGCTGCCAACATATACAAGTGAAATAAAAAGAGCTGAAAACAAAACAAAGAGTCTCTTTAACATCTTTCATCCTTTGAGTGAGGGGATTTAGAAGAGAAGAAAAACATTAATTCCTCTGCTTTGTAGCTATTGCACTGGGATAGTGGATAGGCAAAGAATAAGGTCTCTTTCATTTAAATAACTATCTTTGTGCATGTCTATGCTTCAGACTTCATTGCAGTATGCAGATATCCTAATATACCAGCACATGAGCAGTTGTCCTCCTGCAAAGAACAGTATTCCTGCTCCTTGCTAGCCAAACTAGGTGGAAAAATTAAAAAATAAAATTAAATTTAAAAAAAAAAAAATTAAAAACCCAAAAACCAGAACAACAAACTCGTAAGCTAATTCCAAAGGCTGCGCTGAGCTCTGCAGGCTGGATTCTAGTTCTTTCCAACCCTGTTAATACCATCTAACGTGTCCTGTACCCACACGGTAAGGCAGCCCTGACTGCTTCCAAGATATAGTAGAGACTCCAGGAAGGAGATCCTTAAAGCTTCAGGTTTGGTTGAGGAAATAATTTCTCTAGTGCTGTAATTAGCTGCTTATCTCACTTTTCTTTTGGATGGGTAAGTCCACCGGTCACTCCTCATTCTTTTTTGCGATGAATAACACAACGGTTACTGAAGGATGGAGAGGGTGCCTCCCAGCTAAGCTGGTAATGTCCAAATGTTGATGTTGGTCAGGTATCAACTGACCATCATCTAGAAGTACAAGGCAGTACTAGGCAGTACAAACATGGTGATGATGATGAATCAACTGCAATTATCTTATTTCACCTGAAACCACCAGGCAGATTTCCTTTCTTGTACCTTTATCGTAAAGTAAATCCTTTTCAAGGGGCCAGTGACAACTCGGATAATTTACAATCTACTGAGCTTCTGGATTAAATAACAGCGAGTCTGTAAACCAACAGGCTTCAGAGAAAACACTACTAATTTGTTTATTGCCCTCTCTCAGTTCCCCAATTACGATTGATCTCCGCTTAGCAGTCTAGTGCTGCTAATTGTTTGGAAAAGAATGAAATGACTTAATCTTTATAGGCATCTTCTAGCCTAGGGTTTGACTTCATAATTCACTGTGTCAATCTCGCTGAAGCAAAGATAAGTGGAGTGCATAGTTACGCACTGTACTTTAGCAAATACTTAATTTACAAACACTGAAGCCCAGACAGTCTCTGCTAAGTATCTGACAAAACGGTGCCACTGGTCGCATCTGGCTCCATGCCGCTGATGGGCAGGCAGGAATGAGCCTCAGAGAGCACTTGTCTGTGCCGCCGTCCTGGCAAGGCTCACGCTTGAGTCAGAATTTAATCAGCTCTTTATCTCTTTATTGCTTCTAGGGTGCCGATTGCTGCGAGAATTTAACACGGGGAGGAACCTCTGCAGATGCAATCACTTTGAAAGGTTTCATGAGCTGTTTATTAATATTATTTTTAGCTGGAGACTGCTTAGCTACAAACAAACGCTTGCATTTTCAGTACACAAAGGCACCAGGGCTTATGATGATAAGGTCTTAAAATCTTATTTTGGGGGGTTTCTGAGGTCTTCAGTGTTGAAAATTCAGTATTTGAGGAGTTCTGTTTTCCTGCTGTTGATGGATCTCTTTTACTAATACCGCACAGTCTCTGGTGACTGCACATCGCACCAGGAATTGTCAGTGTACAAGGGAAGTTGTAACTCTTCAGTTTTGTGGGTGTGAAGTCACAAATTGTAGTGCCAGCTCCAGTTCAGGTTGGAGAGAGTTCATGTTGTTGACAACAGTTTTCATAAAAGTAGAATAGCTCGAGAATGACCCGCTTCCTTATGTTTTTGAACCTAGTGGTGAGAGCTTTCACTTATGAGGTAGAAGATCTTGTTCTTCTTGATAGGTAGAAAATCTTGTTCTTCTTGACAGAAGTAAGAAGATGAAGAGATTAGAAATCCACCTGAATGCTTTTTCTTTGGTGATATTACAAAAAAAAAAAAAAATTAAAAAAAAAAAAAGACAGTCTGCTGTTATTTAAGCCTTCCGCATTTTCTTTCAGTCATCTTACGGTTGACTTGCCCACCTTGCAAGGTCCTTTTTTCAGTATCCGTTAGGAGCAGGATCTAAAACTCTGCCAATACATTGAATGGTACAATGTGCACCCTTCTTAAGGCAGTAGGTGTATTAATGAAATATTAAGCAAGATGGGTTTTTGTATTAATGAAATATTAAGCAAGATGGGTTTTTGCAGAACTCGTCCCTCCCATCCTATAGCTCTATTTTAGAATAACCACCAGTAAACCAGCGTTTTATCTTATGCTGGGTTTGCCTATATCTCAACAACATTATTTTTGCTTTCAGAACTTATTCTGCATGCTTTGACAGCATCAAGTTCTGACAAAGAGTCTTACTCTCGTCGTTTTTTTCTTGTGTTTGCTGTTCTTCAGTCATACGGAGTTTCTGGCTCGGATCATGGGGTAATTAAACGGCAGGATCGGTTTCTTCCAGAAGCATGTTTGCATATGTTCTTTCAGGTTTCAACTCCCGTTTTCTCAGTCAACTTGATTATGTTGTGTGGTATAAGCTTAGGGGGCATCAGGAGAAATTATTGCACTTGTCAGAGAATCAGCAGTGGAGGATCAACAGTCAATAAGAGAGGATCATTAGAACTGATTCAGATGGGGCCTCTTGGGATAAAATAGTTGGCCAGAGCAGGAAAATCAGTTTCCTCAAGTATGCTGATAACGAAGTGACAGAGCTTTCAACAGGCTGATTAGTAAGGGGTACCTGACAAAGGGGACTGCAACTTCATAAAAAGGGTACTCTCCTATTGACCACTAAAAAAAGAAAGAGATCAAAAACAGAAAGGCTGGGAATAAAAGAGGGGGGTGATAGCAGACATAAGACTTTTTTCTGACATGTTAATAAAAGTTCCAGAGCTTTTATCATTATTTTATGGAAGGGAACTGTGCCAGAGGAGAATATCTACATGTTCTGGCTGCACCTTACTGTAAGCCCCAGTGCCCATTAATGTGCTGCCGGGGTAACGTGAAGGGTCAGCGCTGGTCCTGGGGTCGACTTCTGCTTTGCACGGGTCGGGATCTGGGTGCAGCAACCGAGACAGAGAAACCACAGAAAAGCGGTACTGAAGCCCAACAGAAACAGTAAAAGTGCATGAGCTGATGGGGGGGTCACTTCAAATGGGCCGGCGGCTCGGTCCGTGTCCATCATAAAAAGCTTGGTTTGGCTTTTGTGACTATTTTCCAGTTGCAAGAGGTGAACCCATAAAGTAGGTCAGCCGGCGCAGAAGCGCGTGTACGGAGCTCCCAACAATTTGAGCTGGTGAAATGAATATACATATCCAGAGCCAGAGTATAATCTTATGTCATGAGTATATTTGATCTAAAATAAATTGCAGTGAAACTTGCACTAAGGAGGAATTCCAGTAGGCAATATCCTCTCCTAAGACTGCTTCAAAGTATCCTCAAGATTTCTAGTACAATTATATCCAGACTTAGTAAAATGCCAACTCCGCTTGGCAACTGACTTTTTTTTTGTTCATAGTCCCTGGAGTGGTAGCTTAAGACATCCCTCAGTATACTTCACCTGTCTGAAACACTTTTGCATGTTCATCGGGCTAAATTAAACTGAAATTACTCTTTTTTTTTTTTTTTACAACCCACAGTACAGCTCTTAGATAATCCGTAAAATAATTCTGAATAAAAATATGCCATCAAACAAGCTTTCAGCATCTGCTCATTACATTGTCTAAAGTTAGTGTGCAATGTATTTCTAATTCTCGCAATTGTTTTCCTCAGATTTATTCTAATTCTATGCTAATAAGTACGAGTACTAAATTCATGATGCTTCTGTGGTAAATAATACATTTAAAATCTCAAGTGAAAGGTTTAGATCGGGAAGTAAACTGACTATCTGCAATGTAGTAATGGCTGAGAAAATCTTTGAAAGGGTATGTGGGATGTGAGAATGAATTTCCCCAAATTTATGCTTATAAATGAGAATTAGAAATAATATCACCTGGATAGAGATGAACCACTTAAAAGCACCACATTCACCAACACTTCAGATTGGTTTCTAGTAGAAAGGGGGAAAGAAAAAAGAGCAAATCATCTGCCCTCCGAAATCCACGTTCCTCTTATTCCGGTGTTATTCGCTACCATTTACCGAGTAACGACAAAATAACCTTGATGTTGTTGACAGCCTGTCTTCCCTTCGCACTACCATCCGAAGCACAATGTAATGCCTCGTTTGTGCCACGTCTGAAATTAGGTCCAAACCTGCAATTTGCTGGCCAAATTGGGTGCCTCCAGGTGGTTCCAGCTTCCCACCTGCGCGGCCACTGTGGGACAGTCCCTGTCCTTAAACTGGTCCTCAGCAGAGCCCTCGCCGGCCCCAGACATCGTGTCATCTTCTCCCTGAGATGCTCACCGCCCTCTCGAGCTCTGCCCGTGGGTGCGTTACTGCTGTTATCAGAGGAACTGGCGTCAGTGGGGGTCTGGAATTAGCTTTTTGCATTTCTTCAGTTTTATGGCTCACACCGGACCCACGCACCTCCAGTCCCCTTTTCAATATCTTTAAATCTTTATTGGTAAAACGCAGCCGTTGTGGGCTACACGCCAATAGGCAAACAATACTGGAAAGGGATTCTGACAAAATAGTGTTGTTGAGTGCTACGTTTTCTTTCACCCCGAGTTTACCACGTTCGAATTCTGAATTGTAAGAAACGTGAAGCAGCGTTAAGTGTTAGGTAACTGTCTCAGAGGTAGGAAACAATGAAAAAGACAATGAATGTCTTTTATTCCTACAGTATGAATTCTTCCTTAAAGTAACTTAGATGCTTCCTTTTTACTGGGTAGTGCTTTGTGTTTCCTCTATTAAATAGTGCTTAAAAACCACAACTTCAGTCAATCAGTAAGCAGGATCATTACTTCTAAGTGTTTCAGATTCTGAATCAAGGGTTTCATTTAATTTTCCAAGTGGAATAATGCATATAGATGAGGATGTCAAATTGCAAATAACCTGTATTAGAACGGCGTGTACAGTGCTTATGGTAAGTAATCAACATTATTGACTTAGCTTAGGGATTTAAAATGCTGAAAAACACTAACAGAATAAATTGATTGGAAGAATGGAGATGTGCATCACTGTGTTAAAAATCTGAAATGCGAGTAAAACAATGCAATAGTATTTTGTAATTCAGAAATATATATGCATAGATACACATATACGTATATATGGATAATGCCGGTGTTATTGATTTAAATTTCCATAGGGGCAAAAAGAAGCATACTGGCTTTGATTTGAATGGTTATGCTGGGATTCATTATCAATATGTTAAAATAGAAATTGTTGGCTGTATCATGCCCCTGCTGAACTTTTTCCATTAGTAGTTAATGACCATCAAGTCTTTCTTTTCATAGTTTTGAACGCCATTTATTTTTCCTTCCTTCTATAATCACCCTTGTCACGCTGGAAACCTTTACAGAGATACTGACAAAATTCAAATTATTCGTTTCTAAATCCAAAAACTGTAGACTTGTATCTGTCAGTAGGAAGGAGCATTACCACGTAATGCTTAGCGATTTCTTGCGTTTCGGTTTGAACAGCCAAGGCTGCCGCGGGGAAGTGCCTCTCGGCATTTTCATGAGGGACCCAGGTTTGAGGTGTTTGTGCAACCCAGAAGTATACGCGGCCTCAGCTCGGAATTGTGCTGTTATCCATAAGAGTGCATCAGACTCATGCCATAAGCAAGCTGAGCCGGGAAAGAAGCTGCTGCTTGTAAGGATTCCATTTAATATTTTCAGCTGTAGGTGAATGTGACCCCTGGATTTGTTTGTTGTTTGTCATCCCTGGGATTCAGCATATCAAACACAAAGCATGCCAAAGCCCGGTGGTGATATTCTTGCCCGTATTAAAAAATCTCTTCAACGCCGCGGGTTGCCTCGTTGATTTCGTTGAGACTGTTTGCTGCGCAAAATGTTAATTGCAAGAAGTGTACCGTGGTCTCTCCCTGAGTGCAGACAGGCTGCCCGCGCAGGAGCTCCGGTTCACGGGCGTTTTGGCTGCGGAGTCACCTTGGGTTGATTCCTTGTCAGATCTCATAAACGCCACGTCCGTCCTCCCCAGCAGCCGGGTGACACAACCTGGGGGGAAACCCGGGCTCCCGCTGCCGCCACGGACGAACGTCCCTGCCTGCCGGGGCCACGTCTGGGCTAGCATAACAGCAGGCAACGCTTACATTCCTTAAAGATCTGCTTTAATTCTTTTTTTTTTTTGGGGGGGGGGTGGTGGTTAGAAGCAAGTTATTAAACTCCGCAATCCTGGTCTGACACAGCGGCGTGCCGAGCCGGGATCGCTGCTGCCCTTCTGAACCGGCGTGCTGCGCTTCGCCCTCAGCATCACGAGGTTGGTCATGGATAAAGTATTGTCTGTCTACCTGTAAACAGGTATAATTCGGCAAGAAGCAGGGGTTGCCGTGGAGGGAAAAGTGCTGTATAACCGCCCTGCCCTGCAATTGTTCCTTGAAGCTACGCCAGTGGTAAGCAGTAATGGGTCAATGCCTCCCTCTGGTTTTAAAAGCATTAGTGGAAATTTTGCCTGAGCAGAAACTGTGCCGTGAGGCCTTTGAGTCAGATGCTTTCTATACACCTTTTCTATCATGCAACGCCTGTGTTGTAATAATGGTGTTATATCATTGCTGTTCATCTACGTTAAGCTACTTTGTAAACCGCCCTAGTGACGTGAATAATCAGGTTCCACTACTGTGCGTGGCAGACATCATTTGTAGTCTACGTTCACCCAAACATTTGCATCTATATGTGCCTGAGCGTGTGCGTGTGTGGAAATATACATATTAATTACAAGTCCCCCCCATGTTAGCCTTGCAAATGAAACCCTGCTCAGCTAGGCGCGCGAGAGCTGCGATGCGTGAAATGCCAGACGTCTTGCTGCCCGTGCAACTTAATTTGGACTTCTAGGGCGTCCAGTGCGTCTACTTGCTGATGAAGGGAGAACTCTTTGAAAAGCGGGCCTGTCGTGGTTTGACAAACCCACGACAGTTTTGTTGCCGTTTAGACAATTATTCCCTCACCCAGTTGACCCCTCCCCATCCAGGAAGGGGAATCGGGGAAAACAAGGAAACCCGGGGGTCGAAATACAAACAGATTTAATAGAATAAGAATGAATAGTTAACATTTGGCAGGGGGGTTGGACTAGATGCTCTTCAGAGGTCCCTTCCAACCCCTGTCATTCTGTGATTCTGTGATTAATAACACTAAAGAACCCATATTGATCCCAATACCAACGTAAAACAGACAAGGACTGTACCCAGCCCATTCCCCCAGCAGGAGCCGTGCGCTCCCCACAGGGACAGCCAGTGTGGGACACTGGGAGCGCTGCGGCTGCGGGAGGGAGGGAAGGGCTCAGGGCTCCGGCACCGGGGCGAGGAGCGCTCAGGATGGCACCCAGCACAGGAGAGAGAGAGAGAGAGAGAGAACTCCTCAGCAAACTTCCTAATTTCTATTGAATGTGACGTTCACAGTATGAAATAACCCTGTTGGCAGCTTGGGTTGAGCACCCGGCTCTCGCTCTTCCTCATCCCTGCACCTGGGGAGCTCAAAAACACTGAGACCTTGAAACCTGCAAACCAGAGCTGTCTATAAAGTAAATATTTTCACAAATTCAGACACTAGAGTCTTCCAAAAATGCAGCTTTCCCTGGCATTAGAAGAGACCTTAGTGAAAAGTAAAATTAGTGAAAGAGAAATTAGTCCTGTGTCACTCAAACCAAGACAGTGCCCAAATAATTCAATTATTTTTTTTTCAGCTGCCAGGCACAATGGAGTATGAAGTTTTACAGGCAGTGGAAAGCAACATGTTTCTTAACTTCTCAGTGCTTCCACCTAAACATTGCTTCCAATTTTCTTTTTAAAATCATATTGTCACATAATTATCTTCTTCAAGAGAAAAATCAAGAAAAATTGTATTATTATAGCTGTAAAAAAAAATAAAATACACCCAAAAACCCAACCCCTACCCCCAGTTCCAGAACTTCTCTTCACAATGGCAAAAACCCTCCTTTCTTTTATGTGTCAACAAGTGCTGTTGGGCTGCGTTACTCGTACCTCCGTGCGTCCCCGCGGGGTCCCGCTCCCTCCCGCAGGTGACCTGGCATCTCCCAGCTGTGCCGCCGGCAGCTGCCGCCGCGCCGCCCTCCACCCGGCTCCCCTTCGGCGGGGTTGGCAGCCAGCTGCGATTTCCCGGGGAGCACGAGCGAGCGAGAGGAAATGGCAATTATCAGCTATTCATATGGCAGCAGAACCTGAATGGGATTTCATGGGAGGCATAAAAGAGCACTTCTCCCGCCCAGGAGCCTCTGCCGGCTCAAGCCGTGGAGGTTTGAGAGCTACGGGAATTGTTTGTAGTGGAAAGCTGGAGCTCCAGCTTCCCCTGTAGCGTTGGGTTTATTTATCGCCATTCATAACGTTAAATTCCATCAGTTCAGCTGGCCACCCTCTACTTTTGGGCTTTGGTGCTCCCGCACTGTAGCTAACTTTGCCCCTGGCATTAAATTCCATCAATTCAGCTGGCTACCCTCTACTTTTGGGGTTCTGTAGCTAACTTTGCCCTTGGTGACAAGCCGGCTTTATTCCGGGGTGTAGAAATGATCCAGAAAAGGCTAAAGCTTCTTTCCTTTCCGACTGCTTGCTATTGCGTTCCACCCCTTTCAGCTCCGAGTACTCATTCAGCTCCTAACTAGGGTTGCACAATTTAATTCTTCTCCTCTGGGCTATACAGATGACATGCTTCGTATAACAGCAGCTTTGAGCGTATACGTCCTTGTAATATATTTGCAACTGGTGCTTCAGATGATCTGAGTACCAGCGCTTCTGATGTTTCAAGCCGCATTTGGGCGTTCACCGGGGATCATTTCCCCAGCATGCTGGAAGAGCGCTCCGCGAACCTCCTGCCGTGTTTCCCCAGTTGAGACCAACGTTACTGCTGTTACAGACGAGCTATGCTTCTGTTAGCAGTAACGACTCAGTACATTATGGTGGATTTTGCTTTTCCTCCAAGTTCCGTTCGGAGGCTGTCGTCTGGCTAATGGTACCCTCCGTTGGGCTTTCTGGCTGGTTTGCTGCTCTTCTCCCTGTGGTTTGCACGTCCTCCTTATCAGGGAAGATCGCACCGGATTTTATTGCGCCAGGTCGGGGTTAATTGAGAAGAGAGTTTGCATCTTAACCAGCTTTTAACATGGAAAATTTGACTTTGTGTAGATGTATAAAAGTTCGCTATTAGGACCCCACCCTGTTATGGGATGAATCTGCTGCATCCAAGCACTTTCCCACGCACAGCAGTGTGTTTTGCTCAACAGCATGATGGGAAAGGCTAAGGGGGTAAAGCCTTCAAATTTCACTCAATAGGGTATAACTTCATAGAACTTTACGATTCTCATTCAGAGGGTATTTATTTTTGCTTGTTGGTCATTGTTACCAAGGTTGTAATGCTTAATATTGCTACACACCATTATATGAACTTCATATATTATTTAAATTCACACATAAAGAGCCTGTGCATATATGATTTCACATCCTCTCACTTCAATACTAAAGCAGTTTGGGCCACAATAGGAGATTTGAGTGCCTTCATTCAGTTTTCTCAAGTGATTTACTCAAACTTAGATATCCAGTATTTTAAAAGATTGCAATAAATGATGCTGATGTGAGGCCTACTGCGTTCCTCTATTAAAAAAAAACAAAACCTAAGTTTTTCTTGCTTCCACCGTAAGATACTTACAACCTTTAAATATTTTGCAAATAAAAGTACCAGCACATTGTCATTTATGGCCAATACTACAGACAGCTAATAAAACCTGTTTCTGTAAGGTATTTTTTTCCAACAAAATTTGAAATTTGCAAGAGACCAAATGAATAACTTGCAAATTTGAGCAGTAGTATGATACAGACCAAGCCCTCTAGCATGGAGATGGTCCCTTGCCTTCGCAGACCTAGTCGCAGAGGACCTGTCCAAAGGCATCTTCGGATTCTCAGCCTTGGATGGAGGCTGGAATTAGGGTGGAAAAATCAGGCTCCACAGTTCCCCAAGCGAGGAGCTCACAGTTCACATCACTTCTCATGGCTGACACACCAAAACACAGGACTGCGGTGTTGAATGTGCTGTACCCTGGTGTGATTTCCTTTGAGTTAGCTGATTCTTGTGCCGCTTGCCAAAAGAGAGCGTTTGCCAGCACCTGCAAAGCAGTAGTTCACCCTTACCATTAATTTACCATCCACCTCTGGGCGAGGAACAGGTAGCATGGGTAGTTTCGGCTTACCGAGAAGTCTTCAGGATTAGGAACGTGCAAAACACAGCGAACTCTTGAAAATGTTGTAAAGAGAAAATGCATTCCAAGTATAACTAAATGACTTTACAGGAAGACATGCAAAGGGTCTGATTTAGTAACAGCCTGCACCATAAAATATTAGTCAAGTGCTGGCATAGCCATTAATACTCTTTTAACACAAGGCAATTTCACAGCCTCATTTACTAACTGGAATCTCCCAAGTCTAGTTGGTAATTGTGCTTTTTATTCATCTCGGTAAATTCCATTTAGTGCTTTTTAGCAGTTTCTTAGCATAAATGCACTGAATGTTGTTAAATTGGATTAATAGCTTTTATATGTGATGTATGTTATATATACATTTAACTGAAGGTGTTTCAACTCATGACAGTCTTTTTTATAATGCACACTTTTCTTTTTTATTTTTTATTGATTTTTCCCCTCCCACTGGTAATATTTTTGTAATAGATATTTATGATATGCGGTTTATAAATAGGGGCTTGTAGGGGTCAAAGGGTTATGGTCGTCTTTAGCTCACTTTACATTGTTTAGACTTAAGGCAAGTTTAGGGATAAAATCTTTTCAGGTAGGTTAGAACTTAGATAAATAATTAGAACGGTGGTACAGTTATGCATTTTTTAAATTTAAATCTGTCTAATTTTCCTTAAAACAGATGCAAAACTGGAGTATTATACACTGGCCTCATATTTTAAAACGCTCCTTTGGAGCACATTTTCAGAATTATAACCAGATGTTTACTAAAGTCTCTCTTGAGTTCCTCCATGATGTTTCCTGTAATTTTTTAAGTAAAATCTTCATAAAGACTGAAATTGTTAAATTAGGTATATAGTGCTCAAGTGCTTTCAAATGCTACGACATTCAGCAGCCGGGGTATGTCAGTCAGATTGGTGCGTGTCTGTACGAGAGGACTTTTTAGCCTGCAATTTAGTGACTAGTCAGTCAGTACTTCAAAATAGCTGACTGATTAACTGACGTCATCAAGCACCATCCTCATTTATCTTTTGTGTCGTGTTCCCTGCTTTCCTACCGATAAAAGACATGAGAGGGGCAGAAGTACAGAATCACATAATTGTGCCTCTCTAAGTCCTTTACGGAGCAGCATGAGAACGCCAACACAGCCGCGGGTCTCAGCACTGGTAAGTAGGGGATGAATAAACAACCCGAGCCATGTAGATGGCGAAGGTGAAGGAAGAGAGGCTCCCATTGCAGGTGCCCTATGAGAAGGAGGAGAAATACAATAGCACCTCTTTGCCTCAGCGCACGCCAGTCCCAACGGTGCATACCTCTTCATGCGTGCATGATGCCAGCCTAGACCATGCCCTCGACAGCACCTCCTGAGCTCCTGTCCTCAGGAAAACATGCTGTTGGTGAAGGAAACTCAATGAAGCTGCAAGCAGAGGAAAGAGTAATCCAGAAGTGAAAAAGCTGAGACCCTGAATGGAGAGGTTCAACTGTGAATGCAGACATTCAACTGCTCAGGTGGCCAAGAAGGACAACAGCATCCTGGCTTGTATCAGCAATAGTGTGGCCAGCAGGACTAGGGAAGTGATCCTCCCCCTGTACTCGGCACTGGTGAGGCCGCACCTCGAGTGCCATGTCCAGTTTTGGGCCCCTCAGTACAGGAGGGACGCTGAAGTGCTGGAGCGTGTCCAGAGAAGAGCAACGGAGCTGGTGAGGGGTCTGGAGCACACGTCTTGTGAGCAGCGGCTGAGGGAACTGGGTATGTTTAGTTTGGAGAAGAGGAGGTTGAGGGGAGACCTCATTGCCCTCTATAACTACCTCAAAGGAGGGTGTAGAGAGGTGGGTGTTGGCCTCTTCTCCCAGGTGAATAATGACAGGACCAGAGGAGATGGCCTGAAGCTGCAGCAGGGGAGGTTTAGGTTAGTTATTAGGAAGAATTATTTTACTGAAAGAGTGGTCAGGCCATGGAACAGCCTGCCCAGGGAGGTGGTGGAGTCACCATCCCTAGAGGTATTTAAGAGGCATCTGGATTTGGCACTTCGGGGCATGCTCTAGGGGCAGAGATTGTAGGGTGTGGTTTGTTTCGTATTTGTGGGGTTTGGGATTTTGGGGGGGGTTTTTTGGTTTTTTTTTTTTTGTTTTTTGTGTGTGTGTGTGTGTATGTTTGGACTCGATGATCTCAAAGGTCCCTTCCAACCATGAAGATTCTGTGATTCTGTGATTCTGAGCGGCTGAGGGAGCTGGGGGTGTTCAGCCTGGAGAAAAGGAGGCTGACGGGAGACCTTCTCGCTCTCTACAGCCCCCTTGGGTCTTTTCTCCCAAGGAACAGGCAATGGGACAAGAGGAAATGGCCTCAGGTTGCACCAGGGGAGGTTTAGATTGGATTAGGAAAAACTTCTTGACAGAAAGGGTTGTCAAGCACTGGAACTGTCTGCCCAGGGAAATGGTGGAGTCATCATGCCTGGAGGCATTTAAAAGATGGGTAGATGTGGGGCTGAGGGACACGGGTTAGTGGTGTATCCAGCAGTGCTAGGTTAATGGTTGGACTCGATGATCTTAAAGCTCTTTTCCAACCAAAATGATTCTATGATTCTATGAATCAAGGGTAAAGACTGATGCTGAGAAATACAAGGCAGAGTCCCAGTAAAAATATCCATATACGTGCAAATATATATATTTATAAACACTTGCTGGCATATTTTGAAACATAGTGGAAGACAAGTGGCAAATACAAAAGTGTTTTGTGGATCCCGCTGGCATCTGTTTGGGATGATCTGTATCCCGTGTTCTGGCTTCCCCACTTGCGAAAAAAAGCTCCTATCCTAACTTCCATGGTATTTTTAGCACATACTCTGATGTTTTGAAATACCAGCTCTTTCATAACGAGCCGTAATTGTTAGAATATCATTTAGGTACATCTCATGCACTTTTCTAGAAACTGTTATGGCAAGTGTAAGCGAATGTGGGAAAAACTCCTTAAAGTGCAAGGTGCTGTAATTTGTCGTATCCCTTCGTTTTTTGCAAAATGATTCTCCATGTCAGAGGACGTCGCGCAGCAAATATGTCTGTGCTCTCACATTTTTGTGAGTTTCCACCACCCACAGCAGTTCAGAAAATTCCCTTTATGTCCTGAAAGCTGCTGACAAGACTGGAAACTGGTTATGGAGCATAGGTTTCTAAGCGTGAGCTATTGCTAGATATGGCTACTGTAACCTGCGCATCCTTCTGCAATAAATAAGACTGTTTTTTAAACAACCTGATGTCACAAGAGCATATGTCTTTTGTGTTGTTTAATGACCTATGGCAAACAGTTGGGCGTAGAAACATATTCTGCTTGGGGGACACGAGGTGTGGTTGACAAAAAGTAATATGAAATAAGCTGCAATGGTCAGGGATGAACTCACCAAAGGCAGTAGGAGACAGGAAGACCCTACGGCTGCCGTTTTTCTTCATCAAGGAATTCTATACAGTCTGATTTCTTTCTTCAAACCAAGCTAACGTTGTCCCAGTAGCTCAGTTCTAGTTTCGGTCTCAATATTGTTGTACAACAAAATGAGACTGTTCACTCTAAAAAATATCACCGGGTTTGTTCCCAGGGCGAATAGTCCCATTTCTGATGACTGCCATGCACTAATAAAAGTTGAGTGATATTTGTAATCCTTTATTTTCTTTCATTCGGGGGATAGAAGCAATGATTCAATTTTAATCCTCCAGTTTTCCACTTCAGGAAACAGTTTCCATCTTTGTTTCAATTCAAAAAGTAGTCTTATTATTTGCATACAGAGCATATTTTATTATGATGTTTTTATCCCTGAAATCTGTAACATTTTATTACTGTACTAGGGACAGGTGTCGGTGATGTATTTCTTTCTTGCGTGCAGCAATCCATTATAGGTGGTGTATTTCCTGCATTAGGAATTATCATTGATAAAATACACAAAACTCACATGAATTGGCGTTGAAGACACAGCAAGCTTAGTTTTTGAGTGAAAAATGTCAGTCTGCGTGCTCTGCGTTGGGCTGGTTTTTATTTTATTCAAATCTTGTGATTTTTTTATCTGCGTTGTAGCTAAGGAGGAATTGTAACTGCATGGTCAGACCCTGTCTGGCTGCAATTGATGCTTTCGAAATAGAACCATGCTAGGGTACCACGTGAGCTCTTCAAACTTCAGACCAAACTCCAGACCTTGCCAATCACAGGTCCAAATACGCAGGCTGAGAGGCAGGGAGACCAAAGGATTGATTGCTGGCTGCACTGACAGATCTCATTCATGACTTCTGCTGTGGTTAAGGGAGGTTTCTTTTTTCTTTAATAACCACAGTGATTAATTTGGAATTCAAAGTATCGTTGGAATACAAAATCATGACCAACAGAAAACTTTAAGCATATTGTTTCTGTCAACTGAGATGGGTTTTCTTCCATACTACGCTTGACAGTAGTTTATATCCTTTGCCAGAATGCTGCCAAAAATCTTTGAAGACCTATCCATTTTTCTTTGTTGGAAGAGTGTCTTAAGGTTTGGATGGGAGACAGAAATACTCCCATATGCCCCGTAATCTTTAATTTAGGAAAATTCAAGCTCTGACTCTATTTTTGCATTGCTTACTGTCTTGTTCAAGCAATCCTACCAGGTTCCAAAATACGATCATCCCAAAACGTTAATCAGGATGACTCAAGTTTGGGTGGTTTTTTTTATTCCAATTCATTTTTAGCTACATGACTTCATGCTCACAGTGCTACAGGTAGCACAAGGGAGCTCATTTAATTACACAAAAGTCGAAAGCGATAGAGTGGAGGAAGTTAAGATGATTTTTGTTTCCTCTGCCGGGGAGGAAGAGAAGGAAATGTGTTTTTCTGGTTAATCAAATATTGTTCAATATTTAACTTAAGGTAAAATAATGCTAGTAGAAAGAGTGCTAATACATGTTGCAGTCTGTCCTACGTGGCAAATTGAACGTTAAATACTTACGTACAAACAAATCTTGCACCTTGCTTTGGCAAAAGGATCATCCACGCGAATGCTGAAAAACTCCTTTTCTGTGAGCCCCTGGGTCAAGGGCATTTTAGTCAAATGAATATTTGTGTAATGGGAATACAAAAGAGGGTGTGTGTCTGTGCATACTCACTGAAATAAGTATTCATCTTGCTTCTCTAAGCAGCTCATATTGGTATAAAAATCAGAAAATTTTGTCTCTTTTACTTAATAGTTCCTTCATTTATTCCTGAAGGGTTTTGTCAGTAACCTGCTTTCACCTGTGACAGCCACAGGTAAATCTCAGATTAAAATTTCTGTTCCAATCTAAAATGGATCCTTTCTAATATTGCCCGAGGCTGCTTAGGTTATGAATTTTGTGGTGTGTTAGGATACTCTTCAGCGATAAGAAAAGAGCAGAGATTAGATATGTTCCAAGCTGTGTATATGTTCTCTCTTTCAAACGGCTGAGAGAAGCAGCCTTTAAAGGAATGTTTCAAATTTTTTTTCTTCCTGAATTGATATGTGGTGTATTTCTTTCTTACACAAGGTGACAGCATGTGTGAGATGTAAAGACTAGTTTGCTCAGGCAATTACCCCTTGTTGATAGCAGATTATTTCCTCTGGCAAACTTGAAAATAACTTGTTGGTGTATAAGTTACTGCTGTTCTGGGGATGCAGTAATTTACTCTCCTGTCTCTTTTATGAGCACATTTATTTTAATCAGTAGAGTTTGGAATGGCTCTTTTTCATCTAACTCCATTTCTTTTGGAGTTATGCACCCTCTTATAATGTAACAAAGGAGAGTGCATTTGCACACACAGGAGAAAAGAGATTTGATGTATTGCAGAAGAGCATTCCTTATATAGGAAATCATATCCCATGCTCTTTTTCCGTGTAAAGAATGTAGCATTCATTTTCTACAGCAGTGGCCCAAATTATTTTTCTGAATAAGGCAATGTTTCACCTCAGTGAGTTACCAGATATTATCACTCACAGCTGAGAACAGTGTCTCAGAAAATAGTGATCACATACAATTGGGCCATGGGATTGTGCCACAGAAAATCAAGACTTAATATCTTTTGGGCTGTTTGCTTTTGGTTTCTTTTTTCTTTTCCTTTCTTTTCCTTTCTTTTCTCTTTTCTTTTCTTTTTTCTTTTCTTTTCTTTTCTTTTCTTTTCTTTTCTTTTCTTTTCTTTTCTTTTCTTTTTTCTTTTCTTTTCTTTTCTCTTTTCTTTTTTCTTTTCTTTTCTTTTCTTTTTTTTTCTTTTCCTTTTCTTTTCATTGCTTTTCTTTTCTTTTCTTTTTCTTTTCTTTCTTTCTGTTCCTTTCTTTTACTTTTCTCTTTCTTCTTTTTCCTTGTTCGTTTTTTTTCTTTTCTTTTCTTGTTCTTTTCTTTCCTTCCCTTTCCTCTCCTCTCCTCTCCTCTCCTCTCCTCTCCTCGGTCCTCTCCTCCCTCTCCTCGCCTCTCCTCTCCCTCCTCTCCTCTCTCCTCTCCCTCTCCTCTCCGCTCCTCTCCTCCCTCTCCTCCTACTCTCCTCTCCTCTACTCTCCTCTCCTCTCCCTCGCTCTCCTCTACTCCCCCTTCCTCTCCCCTCTCCTCTCTCCTCTCCTCTCCTCTCTCTCCTCTCCTCTCCTCTCCCTTTCCTTTCCCTCTCCTCTCCTCTCCTTTCCTCTCCTCTCCTCTCCTCTCCTCTCCTCTCCTTTCCTTTCCTTTCCTTTCCTTTCCTTTCCTTTCCTTTCCTTTCCTTTCCTTTCCTTTCCTTTCCTTTCCTTTCCTTTCCTTTCCTTTCCTTTCCTTTCCTTTCCTTTCCTTTCCTTTCCTTTCCTCTCCTTTCCTTTCCTCTCCTTTCCTTTCCTCTCCTTTCCTTTTACTTTAAAAGCTTTAAAATAAAAGACACATTTTGTGGAGTATCTAATGAATATTTTGAAGAAAAGATCACATAGCATAAATGAAAAGTTACCAGTCAAAAAAAAATCCTTATTTTATACTTGAACGTGAAAACAGAAATTAAAGTGAAAATTAAAACCCCCTGGCTGGAGAACTTTCTCAATGTAGAGATATTTAGAATTTGATTCTACTGTCTAGACCTCAAGAGTCATGTCACTGAGGTTTGTGGAGCTAATTCCATGGCCAGGTTCTATGTCAGCTGAGTGTGGGAGACACTGGCCTAAATATGAAGTAAAAATGTGCCTCGTAATAGTTTGCATAGCTTGTGCCGATATACAATTATAACATCATTGATAAAATATTAACACCAAAACTATCAGAGCACCTAGATAAATATATTAATAATTGAATACAGTGCCAAACAAGCATGGTTTCAGTTCCTGCTTGAAAATTAAGGGCCTTCCTTGATGCATGTGAATAGCCCACATTAAAATTAATGGTACTTCTGTGAACATTATAGCTTTTTAGAATAGGAAATAAGTGTTATCACACACCCTGTGGGGCAACTGTTGCTAAATATTAACCTTTTTAGTAACCTCACTGTGGCGGCGGACCCTTAACCTTTTTGCATGTATCCCACCTGGCTTATGTTTGGTTTGCTTAACGCTGTCATCACTTCTGCTGATATCTCTTTTCATTCCGTTGAACAAAATTGGAAATTTTTCTGCACAGCACGCTCAGAAAACAAGTGCTAAAGGCAGCTTTGTGTCCATGTCCCTGTGCACCCTGGTGAAGTATACTCTGCCCTTAATCTCTTTGGTTTGCAGAAGTTACATTTATTTTCCTGTGATGTGGCGTTCTTCCGAGATCTATTATGGTGGATTCGTGATTCAATAGTCATATGCTGTGCGTTGGAGATATGATTAGTTCCCATAATTTGTCTCTTTCTCCCTAACGCTGCTGATGCATGTCCTCCATTACTGGTTTGTCCTGATTCTGAGGGGAAAAAATTTAGGTCTGTGAGTATTTCTATTTATATCCCTTCTTGCCAGTAAGAATACTAGCTCTTTCCCTGTCACGAAATGACCTGTTGATATTTGTTGATTCAATGCAGTGGCGGTTGCTTAATTTAATTAAAGGGTTCTGCAATTTTTCCTGAGAATTCACATGCAAGCGTATCACAATGAGTTTCTGACTAAAACCTATAGCGGGAATTTTTTGAGATTCAAAAAAGTTGCATGCATTTTCTCCTAATCTTTCTCTACATTTTAACATTATGGACCGTGCTGTAACAGCCAGGCAGAAGTGCCAAAGTACCAGAAGACAAGGAGCCGTCATGACTGTGACTTAATCAAGCCTGGAAAATAGCTGAAATACACCATGCAAAGATGCTATCATTTCTCAGCACATTGTTGGGAATTAAGAAATTTGAACAGACTGCACAAGGCCTACAAAGTCATCCAAAGTCACTTCAATATTAACGTAAGACCAGGTGAGTTTGAAATAGCGAAGAAAATCTTGCAGGAACTCATACCTTCTCTGTGCGTTCCTGTTAGAGGTGTACAAGGGAGGAGCAAGTGTTAGAGTAAAAAGCCAGTTCTCATGGACGTTATTTCTGAAATGTCAAAAGGAAAACTTTCAACGCACGTGATCCCTCTTTGAGTTGTGTGTTCAACTGCACTCAATTCAGCTGCCGTGTGGACCTTCAAGACCAGAGGTGAGATCTCACGTCATGATCTTTGTGCCGTCCCTGGCTTGTTCAAAGCCTCTTAGAGAAAGACTGAACCCACAGACGGGAACGTCTGCTCATCAGAGCAGCTGTGGCTTACAGTGGAGATCACACAAGATGTTTGCAGCGCGATGCTATGGAAGTATGACACAGCCAACAGCTGAATTTCGCAGCTCTTCCGGCACCATGTCTACTTGAGGGGAGCGAAACTTCCACATAATCAGCTATCCAGATTCTATCATTTGTCACACACTGAACAAAGCCCTTTTTCAATGGTGGGGAACCAGTCGTCCCGAATACAAAAGGGCTTTTTCATGTCCTTCTGTGTATGAATAGGTTAGTATGTCTTTAAATTGTTTGTGAGCCCTCTAGCTGTGCATTCAGTGCTGTAGGCAAGAAACAGCCAGAATACGAGACTAACTAGGGCCTGAACATTTGTGAATAACCCATCAAAGACATTTATTTGAAGCCTACTCTGTTGATGTGCTTTTCTCGTGTTCGGTAAAGGCATAAAGGATGCAACATTTCTTTACTGATGCATATTGAGTAAGACAGACAATCACCTTGTCTTCTTTCAGTAAAAAAGTGAATAGATCTCCCTCACAGCAATTACAAACATTATTTTTTTGTGTGTACAATAGTCCTACGAGTAACAGTGCAATGCAGGATATGGTTACAGTTCACACAATATTTTAAATAGTATTTTTGCACCTCTTTGTGTGATACTTTCCTAAGGTTCTGTACCCTGGGGGACCCTGGTCACCGGGAAACAAATAAGAGCAACAAAATCAAAAAACCTCTCTGTATGAGCATTTTACAAATCGGTGATGGATTTTACACTTCCCTGCTATGTGCCAGACAGGAGAGAATGGACCAGCATGAGAGTCTGCAAGCAAGTCAGCAAAACTGCAAATGGAGGATGAGTACGGCTCTGGCAAAGCAATGAGATGCCGGGACGGGTGACAGACCCGATGTAACCATGATGTTTGAAAGGAGAAGGCTCTTTCTTTTCCTTGGAAGCACTTACAACCTAGGGAGGAGAGACTCAAGTCCTCTTTCATTGTCTTCACCAGGCAAATATCCATGAACTGGTTTGTTTCCAAGCAAAACCTCATTTAGTTTGGTCTCCAACGTGGGAGGACCTACCGCTCTGAACGTCGCTACTGCTGGCATAGACCCCGCAATAACTGGAGCACAGGAGAATCTTCCATTTCTTCTGCAAGGAAGCATTTAACCTCAAAATGTCAAGCGCGCCTCATTTATGTAAGCAGAAGGTTTCAGTGTAGATTTCAGTATACTTAAAACAGCAACTTCTAGATATCACCGAGGGGACAACATTAAAGCTTGTCCTGTTTGCATTTCTGCTTACAGATTTTTGTCTTCTGTCAGTAGCCTGTTTGTAGTTTGCAAACCTTCAGCAGACTCAGTGCCTGATCACTTTGAACGGCCTGAGCGCTTAAGATCTTTCCATGAGCAGGTCCTTAGAGGAAGCTAAAAGCGCTTGCTGAGCTCATGAAGACTCCAGAGAGATCAGTGCTTGTAGCTGGCAATTTGAGATGAAACGTTGCTCTGAGATATGGTGTAGAAAACCCCTTGGTTTTGTTTTGAGAAGTCAGAAGTGTTCACAGACAGTAAGCCTCACCAATAAGCCTAAAACATAGAATGTCATCGAAACACGGTCTCATTTGGAAAAAAATAAACTGGAATCACTATCCGGGTCAAAACTACCCTTTGGACTAGCAAGAATATTTCAAGAAGGCTAAAGGAGGTAGGAAAATATCAGACTTGGAGGGAAACTGAACTGATCTGTGGGAATATTTCTTTGCCACTTAGAAGTTAGGTGTTCTGGAAGCGCTGTACTTCAGACCCATCCAAAGCGAGTACTTCACCCTCCTCTTGCCTCCTGCCTGGGATCCGCCGAGCTCGTGATGACCAGCAGTTCTTGTCTCCGAGGATCTCTCACCAAAGGGGAGCCGGGGCCAAAGTTAGCATCTAGGCAGGATTTTAAGTGCTTTTAAGAATTTTCTTTGAGGCTGTAAACAATCTTCTTATGGTGTCTCTCCATTCCTTACAAATAAAGTGTTTTAAAGGGATAATGTTCCATGCATGAATAGTTAGGCTTTTTAGTGCCTACTATTATCTGTGGCTCAGGTTCTTTGAAGCCTCAATTGACTGTTTAATTATTACTCATAAAGCTTTCACAGATAAGTGTTTCCCAGTGTTTGAAGCTGATGGGGAGAGCGACAGTGAACACCCACCCATAAGCATCGCTGCACATTGGATCGAGATGATGCTAAACGTGATTCTGTTTCTCTGCTACCGATCTGCTGCGTGGTCCCCTTCAAGCCATTTCACTTTGGTCTTCTGTATGCCACACAAACCTCCACCAGAAAGTTGCAGCTGCAGCGACTATTTTGCTAGGTGTGGCTTCAGATGCTCCAACTCGGGGTGGTGCAACCACAAAACAAGTCTTGCGAGATTTCTTGGTGTGTTTGATCTAATTACGACTAGAGAATAATAGGATGCTTGTATCCACGCATATGCACAGGTATAAAAGCACTTACGCAGCATGTATATTTTATACATGCACGTTTATGCACATGTAGAGATTTCTAGCTCTGTGTTTATTTATGTAGCTACGTATGTACATGCAATTAGTGTCACTATATTGGAGATTCAAGTAACCTTTGTGTAATACATGAGAACTTAAAGCAAATATCATGCTCACCGGTGTAGTTCTCTTACCCTTTCAAAACAAGCCTCACGATGTAGGCAATACTTAGCTAACTAATGATGTTTTGTCCTTGTTGCCAGTTTTAACCTACAGCGTTGTCTTAGGCGGTATACCAAGACCAGAGAGATAATGACAGATGCATTGTGACATTCCCAGTGCAAATCATGTTGCAGTCCTCCTAGTACTAATTTTGCCAGCCAAAGCAAAGGTAATGCTTCTAAATAATAGCTAAGCAAAACCATTACAGCGCATTACTAGCAGGTATGGAGGGCTCCTATGGCTCATTTATAACAATGCGAAGCCGCAGAGCTGTTATCTTTATCAGAACGATTTTCTCTGGTTTGTGATTTGTGACACCAGCAAACAAGCAATCCCGCGCGCAGCCTCGGCACTGGCAGCAGTTCGGGATCAATGTGGGTGTTAATGACATTGTGAGTAGATAAATACAGGGGCAGGAATCCAAATCCCACAACAGCCCTCTTGCAGTTAATGCCATCTCGGCAAATGGCATATTCTTGGAGCGAGTCCAGCAGCCGTGGTCACAAGATGAACTTTCCCTGACTTTGCGATGCATTAACATCCAGCGCGCCCAGGGATCCGCAGCCCTTGCTTATGAATCACTCAGGGGCCCCTGCGCGTATTTTCTGAATAAGTGTCAGTAAACCTGTTCTGCCCACGCTAAAGAGTACGATTGTTTAACACTTTGTCAGGCAGTTACCATGGGTTGTATCAACACACGAGGATGTGTCTTTTATAATTTAGTTAGAATGGATTTTTGACCCATGAATCAATGAGCGGGTTGCAGACCGAGTAGTATTTGCTTCCTGAAAGGCTGTATGATATCAGCAAGGTCAGTTTACTGTCTTTTTTTTTTTTAATCAGAAAAAAAAAAAATACTTAAGGGGCATTTAACATATTTTGACAAGGTGACCCACAATTATCCATTAGTGTTGTATTTGTCTAAGCCCCTCTGCATTGATATGCAAGGACCATGTAATAGTTCATTGATGTCCCACTTGGGGGTGGGGAATAAGGCAAGTGGGACTTCTCCAAGGTCTTTCACAGCCAGAATGCATCTAGCTATTGCCGTATTGATTAAACATTTGGATAGTTAATCAACACAGCTAAGCCCTTTTAACCTGCTATGTGCTGTATACAAAAAAAAAAAAAAAGGAGCCATGAGGATGCAATTTCTATTTTCAAAATCTTAGTAGACAGTAAGGACATAGAAGATCCTGTGAGCTAGACATGGTCCCTGATACAAATACCAAGCTGCAAGACAACCTTGAGGTGTTGTCCCAAACCCGGGTTCTTCACCCAGGGTCAGAGCCAATAACACACAGAGCAGAGGTATTTCCAAGTTTATTCCATTAATGCGCAGAAATGGCATGCTCATCCCAAGGAAGCACACCTTAGTTTCAAAAATTTCCCTTTTTATACACTGATTATTACATATTCTAACAATGAATACATATTCATTGTTATTCTTTTTAATGGTTGGTCGAGATTTCTCCACTTCCTATGTAAATTAGTGCACAGATTCTGTCTTCTTCTTTCATTCTTCTCTTTTGAGTAGGTGGTATCATCTGGGCAGGTGGTCAATGAGTCGGTGGTCGCAATCTCCTCCTGCAGAAATGCCCTTTTACCTACTTCTCCTCTAATCTTGGCAGCTCCAGGTGGTTTTCTCGGTTTGCTGACCAGGCCCACAGTTCATCATTCTCTTGACAGAAATATCCTGCTTATTAACAAAGCTACATTGTCTAGTAGTAAGTTCCTTAATTCAATCTTAAATTAATCACATCTGGTTACTATTGCTCTATAATTAATGCTGGGGCCATATAGAAGACTTTTAGCAGCAACGGTAGGTTCCCTTGGTTGCTTCAATTACACATTACATTTCATTTTTCTAGTTAATATCAATTTTACTAGAGCAGAGGTATTAGGTGGAGGCAGTGTTATGCTAATTCCTGCAAGTTTTATCTGGAGTGATGATAAACTGCACATGCACTGAAGAAGGCAATATTGTTAATTTTTTCCCACATTGGAGAGAAGCTAAAGCTAAATTCCCAAGTTTTTCAGCTGCTGAGGGTTTTTTTCAGTTCTACCACACCTGTGAGACAAGGTATTTTGGGGGGTGGGTGGGGTGGGAGAGATCCACCTGTAATGCGTAGAACTCCTGAAATTATATCAGAATTCTTTCGTTATGTACATTAATTCTTGCAGGGATGCATGGGAGAGAAGCCCAAAACAAACACCAAATACCTGCAATGGTAGCTGGAGTCATTTCGCTGCTAACTCTACTTCCTTCACTGCAGGACCTCCAAAGTATCAGATACAGAGAGTTGTGCTCTCAGCTGCAGTAAACTCTCACAATTGCACCGGCTTCAAAGGGTCCAGAGGATTCACATCGGTTGGAGATAAGACAAGAGGGGCTTTTGGGGCCTGGGAGAGCCCTTGTTTGTTACTGGCCCTCTGCGAGATGAGAAATCGCCCGACTTGAGCCAGCTGTGGATAACACCAGTGGGTGACCAGCGGGAGGACCACCGGTCCCTTTCCTACCTGCACGATGCGTTTACAGCATCACATCTGTGAACCTGCACCTTGCGTTAAGGATTTATTGCCATTGGAAGTGCCAGCGCCCATTTCTCATTAACCGCCATTTCAAAGTAGCTCATACCTCTGCAAATAAACCCTCCTCCAGGTACGCATTCAGGGGGTTCACTTCTTTGCACCCACGAAGGTTGCCCTCAGTTTGAAGACACGGGATGTGGCACCAGAGCGTCTGTAAATGGACTTGGACGAAAGGAAGGTTAATAGAGTAGTGGGGAAGAGCAAAACTGCAAAATAAATAAGTAAAGGTATTGCTACAAGTATATTTAGTTAACTAAGCTGAGTAAACGGTCTTACATTACATTATGTGTTAAGCACTAATGCGTAACTCTACAGACTAAGTGTCTTATAATGCACTAGATCAATTGGAATAATTTGCATAGAAAAGTGCTTGGGAAAGACAGAGGAAAAAGGCAGCTGTTTCGTTCCTGTGGTTTGTCTATGGCAATACTGTTTTTGGAGCGTGGCTAAACTGTATGCCACGGACAAACTAAACCCAAACAGACTTGGGCTGTAATTTTCCCTCCTTAGCGCAGCGGTGGCCATTCATCCATACAACACATGATAAGAAAGAAACTGAAGGCCCAAATGTAATGCTTACCTGTGTTCTGAGTACATGCGGAAGGACTCGTGTGACTCGAGAAAACAGGTATCTTGTTAGCAGGCAGTGTTGACTGTCTTAAAAAATAAAAAATGCTAAAAATTCAGTTCTATTGAATTTCTGAGCATGCCTGCTGCAGACTGAACTTTAACCAGTGGCTAATCTACGCGTTTGTTGAGTTAGCACAAGATCTTTAACTTCTCTCCAGTTAAGATACCTTCTTAAGAATTACTGGGCAATTTCTAGACGGGGGTAGAAACTAACCCAAAATCTGTGGAGTCAAACACAGACGACAAAACTGTTCTCCGTTGCTCCGTGTCTTCCCTTCCCCTTCACTATTAACTCTCATACTTTTATCAGAAGGATGTATCTTGCCTTCTGTTCTTGCCAATGTTCAGTGTGGACAATATTTCTGTAGCGTTGCCCAGTAAAGTTCAATGTTGCCCAGACCAAGTCCTAGTAAGAATTTTAGGAAATTTTCCAGTAATAATCCTGTAAATGATTCTCACTTTAACTATTGATGTTAGACTTGCTGTTTCCAGAACTGAAGGTGCGAATCATCTAGACGTGAGTTTTTAAAAATAATTTATTGTAAGAAATTCACTGCAATCTCTGATCTTTGTGCTTCTTCGTTATTTATCAGTCAAATGGGAGTGAAAACAGTTAACTGCTGTTCGTGACAGTTAACTACAGTTTGTGATGTACCTGGACACAAAGGAAATGGGAGAAAAAGAAGCAACACGGTACTTACGTAAAAAAGAATGAGTGTGTTGAAATTATTTGCTCTGACATTCAGGTCCCAGCCAATGTTACCCACATCCTGAACAACATGAAAGTTGGCGGGTACCTCTTAAAACTACCTGGAACCGTATAAAAACAAATTTCCTCTGAAGCAGAAGTCCCATTGGATTGGTATCTGTTGCAGAACATCACACTCGTACAGCTCAATCTGTCAAGAGTCACATAATTAACACTGGGAGTCATAATAAGGTAGTTTAATAATTTGATTTACCAAAGGAAAAAAAAAATCCCCAAAGTCAATGTACTAAACCATAACGGAGGATTAATTAACTCAGATGTTTTCATCTGCCTTTAGTCTTGTGTCAGAGGTGGTGGGATCTGTGTCTGGAGTCCAGGAGGAAGCCACCAATGGCACTGACGCCCAGACCTACCCCCTCTTCAAAAGATTTCCAGCAGTCGCAGCAGTGATGAAGTTCATCTCTCAGCCTTCCAGAGCTGCCACCCCCCCCTCATATTTACAAGGCAGCAGCCTCTTCTGAATTTTGGCCAACTTTTAAAACTTCTTTGCTGTAAAGAACTGTTGGTGCTCCTTCTCCACGCTGGAGACGGATGCATTGAAGGGTCTCACAGCTGCGTATTTCTAGTGCATTCAGACCAGAAAGAAAATAAAAGGGCGTTGGTTCCATCCTTCTCTTCCCCTTTTAATAGAATTTATCCAACAACCGAAACTATCATTGGAATATATTGGTACATTGTCTGATTTCCTAAAGCTGAACTGATCAAAAATTATAAATGAAATGAAACGCGTGTTCCGTCACATTAAGAAGTGTATTTCAGGCGAAAGTGAAACCGTTTTTAAATAGCGTAACATTATGGAATGGCAGTGAGAAGCAGAACTAAAAAGGAAAAAGAAATAACGTCATCAATATTACATCTTTTAATTCACAGTTAATGCATTTGTTTTCTGAACTGTGGAGTATAAATGTCAAATCAACCACTTTTAATTAAAAGTCATATTACTCTTTATCTTACACAAAAGACCAGTGTTAACTTCCCCATTTATTTTGGAGTTTCCAGTCATTTAAAGAACATGCTGTCATTTAGGATGATATTAAAATATTCAAAAAATATCTCAACATCAAAATCCTTTTAATGGCTTGCAAATAACCGAAATGTTTTTCAAATTCACTTGTGGGGTTTGTTTTTTTTTTTTTTTTCTTTTTAAGAGAACCGATGGTTCTTTTAGCAGTTAGTTATTGAGTATTTCCTGGCTTGTGAAATGAAAATACATTTCTCTGCTTCCCATTTTTCACAGTTATATTGTACTCTTTCATTCACAACTTGCCCACGGCAACGTTCAGTGTTTTAATCACTGGTGAAAAGAGGGATGGTAGGAAAAATTTTGCGTAACAAGGATCTTCACTGTTGATCACATGTAAATAGATGGTTTAATAAGCATGTTTCTGCAGGTGACATTGTTGTCAATGAGAGCAGCATGGTAGTCTTAGAGGAAAGCACGCTCGGCACGGTACGGAATGGTGCAGGGTGAAATGCAGAACGCTGCTGGTGAAATCTGTGAAATAACAGACTTTTACTGTATATAAGTCAGTATTAGGCGGCGTGACTGACGATCACTAAGTGTCACCACTATAAAGTTCAATGTTGCCGTAACTCTGTCCCAAACTAATTAAAACTGGCTTGCTTTCGTATGCTTTTACCATCTTTGCACACGCAACATTTTGCAAAACTCTCCTCCAGCCCCAACCTCTCTGTTCACATCCTTTGAGTAATTATTAGCAGAAATGGGGAGAAAATAGTCTGGTAAAAAGCTGTGGGAGGAAGAGGATGTTAAGTGAGGTGGTCTGGTGTACTCTGAGGAGTTTGGTACTTTCGTCAGTCATTACATCTGTGCCGGTAATGGACAAACAGGGATATGTAACCTTAGAGGGTTTTTAATTTTTTACAGTGCCAGGGATCTGTCTGGTATGTGACGTGCAGTAATACCAACTTCTTAACACAAAAAAAAAAAAAAAAAAAAAAAAAAAGAAGAAAAAAAGAGGACCTTCTGTCTGTGTATTAGTATATGGGAGTGATGAGTATTATGACTATATAATTCAGGTGTGTTTGTGAATGCATATATGCAGAAACGTAATATGAGTGGGTGTTTGTACATTAGAGACCATTAAACTTTAAATCACTCCACGATTTTACACACACTATATATCAGAGTTATTAGCAGCATAGCTCCCAAAAATCTCTCTTCCATTATTCCTGGAGTAGTGAAATGAAGTTCTGTGAAAAACAATGACAAATGATTTACACTACCCTAGGATAAAACTGAAAACAAAGGATTAACTATGCTGTGTAAATTATAATTATAGTTGTAATTGGTTAAAATGAATGTGTAATAAAAACCTGAAAGGATGTGTAAACAGAAAGTGAATTTCAGTAATGAATCAATAGATGATGATGTATTCGTAATTCTGTTTTCCTTTTTTCTTCTAATTATAAGTGGCAAAGAATCATCTAATATTAATAAGATATGCATAATGCAAATACTGTTTTTAAAGTTGGAATCTTTTTTTATGACTGGATTAAGAGAAAATGTTTCACAAATATTTGTTTGCATTTTTAATGCTTGGTAACTCTAATTCCTTACTCGAAATAAAAGTTTAATGCTCGAGATACTTCACGGTCACAGGTGAAAAAGTATAACTGGAAAACAAGAAAAAAACACCACATCTTCAGTTATGGGCTACTCAGAAAGCAGTAATTCAGCAAAAAACTCTTCCCCACTGTCTTCCTCTTGTCCAAAGGTGACTACGTCTGTATAAAAGCCATCGAATAGGGAAAGTGATGGCTTCCCAATGGCTCCAGGGCCATGGGGAATGGCTTAGCTAATTAATGGGGGCCACCATAAGCTTTGGATTACCTAAACCGATCCGATCAAATATGAGAAAAAACTTATTTACGGTGAGGGTGACAGAGCACTGGAACAGGCTGCCCAGGGAGGTTGTGGAGTCCCTTCTCTGGAGACTTTCAAGACCCGCCTGAACACAGGCCTGAGTGATGTCTTCTGGGCAACCCTGCTCTAGCAGGGGAGTGGGATTAGATGATCTCTAGAGGTCCCTCCCAACTCTGAAAATTCCACGATTCCATGAAATTCCATAAACGGGCCACACCACCAGCCACTGGAGGAGAACCACCTTTCTACTGGAGCAGGGCGCGATGGAGGCTCTGGGGAGCGCCGGGCCACCCCAGCGAGGTGATATGCCCCGATGCACCCGGCTGGATGGACCGACGGCCCAACGGCAGTCTACTACAAAGTTACCACCTTTACTTTTCAATTTTTAATGGTACTGTTTCGCAGCACTTATTGGACACGTTGCGGCAAACACCACATCGGAGGTCGGAAGTAACCGTGGGCTGGAGGATGTGTACCTGCACGTGGGAAGGAGCATCTCTGCTCCCGCAGGGCAACAAGCTTCACACGTGTTGAGAGATCACGAGGAAATGAACAAAGGGAGAAGAGGATACTGCCAGCTGTCTTTGGGGGGGGGGGGAAAAAAAAAATAATATTTTTAGCATTACAAACGTGGTCTCAGCCTAATGGCATGTGCAATAACATCATTTCAGTAGGTGCTTTTTGACAACTTGTTCTGAAGTTTTCCTTGCGAATAACTAATTTGCGTGTGCGAATGTGCAGTCGGTTAAACGCTGAGTGTGTGATTGCGAAATTGTCTGCATGGCAATGCATAAAAAATTAATCATTTAAGTATCTTTTGTGAAAAATATCATCACCGTTATTGAACACTAGGAAGCTATTTGTGTGAACATATTTTAAATTGGCAAGTCATTGATTTCTATTTAATGCTCTTTGCCGCTGTCTATGAAGTAAAGGAGTTTTATATGTTTCCAGAAGTGGGAAGATTTATATAATAACCATTAAAGAAATATATGAATGTCAGTTTAGAGACTGGTATTCAAACATTTGTCTTTTGGAGTTTTTTCCCTAAAACGAACTTTTATTAACTCAGGAAAAACAGCTAGCGATATGAGAATGTTGTTGAACCTTTGAATATTTTCCATTTTATCACTTTTAATGCATCTTTAATATTTAACATTCATCTTATTATAGACAGAAATCGTGAGATGCATGCGCGGTTTCCACACAGTTTTAAAGTTCAATGCACAGTCACAATTCTGAGGGGAGATTTCACACATTTATGAAAAATAAGGCATTTTTGCAGTAAAGTTGCAAAGTGTGAAAGAATTCTTGTTTTATCTGCCTTACTTATCATGTTTATGAGTTATTTTGCCTGGAAGTAAATTGACAAGTTGTCAATGAACAATAGACACTGCTTCAGCTAGGCTTTTCACAGGTTCGGATGCCTTTGGGCAAAAGGGCTAAATCTGTAGTTTGCAATCTAGCATATGGAGTACTGAAAAAAATGGCAATGGGGTGAGAGACATTTACTGAGGAATTCGTGTGGCTGCTGATCTCTAACCAATCCATTTGGTCCGGGGTTTATGAATTCATGTATAAGTCCTCTACCCTTGCAGTTAGAGAAGGGGATTTCAGTTTACCTGTAATGACCCAATTCCGCTTATTCCCGCAGTGCTGCTATCTGCTCTATCAAAATAAATACTTTTATTTTTCACCGCAAGCAATGGCACCTGCATCTTTAATAACAAGGCTGTCTTTAGAACAGCCTCATATGTGGTTTCTGCATATTCCTGGTTTGCGCTACAAGAACTGCACTATAATTCTCTAATTAGCACAGTTCTTGATATCTTCATCCCTACCCTCATTATAAGCGCACCCTCTTGAGGTGTCAAGCACGTTGTACACTTCACAATGAGATAAAGATGATTTCAAATTCGCATACAGTAGTAGGGGAAACATCATTCTCGTTTCCTCTACATGATGTTGTATTTGTCAAGAGACCTCAATATACAGGGATGAAAAATGTGATGCCAAAAGCTTTTCCAGTTTCCAGATACTCTTTAAAAAAATCACATCTGGTAAAAGAATGGGGGGAGAGCTCAGGATTTCCCTCTTTATTGGGACTGGAACCTATCTTATCTTTAATATCGGCCTTCTCTTGACTTTTCCAATTGCTGAAGCTGTTAAAGTGCAGAACCCACAAAATACACTGTATTTACCTGGCCTGAGACAAATTCCCATTACTTTAGATATTTGCTACCCATGCGCTCAGCTGAGTATTTTTAAAATGAGCTGTGAGAAATGCTGAACTCTTTTTCTAGGAAATATTTACGCAGTTATGTGGTTTAGGAGCATTACAGTTGGCAATTAGCATAAGAAATCATACTACAAGCAGTAAAAGTGATGACAAATGACTGATGAAAGGACACTAAATTAGACCGGTTACCACACTTAATTAAGAGACAACTGTGCTACTTGCTTGATGTCAGCATCTTACATCTGAGAAAAAGGGTAAGTAGCCTATTTCAGTTATTATCACAGCCAAAGAAAGTACAACTAAAGCAAGGAGGGATGTGAATCATAAATACATCACATCATGTAATGTACTAGTCAACCTGAGGAAAATAATGAATGCATTATATTTTAATGTCTCACAAACTCTTCAATTATTAATGGTCACGCAGACTATTTTGGCTACTGTATTGGAATATTATTTAGATTTTAATTATCTGAATGCAGCAATGAAACTTGTTTTCCAGGCTCTGTGATTTGCATGCTAGTTTTGGCTGATAGAAAGACAAAAATATTATGACCGATTCCAATTCTAGCTGACTTATTTAAATACAAGAAATAAAAATTAAAAATAAAAAAAAAAAAGAAATTATCACAAGAAAAATTCCAGAAAGGCTTCTGCTGCGGGTTGCCTATCTTGTGCCATCTACAAAGACCTGGATTTCATGAGCTGTAACCGTTGCAGAGTACCAGGCTGCCTTTCAGAAGTCTGCCTCTTCACTAAGCTTTTGTGAAAATTATGCTGATCATAAACCCGAACATATGTTGACCATAAATGGGAGCACTGTATTTCTCCCAAAACAGGTTGAATCACTCTCAGTAAAAGAGAAGAGTGGCAACGTGAAAACTCATTTGCGAAAATTGACTGGATTTAAAGTAGATGGTCGTCTTTGAAGTAGCTGAAGGTGTACGGCGGTTGCTGTGAACGCCCTCTGTGTTTCTGCGGGTTAACAGCCACAATTTCCTCTTTAAACATTTATTTTTTCCTCCTGTGGCAATGCTGAATCCTCCTTCAAACAAAGTAGACAGCTCCTAACTTTATTAAAGAGAGAAAACCACCAAGTTTTTGAATAGTAAAAGAAGTCTGAGATGGTCAGTGTGATTACGGTCCACGCCACCCAAGCTCCGAGACACGTCAGGAGTCCTGATAGTCTGTGCAGGGATGCAGAGAACGAGTGGGACTTAGGGACAGGTAAGGGCCAGCCAAGGAGAGAAGCTCCTTTGAGGGTCTGACATGGCAGATAGAATCATAGAACCACAGAATAGTTTGGGTTGGAAGGGACCCTAAAGCCCCCCCAGTGCCACCCCCTGCCCTGGGCAGGGACACCTCCCACCAGCCCAGGCTGCTCCAAGCCCCGTCCAACCTGGCCTTGAACCCCTCCAGGGATGGGGCAGCCACAGCTTCTCTGGGCAACCTGGGCCAGGGGCTCACCCCCCTCACAGCAAACAATTTCTTCCTCAGATCTTATCTAAATATCCCCTCTTTCAATTTGAAGCCATTACCCCTCATCCTATTGCTACATGCCCTTGTAAAAAGTCCCTCCCCAGCTTTCCTGGAGCCCCTCTGGGGACTGGAAGGGGCTGGAAGGTCTCCCCAGAGCCTTCTCTTCTCCAGGCTGAACCCCCCCAGCTCTCTCAGCCTGTCCTCCCAGCAGAGGGGCTCCAGCCCTCCCAGCACCTCCGGGGCCTCCTCCGGCCCCGTTCCAACAGCTCTGTGTCCTTCCCGTGCTGCGGACTCCAAAGCTGGACACAGGACTCCAGGTGGGGATATCTCAAGAGCCAGAGGACTACAAGGGTTATGCTGCCCCACCAACACAGCTCTCTCATGGAAAGACAACCTCTCACAATACTGGGAGAGTGTTGTTGCTCCAGGCAGCAATGAATTGAAGGTAGGTGCCCAGGCAGTCACCAGCAAGCTGGCATATCGGCTTCTATCCAGATCTTTTTTCTCCCAAGAGCTCCTACTCCTGCAGGTCCTCAGGATGCAGCTTTGCAGCTGATGCCGTTTGCAGCCTGGTGCAACGGCGCAAAGTGAGTTTGGAGCCTATTTACAGTAAGACAGCAACCTGTTCCCTGCCACAGTTTAGAAGACACTTCTTATGTTATCTGTGTATTAGTAACCTCATTGATCCAACTTTAATTCATCCTTTCTTGGGACTTCATACCTTAGTTCCCTGTGAAGGCTCAGTGGGAGTGGGGTGAATTTAACTCAAAGGCATTGCCTCCAAAACACTGTCAAACATAAATTGGGTGGGTGGAGATCTTTGTGGAAGAGGACTTTTCTCTTTTTTTATTTTATTGTTATCTGATCTCTTTCATACGTGGCAATCTTTAAGTCGGTTTGTAACATCAGCAGATAAAACACTTGATTTTAAGTTGTCATTTCTTGCAACAGCTTTACAGACAATGTTTAAAAATACTGTGGTTTTCTTTCTCCCTTATAAATCAAAACAGAAGTGCTCTCTAAAATATTAAGATTCTCACTGCTGTTACACATTCTGTAACAAATGCAGAAATAAATTATTTCCTGTCCTCGGCAGTACGTACTTACAGAGAGCAAAAAAAAAGTAAATTATTAAAGCAGCAATAATCTCTTTAAACTGGATTCCTGAAAATTAAACTGGAAATAGCCGTAATTATGCTGTATTGTGCTATCACCGTTGCAGTGAATGCTCCATCCTTTTCCTGAGTGTCATCCGACAACTTTTCAAACCCACCAGAAGGACCTGCCTTGTTACAGTTGTTTTCTTATGCCTTGGCTAAGTTTTCCTTAATTATTTCTCCAATTCTGTCAGCAACGCTGTTGCCCCACTAGTTTAAAGGTTAAACAAAGCACCAAATCTGTCAAAGTGAGTGAAACCAACTGGTGAAGAGCTATCAGAAAGTAATCAGTGCTAATAGGTACATAATGGCTAACAGTGAGCTGTTTGCACTGAGATACATCACAGCAGACAGAACACAGACCTCGCTGGAATCGCACTTAAGGAAAACACGGAGCACCGCGGCCAGCTTGTAGCAGAAAACAACGTGAGAAATACCCTTTTTTCCTTCCCCCACCACCAACAACAACCACAGCCACCCCCACCTGAAGGGCTCCGAACCTTCGCACCCCTTCAAAAACAGCGGGTGCTCCGAACCCCAAGGCTTTGCCGCATCTCGAGCTCGTCGCGGGGCTTTTCTTCCACGGCGCGCTTGACAACGCGAGGTTAACAACATGAAAAAACTGGTGGCGGAATTTCCGCCAGATAAAAGGGCAAATGTCAAAAATACCCATTTTAAGGCATTTAACCTTTCCCTGCGTTTTTCTAAAATAGCTTGAAGAAGATGCCAAAAATATTTCATAAGCCCTTCTTCATCTTTTCTTTTTTTTTTTTTTTTTTTTTTCCCCTTCTGAAGATAAATTGTGTAGCTCATTAGCAACTCCTTGGAATCATGTGCAAAATATAACTGCTGGCTGTGATTTGTAAAAACTTTTTACTGCATTGTCACCCAAAGAGATGTTGTAAGAAGTGCTCGCAAAGATCAGTTTTAAGCACTTGGAGCCTGATCCTGCGAGAAGTTGAGTCTTGCGAGGTGTTGAGTAGCGTTAACTCAAGGGAATCGTTGCAAAGTGAGCAGCCCGGCACTGTGCACAAAGTGGCACTCGGTTTGCCCTATGGTAGGACTAACTTCTTCTTGAATTCGTCGAGGACTGCTTATGACAGGAGAGAAATTTAGTTGCAGCAGCCATCCCTCTACACATAACATGCATTTCTTCCCCCTTCGACGGCCCTAAATTGGAGAGTGGAAAGGAGATGTTAAAACTTTCCTTTTTTTGCAGCTTAGCCTTGTGCTACTTGAGCATCACATGGCGCCAAAGCCTTGACTGTCTTCCAGGGGACATATTTTTGTATGGACCAACTGTTTTCGAAGAAATTTAGAGCACCTTTCACATAAAATAGGGCTATTTTTGTTTTAACTTTGAGCATTTAGGATGAATCATCTAGAAATTTTCCTTGCTTGCCCCTCACCTCTGCTGACAAAAGCGAACTAAATACCTTGCAGAAAATAATCTCTTCTATGAAATATCTGTTGCTCCTGCTCCTGAATGTGAACAGAGTTGTTGAACTGTTTCTGGGGTGTATTTCCAATAACTCTGGAGGGGAATTTTCTGGATCACTAGTACTTTTTGAAGTAGTGACGTGGGTTTTTTCAGCTTTATTTTGGGGAAAAAAAAAAAAAAAAAAAAAAAACAAACGCTAACATAGAATAGTAACTGAAACAGCACTGAAGAACAAACCTTTATTCAGTTTATATGCATTCGTCACATAAAGCAAAGTTCTGCCTTCAAATAGCCTGTTTGTCCTACTCCCGCTACCTCAGGGAAACCATTACGATGAAATACAATGTTGGAAAACTTTGTTTACCATGACGGAGAGTTTCCAAGAAGAGAACCTAGCTGTTGTCATACCAGATTACATGAGAGGCTTATTTAGCCCTGTTTTCTGTCCCTCGAAGTGACATCAATCATTGAACAATCATTGATTTAAGTGAAGAAGGTGCGAGAACTCAGCTACAGAGAAACGTTCACCTTTGAGGCTGGTCACTGGCTTAAGCGTGAAAAATGCCAGATTTTCAAAAATATCTTCAGTTTTTTAATCATCACATTGGATAACTTTGATGCTCACCTAGGGACTTCATCCACTGTGTGCTTTGCTTCAAATCTTGTTGATTTCACTGAATGCTGCTGTTCTGTCTTGCAGACAGGCAAACAAAAATATTCCCAAATTACCTCCCCTTTAATCAAAGAATTAAAATCTGTTTGTGTTATTCTCACTAGCATTTTCTGAGGACTTGCAGATGTTTTCTCATCTCCTCCACGAGCCCTTTCTCATTGTTATCTTGTTTTTTGAGGCTCCATATGATCATACACCATCGCCGACACACACAGTGGCTTGCAGTGGCAAGAATTAGTGAGTTGTTTGGAAACTATAAAAATATGTGGAATACAGCCCAACACTCCTTTTTGCATTTCAGTACCTCTAAATGTTGCCAGCTTTTCAGAGATGCCTGTTTTGTGGAGAGTTACCCATATAAGGGGATTAAACTTGGAAGAGTGAAGAACTGCTGAAAAAAAACATGCCCTCTTAAAATGTGACTATTTCACCGTTTCCTTTACACTTTCAAGATGGTGCTTGGCTTTCTCATGATGTATCACAAATTTTAAAAAAAAAAAAAAACTAATGCTACAGGTAACAAAAAAAAACCAGCTCTTGAGGTTTTCCTAAGGGTGAACCGTAACAGACGCATACGAGCACATGGCTGCATTATCAAAGCTTTAGGACAGGGCACCAGGGCTAATTGATACCATAAGGATAATTCAAAGCAGCAGAAAGCTATCTCTGAGTTTTAATCTGGCTTTGAGACATAGCCTTCCACATCCAAAATGTATCAAGGATTCCTTAAGTCAGAAGCAATCAGGATCTTGTTTTGACCTCCTTAAAAAGAGTAGCTTCACTCCTAGCACACCACTGAGCTTAATATTGATTCAGAGGAAAGGGTGAATCAGCACCATTATTTTTCCCTTGGCCATAGAAAGAACAGCGCTGACCCTATTTAACTGGTGAGATCTGCTGAAAGCATAGGCCAGCATGACCAAAAATTTCCAGAAAAAACTTTTACAGCTGAGGCAAGAATAACTGATGATAGTCACAAAACTGGAAGTACGTGTGCAGAGAGATAAATTTGGAAATAATGGCTTTAAAACCTTTTATGTAGATCTTGGAGTCCAAATATTTTTTCCTTACTCTCCATGTGCTTTTAACTGGGGGGGGGGGGATATTTCTTCTATTTAAAAATAACAGTTTTTTAACTATGAGCTCACGTCTATCATTTGTACAAACCGTGAGTATATATATGCATATATAAAAAGAAAACACACCAAGTTTCTTGGTCTGGGTCGCTAATGCCAAATTTCAGTAAAAGGAATGCGTTCTATTACTGAGTTTAAATTCTTGAAAGTTGATGTTTAAAACGGAAATATAAAAGCTTTCAAAGGAATTCAAAATATTATTATTCGTCGTCACCAAATTATTTACCTGCCTGCCCAGCATTTCATATTTTCTCCAGCCCTAAACAAAAGTTTACAACTTCCAAAATCGTCCAGTTTCACAAGACCATAAAAAGGCATTGTGAGTTTAATGACTGTAGTGGAGCTCGACTGGAGAGCTGTATAATAAGGTATTGACCACTGTTAGCAAAACAGTGTGAATTTTTCAAGTCCTACTGTTGTAATTCACTATCAAAAAGTTAAAGTCGTGACTAAGTTTCTCTTTGCTGGGTGAAATGGCCATGCAGCATTGCATTTGATCATCAACAGTATTTCTTAATACTTCAATAGCTAAATCACTGTGAACTTAAACAATCTCAGGGGAAAAAAAAAAAAGTTTGCTAAACCACTTTAAATATTTAAATTCTTCTGGTACTCTTGTCTAACAGTTATCCAATTTTTAAGATATTTGAAATTGACTAAATGATTTGCTAAACTCAGGAGAAGGCCATGTTTAAAAGCTGAAATTGTTTCTGATTCCCTGCCCTGTTCACAGACCCCTAAGTCTTGCTTTCTGTTAAACACATGCTCTTATGAACTATTTACAGAGAAATGTTTCAATCCATGTGCGTCAAAGTAAAAAACTTTTTTGTCTTTATTTATACTCAGTGTGCATTTATTTATATGCTTGTGCTCAATTTACATTTGGACCTCTGATTTTTGGTGTGTATTTGTTTGCTTAAATCACATTAGCAGTCAGTCGATGAGTATGAGTGACCATTTTCTGTGGAAAATTAAAGATCGAAAAAGAAGCACATTTAGATGTTCTTGAAACTATGGTATGTACAAGATAGGATATTGAAGTTTACATGTATATATAAACACATGTGTATAAGCATAAAACTAAGGCGTTTAATTTAACCTTTAAATTAGAATTGCTTTTGTTTAGTTAGAGGGGGAAAAAAATCAGTACTTGGAGGCATCCAGGAAGAACTCAAACACTATTCAAGCCTCTATCTATCTTTTCTTGATTTTCTTTTCTTCGGGTCCATTTGTGTGGCTTAATATTGAATAATACTTCTGCAGGAATTCTTTGTTAATCATGGACTGTGTCATTTGCCCTTGAGTGCATTCTGTGGCGTCTAAAAATAGCGTGTAGTATATTCCACAGGTCACGCAGGATGGTCACCTTGTGACTGGTTGTTATAAATAAGGGCTTTGGGGTCAAACCTGTCTTTTCTTTGAAGAGGTTAGAAGGTTTCACCCAGAAAGCAACATAGCTCCAAGTCTAGAAAGCCAGTTCCCAAAAGGATTGTTTGGGCAAGCGCCTTTAAATAGCTGAGAGTGAGAGAAATGGCACGGCAAATGTCAGCTTACATAAACCCAAATGAGAAAAGATGAGAAAATTGTGCCCTTTGCACAAGGACAGAATCTGACTTCTCTAAAATCATTAAAAAGAAAAGTATAACAACACAAAAACAGCCTTAAAAAAAAAAAAAGTTTCCTTACTACACTGGTATTACTGTGCACCGGTACACACCTCACCTTGCCTCTTTGTACTGTGGTAGTTACGCACTTCGGATGGAAAAGTACCCCTCTGCATTTTAGGTTCTATGCTGCTAATTCAAACCATTTTTTAATTTGTTTTCAGTTTAAGTGCAAGGTTTGAATTAGGGGATTCCAGTTTCCCTGTCTCTGCTGCTATTTGATTTTTTCCCATCATTCAACAATTGTAGCAGTGAGATGTCCAATTCATTTAAAAAAAAAAAAAAAAGAAAAATAATGCAGAAACTCATAAGAAACTTATTTAAACTGATTTTGGATTAAGCTTGACCTTTGAAGTCTAAGCCTGGACCCAAGGCCAATCAAGAGCTTCGGCTCTTCTGGACGAAACTCTTGCGACACTGTTAAGAAAGAGGAGGTCGTTAGAGTTTTGTAGCATCATGGTTTATTGTTGTGTTGCCATGATGAAGATTGAGCAGGAAAATGTGTTTATTGTGTAATGTAAGAGGGAGGGCAGCAGTTCAGGTTTTACGGAAACAGCGGCGGTGAACGAGCTGTTAAAGTAACGATCACGCTGTAGTGGGAAGTGGATGCTTTCTTCAACCTACCCAACAGAGCAGCTGCTCATAAATCCTATGAAGACACTTTAAAAGGTACTTAAGCACAGCTGAGTCAATATAAATATTTTAATCATTTATATGCATTGTTGAGTTCCAGTTAGATGTCAACCTACGGTGACTTTCACCTAGTACATTATTAGTTTGGCTTCTTGAAGGACCATTAAGTAAACACCAGTGCCATGGCTAGGTGAGGTTAAAGGCTACTGGTATTTAGGACGAGTGTTCACAACCTTTTGATGTCTTTCTGCTATATGATGTTCTCCCCTGATCTGGCAATAACTTGTTTGTTATGCAAACTTGGTCAACATATACGGACCTGCACGTTTCTGAGAGAGAGGCGGGAGATGGTAGGGGATGCACGCGCGCTCATCAGATGAACTACAAAATGAAGCTCACGTGATGATCTGTGTGTGTTCAAAGAAAAGAGATAAAAAATGCAAGAGCTAGGGAGAACTGAGGGCAGACGCATCATCTAAAAGCTTCTGGACCAGACATCTGTTTTCATGCCAAGCTTGAATGATATCAATAATGGCAGAATACCGTACCTCCTGGAAAAGAAGTTACCTGGGGTCAGAATATCTCCGAGAAAGGCAGAAAGGCAGACGACTTCAAGCTGAGTGCCTCCAGGTCACAGGTCTCCTGCAAACACCCTCTTGTTCGGTTTGCGATCAGCACAGTCCTAGTACCACTTCAGCCAGGCTTAATTTTAGAGCTCCTGGGAGCCCTTATGGAAAAAAAAAAAAAAAAAAAAAAGAGAGAGAGAGAAAAAAAAAATGAATAAATGCAAAGCACATTCTCTTCCCTTGAAGAAAGGCTCAACTTTGTGTTGTGGGGAATGAATAACTTAGATGATGAGAAACAAAACACAATCCCACAAGGAATCTGCTAACAGCACAGTAAATTCACAGTACATATAATTAGTAAACTATCTGAAAGTAGAGAGGCAAAAAAAAATGCAAGTAAAACCCCCACATTTTTCTCTATCTCTCCCTGTGTCTGTGTTTGGAAAATATTGCTGCTCTCAGCTAAATCTCAGCACAGCTTCACAGGTATACAAATTCCCCAGGAAGGAGAGAAACCGTGAGTTCCCGAAAAAAGAAGGAACCTGAGTCACACAGGATCACTGTCAGGAGAGCAGAAACTCAGACTGAAAGTATGTTTTAGGGGGTTTTTTGGAGTTTTTCTGTATGTTTCTGTCTAGACTTGAGTGCTGAGTCACTCAGCGAGAGCGTTCGAGTGATGAGCTCTGTAAAAATCAAACCTTAAAGGATTTAGTTGGATTTTTGATAACAGAAGGATTTTGGACACCATAACAAATCACAATTTAAATTTGTATATTGGACTTCTCCAATATACAAAAATGGTTGTACCATTGGAGTATTATATGACAGGACGCAAAACTCCCCCATCTAAGAGACTAATTTTGTGATGACAGACTGCAGCCCTAGTAGATAAAAATACAGTCAGCTGGTTCTTCTGAATCACTATGTCTAGGTAAAAGCCGTAATTAGTAGAACTGGCACATTATCCTTTCCTGCTGGAACTTGGGTCTTTCTGTTGTTCACCGTTAAAAATACCAGAGGTGAAATCCCAGTGCAGCTTACATCAGTGGTAAGACTTCTATCAACTTCAGGGTCAAGATTTCACTTCATAAGCCCTTCGTAAGTAGGATGCAAAGAAAACCCACTTGTAAAATCAACTTCTGAAATAGAATGGAAACAAATCGGGTTTTCCTTTATTTTTATTTTTTTTTAATCTAAATCACAACCAAAAAGTCCTATTGAATGAGTCAGATGCACATTTGAAGATGGTCTAATTTCAGACTTTACATCTTCTTTACACCTTCTGCAATGTCGTATTCACATTGGGGCCTTTTTATAAGACAATTATTTGCATGATCCTCTGATTCCACGACCCTGTGATTCAATTATTCACATGAGAAATAAGAAAAACAGTGTAACTGAGGTTATCAAAAGTTATTTGTACCAAAGGACTAAACTGAGGATGAGAACATTATTTTATCCTTCCATTTAAGTCTTTGCACGAAACGTCGCCTGGCGTTTGGTTAATGGCAGCTTTTTTGAGACACCGTGAGAACTGACACAATTTTTCTGAAGGACTGTGAGTAAATGACCCTCCTTTGCAATTTTAGGGATACCCAAATTCTTCATACTAGTGGAATAAACTTCAGTTTGCTTTAAAAAGAACAGCTAACAAATACTACTTTTGCTGTATATTTTTCTCCAAACATTTCCATGTTGCAAGTCAGGGCTTGCCAGATTTTTCTGCCTTATCCAGAGAGTTGTGCTCCTGCATTTCCTATGGAAAACCCCCAAAGTTTCAGAGCGTGCCTTTCAAAAAGTGACCTTGGTTTCCCAGCCTGCACATGGCAGTGATCGCTGGAGCCTGGTGGCATCCAACACTGGGACATCCCACCCGTGCAAGCCTGTGCTCCCTGGGAGGGTTCCCGGCCATGTGCCGCAGCATCCAGGAGCACGGAGAGCGGGGGGAGAGGGGGGCCTCATGCCCTGCAGCCAAGTTCACTCCCTGCCACAGGATTTGCAGCCACGTTAAAGAAATGACCCTAAGAACGGGCTGAATTTCATCAACTTCTTCCCAGGTCCTGACAGTTAAGGGTAGGTAAGAGCAGGTAGCCCATCTGCTTAATGAACAATGGGGAATAACTACAATTTCCAGAAGCAACTAATTATGCTGTGACTTGCTGGTGGAATACCCTTGAGCTTCCTTAAGCGTTTTGAGCCAAATTCTAGGGGATCCTGTGAATTTCACTTGTGAAACTGCCATATTGTGTGCAAACTCTCCTTTTCTTCCCCTTCTACCCTCCCTGCCCCCAAGAGGGAGAGAATTATCAAGTCATTTTTTGTTTATCAGGGAAGCAGGAATCAAATTATGCTAAAGAGTAAACAAACAACATTCAGCTTGTGAGCCCTCTGGTTACGGGGTTTCTCTCCACCCACCGAGTCTTACTGCATAAATGTTGAAAAACATTGCTAGGAAACAAACAATGCAGCCCTTTGACAGGTTAGCATCCCCCAAAACCCTGTTAATTAAAGGAACACCGTAAATTTAGTTATGACCCTGAAAAGTGAAACAAAAGCTGCTGAAAACATAACTTCATAGCAATTAAAAATTATCACAAATAGCCCTGGGAATTTGTTATTAACTTTACTTAATGCCTCTCTCTTGTCAGGGCCAGGCATTTAGCAGCACCGTTTGTAGGTGCAATCCTTTTTATGATAGCTTATATTGGAAATGAAAGTCATCTTCATTGTGAACTTATCTTGACAAACAATGACAAACTCTCAGACTCAGTGTCACTCATTTACCACTAACCCATCTAGAAGCCGCTGCTGCTGCTGGATTTAGCCTTCAAAAGCTTGTCGCCGT
Source organism: Alca torda (assembly GCA_008658365.1). Classification (NCBI taxonomy): domain Eukaryota; kingdom Metazoa; phylum Chordata; class Aves; order Charadriiformes; family Alcidae; genus Alca; species Alca torda. The sequence continues at coordinate 82,127,484 of CM018101.1, forward strand.
TTGACACGTTAGAAAAGGTAGTGATACTAGTGGTAATTGGAGAGCCCCGGCAATGACCTTGTCCTCCTCCTAAGCCCCGGCTAATCCTAGGCACGATACCTCAACTGGCAGCATGATTATTATCTGTGGCTATTGCTTTTCTTACAGGTACACACGCTCCAGAAAGGGCTAGGAAAAAAAGTAATAATACAGTGTAGAGATTAAATGTTTTCGTATATTTTGGGCGTTGGTTTCATGGTTTTTGGAGTTAGTAATACTTTTCAGTTCCTCAATTTATCTAATTGACTTTTTTTTTCTACTTTTATAGAATTTAGTTTAATTAGAAGCACCAAAAATCCTCACGAATGGCAGCAAACTATATTACACGCGCATGAAATAAGGGCCACCCTTCAGATATTCGTTGTCCTTCACAATTGCTTCTGCCCTGCCGAGTCTCCTACTTGAACAAACTAAGATGGGAGAGGAGAGATTTTTGGGGCAGCTTTCCCTCCTGCCACAGGACTACAGCTATCGGGGCAGTAGCCGAGCTGGATGAGACCCGTAAAATTTCTAAGTTCATATACACGACCAAAAGCATACCTTGTGTTTTGTAAAAATCAAACAGCGCAGATCGTTGTATACAGGTATCATATTTTATGCCAAAAAGCACTTTAAAAGTGTTATTATTCAGAAGGTCGCAAGAGTCATAGTTTGTGGAGAGAGTCCTACTGGGAACAGAATTGTTGTACTCCAACTTCCAGATAATAAAAGGATATAACCAGCTACAAAATCCATACCTTGGTCCAGTTGATATTCCTGTAAATCTTGGTTTCAGAGTCAAAAAAATGTATTAACTGAGCTGTTAACATTAGGAGTACTGAATAATTTTCCAGATTCTATTCTTAGAACAAAACTACCATTTAAAAAAGTTTTAAAATTATGGGAATTTCTGAAAGGGTGGTGAATTCAATGTTTTATTGAGTAATGTCATAGAAATACTTTGCTTGCCCTTTTACTGAGTTTCCGAGGGTATACTGAATAATTTTACTGCAGAAAAATTACTTGGTACAGGCAATAAACGGCTGGCCATCCAACATATGGTAAATGCATCTGCAAAGATTAGAAGAACAGGATGTTTGCAAATTGTTCAAAAATTGTGCAGATAGGAGTGTTACCTGTGTTAGGTCACAGCTGCAGGATCTCTCAGGATTTGTGAGTAGAGAATAAGGATATTTTTTTCCTCATTCTTCTAACTGCAGCAAAAGCACTCATAGCTTTAACCTCATGGAAAATAATTTACAGTGTCCAGTTGGCTATTCTTACTAGTCATGTAAATCTACCACCTAGTCCGTTCGTTTGTCATTCTGCAAAATAGAATTTGGTTCTACATGTGGTTCCCCTTCCATTTACACCTGGCCTGGTTCTGCTCCTGGCACAGGCCATTCTCCTTCGTAGAATCATAGAATCACAGAATGGTTTGGGTTGGAAGGGACCCTGGGCAGGGACACCTCCCACCAGCCCAGGCTGCTCCAAGCCCCGTCCAACCTGGCCTTGAACCCCTCCAGGGATGGGGCAGCCACAGCTTCTCTGGGCAACCTGGGCCAGGGGCTCACCACCCTCACAGCCAAGAATTTTTGCCTCAGATCTCATCTCAATCTCCCCTCTTTCAGTTTGAAACCGTTACCCCTCATCCTATCATCTTCCTCAGTCAGACCAAGAAGATGCTGACCAGGAAGGGATATAAAGCTCAGGGAACTGCAAGGAGGTAGTTACGACCAAGAGATAATGCAGGATTAGCCATGGGTGGCCCCTGCTCCAATACAAGCTTGGAGAGTATTGCAAATTGCAGGTTCAGAAAATACAAAATACCTACAAAGAGTTGTATGTCCTTCACAGTTTCGCCGGCCAGTAATAATCCAACACATAACTTCTTTTGCTCAGCTTTAAGCAATCTCCAGCCCAAGGAAGTAGGAAGAAGCGTTAGATAGACTGGGGTAGGAATCGAGAAGGGAGAATGCGAGGGCATTTTTTTCAGTGCCTGAACCTAATTAATTCTTAAACAATTTGTGAAAGTAGCATATACATCCTAGTTCTGTCCTGGTGATGAGCTATCACCCTTGTGAGGAGCTGTGTTAGACCCCTGACTTCACTAAAACAACAGTCTTGGTATGTACCTTTTGAAAATTAAGGGTGTCAAGTAGATGCATTGAAACTGACTCTCAGTGAATGGAAGCTAATTAAATTTTTAGGCACAAAGGAGTTAAAATAAAAATGTGATTTATTTTCATGTAGTACATATATATAAAATGAACAGTTTTAAATAGGATTTTTGCACCTTTGTTCAGATATAAACCACCCTGCGAAAAGACTATAAAGTGCACTTTTTATACTCTCACCAAATCCAGTATTTCCAAGAGTAATTTCTGAGAGACATAATGAAGAGGCCCTTTAAACTTTTCTCTGAGCTCAAACCAAAATTTCCCTTGAAGCTGTAATGTTTCAGTAATAATGGGGCAAAATTGCAAGGGGAAAAAAAAAAAAAAAGAGGTAGTTCTTTTTACATTTTTAGCACCTCTGTACGTTACAAATGAATTTGGCTCTAATACTTTTCCAACCCAGTTTTACAAAGTACACCAGCACCCGACCAGCTTTGGTAGACTCGCTCCAGTTTATTGGTGCCTTTCTTGTCTTGGAGAGCCCAAAGGTGGACGTGGTCCTGTAGGGCATTGTCTGAGCATTACGGTAAGGAAAATACAAGTGTGAACTGAGTTCTCAGAGGTCCGTTCTTTTGGTAGAAAAAATTAAGAATCATGTAGGTAGTAATCAAGGGTGCACTGTAGGAACATAGAAGAGCTTTTGTAAAGTCCAGCACCATGCCATGGGCACTCTTCTCCCAGTGACATGACATGATCTCTACAGTGAGACATTGCAAACAAAATACAGCGAAAGCACCTTGAATACTATTCGATCCACAAAATACTTGAATACTCAGAAAAGCAGCACTGGATTTCTTGAAGGAGACAGGTTTCACGGCCTGATGTTTCATTTGGAGTTTGAACTTCAATGAAACACAGCTTAGGTTGACCAAACCAGTTACAAATCTCAGCAGACTTTTCCAAACGCGTCATGAGACTGCAGCAGAAAAACTATAGTAAAGAAAGTTGCTATTAACAGACCTGTATAACAAGGAAAAAAATCTTATGGAATTTTTTTTTTTTAAATCAAATCAGGCCATTTTTTTGTATCTTGGCTACAAGATACATCTCTGTTAACATCTGCTTACTGCCACATGGCAATGGTCTAGCGGGAAGAGCAGAGGATCAAGAAAAGACTTAGCTCAATAGGGGGCATTTTTAATTTAGAAGAGTCGAAAGATTTCTTAGGTTCCAGTGTTTTAGAGACATGTAGACTGGGAAAAGTCTGACCTCTCCAGAGAGATACCTGCAACCAAGAGGCAGTTCGGGAAGAAATGGTGTATTAGATGTGTGGGAGGTAAAAGCTGAGTACCTGAGCTGGCAAGGAAAACCACGGACTTTTTTGCGGGCTTATACCTGAGATATCACCTTCATTGACATAACTTTACATTTCCTCTTTTTAACTCCGCTAAGATCTCAGGAAAGGAAAGGTTTGTAAAGAGGCAAAATACTTCTTCTCAGAACAACTCATACATTTAGAAAACATAAGGAAACTTTCAGACATGGAGAGCTGGACATGACAGGCAGATGGCTAAAAAAAAAATTGGACATTTTTTTGAACTCTCAAGCCCTTCAGAAATGTTTATTCCAACTTTTATCAGTTGGATAATAAAAATACCACTTCTTCTTACGTTTCTCTCTTGTTTCCTTATACCACTACATCTAGAACACTATTAAACCTTCAAAGACTTCCCCCATAATTTTAAAAGTCTGTGGAATCCTTTATTGTCCCATTTTATTAATGCTCATTTGCCAGCTTAATGAATTTATAGCAGTGCCTGTTTTTGTATTGGCTATTATCGTGGCTAAAGGGGAACAGCCTGCTGCCGGCACAAACCAGCAGCAGCGCATATGGAAATAGAATATGTAGGTCTTGCAACTGTAATAAATAGTTTTTGAAAGAAAGAGGTCACTTCAGTTCTTATTGAAGGCAACTGGTTCATGCAGAACATGAAAAAAAAAGTGCATCTGCATTGAAACTACACAAATACAACCATGTCATAATTACAGTATATAATATATTAGGATGCTACTGACTTTCCTGTGCTGAAATATACATGAAAAAGGAAATAAAATTAGGTCAGCTTCTACATAAAGCACTTTTGTCCTCACAAAGGCCTCAAAGTTAAGGGGACACTGGCAACTGGAAGCACAGTCAATTGCAAAGCATAATTTAAATGTTGTAAAAGAAATCAGATCTGTCCCTTAAGCTGCCCGCCAGTTTCCACTGCTTTATAGACATTTCTTTTTTTGATAAATGTTTCTGTCTCCAGTTCTGCCTTGTGGAAGACCTGCACAACTAGACGGTGAATCTGACAAATGAGCTTCCTATTTGCAGGGAAGTGATGAAACGCACACAAAGTGCTTTCAGGTTTTAGAAAAATGAAAATGTAAATAGATGCAATTTAATAAGCCTTTTCATTATAATAATCTGAAGAATTTCCTTCAAAAATAAAATATTAAGTATTTTAACATACACTTCTTTTTAGATTCATGTATCTCACCGCCTTTGCCTGAGTTTTAAATTGATCAATAATATGCCACAACAAAATTTAAACAAACAAGAGAAAAGATTTGCAACCCATAATTCTATTTATATTCAAGTTGGATTTACAAAAACTTGTAGAAAAGAAAAAAAAAAGTGTCCAAAAAATGCTTATTTTGACAGCGTTGTGCTTTTTATTTCACCACTACCAGCTTTCGTTGCCCGCCTACAGGAACTGAAATAAATTCAGGCTTTTAAACTCTTCAAGTCTCAGACCGCTCTTGGGTACACATACTTGGGACTGCCTAGCAAAAAGAATAATTGAAATAACACTTGCAGAGGTCACAGTGTTTCATATTTATGAGCTGAACATGTGTTATATCAACGTTTTTCTTTTTTTTAATTCTAACATCATTTCGGATTACATAAAATGCTTGATCTAATTGGAAGGAAGTATTTCCCCTTAAAAAACTTTAATAAAATCCATGCATTTTCACATAAAAAAAAAAAAAGTTTCACTTTCATCAAACGAGCAGGCATCACATCACCAAATTTTCCATGGTTTCTATCCAGAGCTGCTGGGGCCCATGGCCTCAGAAAGGGAGGTGTGTGTGGGAGTCTAACATGAGCAAATCGATCAGAATCTGCAGGAGATGAAGCTGTCCTCCGACCCAGTTCCTATGTCTAATTTCTGACCAGCAGAGGACATGACCAGGGGCGTCTCACTGCGGCGCCGGTGCAGAAGGACGCTCGGTCCTTCTCCATGCCTGTCAGTATCATCAGAACTGTGTTGCATCTCATAGGCTATAAATCATCCTTTTTTAACAAGACCCACAGATCACTGTTTATCAGGTGATAATACCGTCTCACTGTCAATGATTTAAACTAAATTTGAATGCCCCGACTTCGGTCCCTACATATGCTGCAAACTGGAGGAAGGTTTTTAGGGAAAATACGTTTGTTTTTTTTTTAATTAAGCCAGCTGGTAGAGTGGAAAAAAGAAAAGCTTTGATGCACACATACAGCCAGGGTAGACCTGTCGATTTTATGGAGTTAATTTCTATTTGCGGCAATGTCACTGGGATGAAAGCTTGCCCCTTTCTTTGCAATAAGGAGAGACGAATCAATGAAGCCTGTTCCTCACAGAAACAGAGCGCAGACGAAGGCTGGTGCCGTTTATGCCTTCTGGAAGAGAGGACCTCCACAACAAACGAAGCGCCTCATCTTATTGTGTTCAAGGACAACCTAGTTAAGGTTGCAAGCCAGACAAATTTGACATAGGAGGGTGGATAACATTCTGGGTTCAGTCAGCCCTCAACCTATTCAGTTTTATCCCTTGTGGCTTAATTTATTTCTTCCTCGTAAGTCTCTAATAAAATCTACCTGCCAGCTGTGATCTACTTTGCTTTGAATAGATATTAATGTTGCTTCGTGGCACTGCCATCTTGGAAAACATGGTGCACAGGAACCAATTAAAACATATGTTCCTAAGAATATCATTCAATATGTGATTTTGTTCTTATTACTTACTCAAGAGGGAGATTGTATAGAAACTCCAAGACTAACTGGCTATTTCAGGAAAAGTTCCGTCTATTGTATTTTGCATAAGTAGCGTTACTGTTACCATGTGCTGAATGTAAATATGAAGCACCGCACAACGTAAATGGTTAAATGAGATTCTTAAGCAAACAGCAAATTGCAGTAACCAAACTATATACTGTGGTTTACAAGTTGACCTTTCAGTTTTCAAAGACTCTTTCTCCCCCCAGACGATAAGAAAAATCCACAGGGCGGGAGGGAAAAAAAGATTTAAAAAGAGCAGCTTTAAACACTTAGAAAGTAACATTCATGGCACATGTTTTACCATCTTGAATGATATGGTAACTAAGAATTAAGGTGAGAAAAAATATAATTCTAGGGTATTCCAAGGTAACTGATATTTTTTCTTTCTGGCGTTTTGATTTTTAAGCAGTATTTGCTAATAAACTATAAAACTGATATTACATTTTGGTGTGGTCATGCTTTATCTGCAAAATAAAATTTAGATGCTGGCAGTAAATAATTACCTAAATAATATTTGAATATTCAAAGTAAGATTGAGTCAGGGTTTTGACGTCAAACAGTAACTGATCCATTGCTAAAAATAAAATTAAAAGAAAAAAAAAAACCTCCAAGAAGCTGAATTTCAAATGTGGAAGTTGTCTTTAAAAACAAAATCTAAGACCTCTGAACTCGTTGTTCCAAATGCAAACAAATTCTTGGTTCCATGTTTGCACCTTGGGAGTGGGAAAGAAGTGAAAGTATTAGCTCAACCAATTAATGTTTGTTAACATCCGTAAATTTCAGGAAGTGACTAATTAATTACACTAAAAAAAGGAAGTGGACCTTGTAATCCACATTATGCTGAGTTGAAAATGGTAAATCGCCCCCCAAAAAATACCACTGTGAAATTTTCTTGCTTACTTTCTATTTCACTTCAGTTGCTTTCATTATAATTGAGAGAAGTCCAAGGATTTTCAGGCTATGAAACAAAGAATTACACCATTGACATTTGGGAAAGAATATAGGATCATTAGAAGTCCTGAGCAGAGTGGCCTATAGCTTTACTCACTACTGCTTTGCCCTTTAGCTAAAGTCCAGTACCTAAATCAATGGGACTCTACTGCTTCTCTTTGAAAACCACTCCAAACTCTAAAACACCTTTGTCAGGAAGATTTTTTTTTTTTTTAACCATTTCTAAATAGCAATATGGTTTCTTAAGGTCATGCTACAGTTCCCTTTGTAGCACATATTCTCTGTTCACGTCTTTCAAATATTTCAGGCCAGTTACCACATAATTATTTTTTGTTGCTGAAGTGCATGCTAATCGCTGTCGTCACCATTAATCTCTCTGTTGTTTCGGTATTTTGTTGCTGAATTCCTCTAATAAGGTCACTGCTTTTCTGTTACTGATTGCTTGGAATTAAACGCAGTATTTCTGCAGAAAATTCAGCACCATCAGGGGCAAAACTGTGTTGCTTAAGTATTTGCTGCCCCAAATCACCAATCCTTTGCTGCTTTTTTCACTTTGCTAATTCCTGGGTGATTTTCTATTCACTGTAACACAGGTCACGGACTTATTCTAACTTTATTAACTCTAAAAGGCTGTGTCAAGTTATTGCCCGTCGCCCTCTCTCTGTATCCATGGTGTTTGGTGTTTGTCTCTCAAGGCTGTCTATAGAATTTCTGAAGTGATTATCACCTTCTTACCGTGGTGTTCAACATGTTATTGCAGCCACTTTTCTTGGGCCATCTGTTGTAACAGACATATTTGAAGGTCTTTCCAACGCTGCCCCTTAGCCCAATCTTGCCACTGTATTGCATTTCCAACAGAAACACATGGAAAGTATTGAACAATGTTAATAGCAGTAAGATACCTTAAAGGACATAAATGTTTCACAGAGGTGTTGCTTGAAAAGACTATTAAGCAGAAATGTAAATGGATGTGGAGGGAAAGTAATTCTGTTTAATAAGATGTTTCAAGTATTATCTCTCTAATTTGCTGAGGAGCGGGTACAGGCTATAGTGTACTTGTAAAGTAATTAGAAATCCTTGGTAATTGTTTTTTTAATTAACAACAAAACTTGGAGAAAAAAATTCTGCTCGTTCCCACTTCTCTTCTGGATTAATTTTGCTTCAGCTGAGAAAAGTGTCAGCGCACAAGAGATTTTTTCCAGCTCGTGTCCAAGGCAAAGAGCAGAAGAGGACCTTCACTTGCGCTAATCTGAATGAACCTGCAAAAACAGTCCATCAATTCTTTTCACCTTTCTGTCCCTCTTACGTGAGACACTAATATGTTTTGCATCCTTATCTTACCCCAGTGACCCAACATTACGCTCTGTTCTCAATTACTCTGAGCCACTTGCACACAAAGGAACGAGCCGGCCATTTCGGCAAGGCACGTCATGGGACTGCCGGCCATCGGCAGAGATGTCACTACTCCTGGCACAAAAATAATTAAAGTGGATGGTCTCTGCAAAATAAGACCTTATTAGAGTGACAGGCTGGGAGCTGGTGAGTGCAGAGCCGGTGATGATGCGCTCAGGGTGGAAGCAGTAGCACCGGCACCAGGGACCCACCATTTTTCTGCAGAAAAAACACTTCTTCCACATGATCATAGAATCATAGAATCATATAGGTTGGAAGACCATTGAGTCCAACCATTACCCAACACTGCCAAGCCCACCACTAAACCCTGTCCCTCAGCAGCAGGTCTACCCATCTTTTAAATACCTCCAGGAAAGGTTGATCAACCACTTCCCTGGGCGGCCTCTTCCAGTATTTGATAACCCTTTCGGTGAAGAAATTTTCCCTAATATCCATCCTAAACCTCCCCTGGCACAACTTGAGGCCGTTTCCCCTTGTCCCATTGCCTGTTCTTTGGGAGAAGAGCCCGACCCCCCCTGGCTACCCCCTCCTTTCAGGGATCTGCAGAGAGTGAGAAGGTCTCCCCTCAGCCTCCTTTTCTCCCGGCTGAACACCCCCAGCTCCCTCAGCTGCTCCTCACCAGACTTGTGCTCCAGACCCATCACCAGCTTCATTGCCTTTGGACACCTTTATCTCTGGACCTTTGATCTGCAAGTCCTCCCTTCGCTGCTTCCATCTTCACCAGCAGAAAGCCAAGGGGCACACTTGAAAGCTAACTCTGGGGTCTCTACTGACATCTCTACTTGGGGACACCACCACCAGCACACCAAATTCCCATAAAACACCAAAGTCTTGGCTTCGCCAGTTTGGAAAGCAGAAGGACCCAGTCTCCTCATCACCAGTGCCCACTGCAGCACATGCCTGTCGGTAGAAGCTGCCTGGTTGCAAAACCCTTCCCCTCCACCGGGCATTTTCACTGACCAGGCGAGGTGGCCACATCACTGAGGTGAGCACCATCCGCTGCATCTGGAACGTGGAACGCTGCCTCTGTGCATTCATATAGAGCGGATCAAGTGGAAACAAGGGAATCTTGCCTGAAATGATCTGAAATTGCTTGAATGTGAACTAAAAAATTCCCCTGCCTCAAAGCTTACAGCTTGACACAGCGTATTTGGAAGAAATGCAATGCCAGGTTCTTCTCTGTGATAGAAAAGTGCTGCTCAAGTCACCTCGACTAAGCTCAGGCTAGAGCTTCTGTCTCTTCTTAATTAAATTGTTTTCTCCTGTTCTCCTAATTTACCCTTAAATCCTTTCTCTGCTTTTTGTGTTCTGGTGGAGCCAGGGTCCTGCCCCAGAACTTTTGCTAATTGTAGGGGTGAGCATCCTTACGAGTCTTGCCTCTCTGGTGGTAATAAAGGATAAGCATGTGAAAACATGTTAGCACAGCAGGCAAAGGGATGTGTGATATGATGGCAGGTCTAAAATGAAATTAGTGGTGTGAAGGGAGCCTATGTGAAAAATCTTGTGGAGAAGCTGATTGAAAATGAAAATCAGTTGTCTTTTTGAGAACATGCATTACAGGTCTGCTGTGTGATCTGTAAAGCAGTTAAAAAAGTAATCAGAGTTGTTAGGCTCTCCGGAACTAAGAGACTATTTTTTCCCTAACAGCAGAGAAATATGTTCAAAAGAGGGAAAAGGCAAAACTGCGGCACGTGCGTGGTAATAACTCCATTTCATCCCTCCGTGCCAAGGGAGAGCCGCTCTTTACAAGGTGAGGAGGTGGCTAATTCTCTGCTGTGCCTCCATTTTGGATGCCAGCTCCCGAGAAAAGCTGGAGAAAAGTGACAACGTGTCAGGCTGAGGTTCTGCACTGCGCTAAGGGGCACCCCATCGACTTCTACAGGAGCAGGAAGACACTGTGGGATGGTCTCTCACCATAAATTTGTTCCTTTAATCCAAAGTCTCTCTGTCTCCCTTGCTCCCGCCGACATAAAATGGTGACAACGTGTCTGGGTCTGACCTGCCTTATTATCAGGATTTAAAAAAAGGTATAGCCTCATGGCAGCCATAGTCCAACATTCTTTCAGCAAGGGGATAAGTATAGTAGCCAAATTTTTATTTAAATCTTCATCAGAATAACTTGGGACACAAAGAAGAGGATTGAGTAAATTGGACCGTAAGACTCAAACATTTTGGTAAGAGTCAGATGGCGTTCAGACGGCACAACGCAGGTTGCTCTAATGACAGGGTCATGGCAGGGAACACGCAAACCCCACAGTCTGCCTGTTTCTAGAAACTTTCTGCATTAAGCTGCGGCTTTCCAGGTGAACTGACACAGCTCAAAGCTGTGTTTTCTTGTGTGGTAAAGCTTGAGCGAAATAAGTGAAGATTTTTATCGTTAAAAAAAAAAAAAAAAAGTTAATGACAAAAATTATGTACATAAATGTATTTCTGCTAACCGCTCAAAAATTATTTTGCAGAAGTTTGTCTAGTCTATCAGCACACCCTGTCTTCTAACACACTCTCAGAACTTTCTATAGCTTTCCAGCAGATGAAAACAAAAATCAGAGCTTAATCATCTGTTGCACGTGTTTCTGCCACCTGCAGAGGCATAAAAAAGATACAGGAGAAAGTAATGAAAATTTGGGGTCCTCTTACAGCTTTCTGAAGGCAAATCTGACAATCACCTTCCCAACAAGACGTGAAATTTTCTACCCCGATGCCCAAAAGCACAGATTGGATTGGACAAGCTGCCCGGGACACAGCAACAGAGAGACGGATCTTGAAAGAGAGTGTTAAATTCCACTGACTAAATGCTGTGTTTTAGTCACACTGGAAAAGCTCAGTCATGCCTGAACACTGGTTACGGGCTAAAGTTAGAGACTTGCCGGTACCTGACGTGGCCGAGCAAGAAGCCGGGGAAAGTCTGATAAAGAGAATCCTTGGAGAGTTTCTAACAGCTAAAAGGAGCTGAAATATTTCCTGGGTTATTTGGTTTCCTATTCTGCTGCCTCTTCAGTTGATCCATTTAGAGCTTCAGCAGAGATTTTATTATTAGTTAGCAATTAGTATTATTATTTGCTTATTTATTTATTTTTAGGAAGACGCCTGTGATCTAGCGGAGTGAGCCCTGGAGAAGATGTCCTTTTTGGAGGCTGCATTCAGTGTCTCTGAGGACAAAGCACCAGCTCTCAGCGTCTTCCCCCACTTGCGCAAAGCAGGGATGACCGTGCCGTCGCCCAACTGGAGGATGCTTCGAGACCTATAGAATAAATGCTCCACGGAAGTGGATGTTATAGAAAGAAAAAAAAAAACAACAAACAAACAAACACAAAAAATAGTGAAAAACCTTACTGTGCCGTTGAAGTAATTCCATTTCATGCTGCATATGCAGCGAGAGAGGGATGGAACTGTAGCCCTGTGGTTTTAAACTAGTTCTTCCTAACTTTCCGCATTTAATCCAGCTACCTGCGAAATCAGCGCAATGGCGAGACCGAGTTATTCTTTTTTTTAAAGAAAAAAAGGAAAACCAGGAAGGAAGTCCCGTTTTAATCGACTCCTTGGGTTTGATACTGCCTGCTTTCCGTTTTCACACGTCGGCGCGCTTCCATTAGCCCCCCAGTTCTCTGGAAGTGGCTGCGCTTTCCCTCCAGCTGGCAAGGTGCAAAGGGCTCTGTAGAAGTGGTCTAGGAAGCAACCCGCACCCTCCCCGGAGACCAATTACTTTTGAAATGTGCCTGATCGTTCGCTGCTGCCATCTCCCCCTTCCCCAACCTGCCCCCACCTTCCCCCCGTCGCTCATTGTGCTGTTGTCACTGAGACACCTGATCAGCCCTAATTCTTGCTTTTATTTGAATTAGGGTGCCACCAATCTTGGATCCATGTCAGGGCCCATGTAATGCCTTTGGGCAACACCGGGGATTAGATTAGCATTTTGGTGTTGTTCTAAAGCCACATGGTCAGCATTATAAGGATCCCATTAGAGATAAAGGGACCGGTTACACAAAGCCTAAGAAATATAAGGGCCAGAGGAGGTTGATGTAATTGGCTGATATTAGAAAGTGCTTTAATTAATGAAAGCATACTGTGGTTACTACCCCTTTTTTATCGTTTAACATGCCTCTTAATTACATTCTCAGTTGTTCGTTTACACTGAGCATGTCTTTCAGGACTGCCAAACTCTTCAGGGAAAATGAAGCAAGTATGTTGTACTAGGTTGGCCAGCCTCACAATTCAAACCCCCGTTATTGGCTGATAGAAGTAGTCTAGCCAGGAAAAAAAAAAAAAAGGGAAAAAAAAAAAAAAAAAAGAGGAATGTTTGCCTAATCAAACCATCCCAGAAATGACAGGATGTGGAAAAATGAATAACTGGCAATTTAGGGGGGGGGGGGGGGCATGAGACAGACTGCCTGCGCTTAAGAGCTTTGTTAGAAATACAAATATATATATTCCCGACGCCAGGGAAATGCATCGTCCAGCAGTTTTGCAAGCGAGGGCTGCCTCAGCTCAGAAGGGCGGATCTTGGCGATGCCGCTTCCACTTTGCAGTACAATGACTACGCAAATTTGTGTTCTTGACCCGTTCGGTCCACCTGCAATATTCCCCCGCGTTTGCTACACGTTTCGTGTACCTACACTTATTATTTAATTGTTGGGATTTCTTAACACGTGTGAAAACACGATGCCAGAGTAATCGTTCATTTCCAGGGCAAACTCCAACTTTTGCTTTTCTTACTTTTTTTCTGTCAACTCTCATGGTCTCAGGAAAAGAAGGGTTTACACTTAAAAAAAAAAAAAAAAAAAAAAAAAAACAAAACTTTTTACGGAGCCCTAAGCATTAACATTCACAGGATGATTATTTTTAAACAAAGATCCTAATCTGTGCTTTACTAATTTAGGTGTCTGTCAACAGTGTCTTTTTGATCCACCGTCTGTAGTCCAGTGGGAAATAACAGACAAGCTGTAAATACATGCAGGTTAGCATTTAATCAGCAATAAGCTATCTGTAAAGTTTGCAAGTATAAACTTACAGTGGCAACTACTGGTGTCGTAGTAGGATGTATTCTGCTGCTGCTGTTCTTTTATTTTTTTTCATATTATGTATATTTCGAAGCTGCTCCAGTAGCTTTCTTAAATGTCTTTTTAAGTAAGCAGGTGCAAAGATATGTCTTCATGTATTAAATTATTTCAGTAGACAGAAAGTAAACGTCTCTTCAATCTTAAGACTACAATGTTCATTACTATTAGTATGCAGGGCTCAAGCTGTTGGCTCATTTAGGGCTTTCATAGTCGGGCGCAGCTAAACAAAGCAGTACTTTCCCACCATCGGAGATGATCGACACGCTGAATTTCAGGTTACAGATATGCAACTATAGAAAAAAAAATCCAAAGGATGGGTGGGCACGCTTCAAGGCCAGCATGTTTTGCTGCATTAAAATTGTCTGTGAAGAGGTATTTATAGGATGTAACATCATACGTTTGCGAAATTGCTCATAGAGCATTATAATTTCTGGTCACGTCCATGAAGCAGCATCTCTGCCTGATATTCAGTAAACCCGCCAACATAGCACCATAGAAAATAACTGAAATTTCCTAGATTAAATTAGTCACCAATTTGGATATTGATTTAACAAAAAATATGAAGAGAACAGAAAACAAAGATGTCTCCTTTTTAAAGTGCTTTCAAATCAAGCTCTGTCTTCCTGGGTAGGCTAGGACCTGAAGAAACAGGAATTTCTATGTATTTTATAGACTGATAATACCTCGTCAAAGCAGCAGCAATGCTACTCCGCAGATGAGTTCTCAGAAGAAATTTAGTAACTGTGCTGTTCTGCCAGATAAACAGAGAAATTCACCCGTTCATGAGCTTAATATGCATCTTAAGTCCCTTCTGGCTTTAATCATCAGTTTCATTTTGAATTCCCAATATCTGAATTAATTGCAGGTGTCTGCTTCCAACAAGAGTATAGTCTTTAAATTATACATGTCAGTGCATCACTTACACCGTGTCACTTCCCGTTAAATTTCTTCTCACTGTAAGTCTGGGTAACACAATGTGACATGGTAGAAGTGTGCTGGCATGGTGCAGTACCTCAAAAATAAATACAAAGTTTTAGGATGTTATGTTCTACTGATCTTCCGAGTTATCTTTGGATGATTAAAATGAGTAGATAATAGTTCACCGGGAAAGAGCTTGACCAATAGCAGAGGGTGAAAAGGAGGCAGCCGGTGATCCTGAAGCTGGCACAGTTCTGCTGTGAACCGAAAACACCAAGGAAAATATACTCTTTAAAATGATCGGAATGCCTGCTTGTCCACACGACATACATAATAATAAATTGGAAGGGTCGTGACACTTAGACAGAGAAAAATACAAAGGGAAAGGACTCCAACCAGTTTGCTTCCGTCAGAGTTAAGCTGTGGAGTTGATCCCTGTCTTAAATAACCTCGTATCCCAGGTAGCGCCTCCCTCAGCAGCTGGTATTGAGCAAGAACCAAACGCTCAGCTACATTACCATGCAACAGCGGTTAAACGAGAGCCTCATAAAGATGCTGTAATTGCAGTCGGGTCTCCGGGATGCAGGGAATCTAAATCCTGTCTTGACTGAACCATGCAGCTTTGGTAGCGCAGTAAAACTTGGGAGGAAATGTTACATAAAAGGTAATCCTCAGTCACTTAGGAATTGTGGTGTTATGAAAGACTTAATTTCTACTGTGCCTAATACAGGAAATAACTACTAATTACTTCAACCTTTATACTTAATTTTGGAAATACGGGAATTACAAGACTAATTGGGCACCAGTTTGTGAGGGCTTTGCCTCTACAGAATCCTCAGCTGGAAAACTTTTCAGCACTTAACAGGGGAAAACATTAAATCTACCACTCTAGCTACAGTATTGCTGCGGTAGTTAATATAGAACGTGTATGTATCTTTAGTCATAAAAGAGAAAATTATCTACGGTTATTCTGTTCATCTGCCCTATAGACACGATTTTCCTGGAAAAACTCCATGT
The DNA here is from genome assembly GCA_008658365.1 of Alca torda. Taxonomy (NCBI): domain Eukaryota; kingdom Metazoa; phylum Chordata; class Aves; order Charadriiformes; family Alcidae; genus Alca; species Alca torda. The sequence goes on from CM018101.1 coordinate 82,143,062, forward strand.
CTGCTCCTCGTTGAAAAATTAATAAAAGAGAAAAGGAGCTAAGCTGGACTGAGCTCAAGACTGCACTAGCCTTTGGCAGGCCTTTCGAGGTAGAGGCACTATCAATCTACTCTTTATCATCTCTTCTGTAGGTCTCACCTCGCCCCACAGCAGCTGTCGGCGTGAACAGTGAATTTCTTCCCACTTAGGCAATGGGTCTGCTCAGCTGTCCATGAAGAGCCCCATCTCTAATATCTCATCCAGCAAATCGACCCTCTGCCTTTAGCCAGGTGCTCAAATGAGCTGTTACTACATTTTTCCAAGAAAATTACCCTGTTTTCTCGGCAAACTGATATTCAACCGCTCTCCTCCCCTTGCTCTCCACAGTCTCCAAAAAAATTGCCAGCCTCGTTCTTGCGCTTAGCAGACCACAAAATGGAGCCAGCCCAAATTCTCCCAGAGGTCATTGTCCATTCAGGAAGAGACAGAACCATTACTGATACAGAACTGGTCTGATAAGGGTAGACTGGGACTAAGGATCACGCTTATCTTGATGAGTGAGAGGTTCCTGGCTCTCTCATCCTGCGGGAAAAAGGAATCTCCTGGATTTTGGATTATATGAGAAAAGTTTTGTGCTCTCACAAATCAGAGGTGTCCGGTGGCGAAAACAGAGAACTATGAAAAGAGACTAAAAATAAACACCTATTCTGCAGATTTAAGACCCCCTCAAATCTAAACATCTTGACTACCAGCTCCAGTGAGTTTGTGGACCGATCTAGAACAAAAGGTCTCATGGTGCTGCACATTTTGGATGCGTTCACTTTGTCCATGCCTGACCACCTCTCTTCGCTGAAGTAACTCAGCACAATGCCATCTAAGCTAAGGGCAACATGTGCTTATCTCGTGACCCTTGAATCCACACAAATCCTGAGCAGTCCCACCACAAGCTGGACACCGAAGTGACTTTGACAGAGCATGTCTCGCACTTTCTTCCTGAGGATAATGATGTGGTGGCTGTAATTATCTATCGGGCTGGGACTGAGCCTTTTCGGAAGACAAGCAGTCAGTTTCAGCACTGTAAGTAATCTCAGACCTGATCCTACTTTTCCCATTTATGCCAAAAAACTGTTAGCATATCATGTTTTCAATTCCTACAGTGTTTTGACGGTCAAACCCAAAGCCTTCTTCTCTCGTGTTCACCACTGTATGTCTCTGAAATGAAAAGAGGTGTCCTGTTCAATACACAGATATTATTTGTAATCCCTTTACAAGATATTAGGGACCTCCACTTTCATCCCAGTTTATTCATCCCCCATTCTCCAAGAGTTGGCGGGTAACCATTGAGCAAGTAGTCCAACAGCAGCAATACCCAAAGAGCCTGGCAGGAGAGCACAATTCTTCCTCGTATGGATAATTGTCACTGAAAGGGCTGACTTCTCCAGGAAAGGCAGAAAAGAGAAGTAAAATAGCAAGGTGGTGGCAAAGGCCACAGGAGCGGGAGTCCTAGAAGCAGTCTGAACCCAGGACCTGACACAAGACGCTTTTGATGTATCTCCAAGACAGCATTTGCAAAACATCGACCGCAGATGTTGCCCTACAGTCAGAGAGTCAGAGGTTCATATTACAAATGAGTAAAATATTTGGTTGAAGCAGCTTACAGGTGTCTCTCTGTGTTTCTCTTTTTAGTTACTAAGGGAGAATTTTAATGAGAATTTGACTCCAAATGCTTCGTAGTTACATATAAAGTGATAGATGCCTTATAAATACATAAAGCACAGAGATAAAATAGAAGTGAAAAAGATGAATTGCAATTTATTTAGTCATTTTAGAAACTGTCTACATCTCTTCAGCAAATTAAACTTGCACACTTTATGAGTCCTCTCACCCTTTAGTGAACTCATCTTTGAAGTTTCCGTACTAAAAGTAGCTCAGAATCATGCAAATAAATATTTTTCTTGTTCTTGGATCTGCTGCTGTTCTCAGAAATGCTGTAGGCAGTCCGCTATGTTCTAGAGAGACTAATTTACGGGAGAAGTTACCAAGTCCACACACTCGCAAACTATGAAATAATCCAAGTATAACAGTGGTGCACTCCTATATATGTATTTTTCATTTCTACAATCTTTGTAACTATTTCATTTATTAGATTGGGATGAGCTACCATCGTGTTCCCTTTCACCTGCCTAAATCTAAGTTCTTTCACATCAAGTTTACACTGTCCTTCATTTCAGCCAAGTCAAATTTGTGTTAGTAAGTAGACATTCAGAGCTCTTATACTAATGGTTGCTTAGATATAAATGGATGAGGCCTACAGATGAGTTCTGAGTTTTGGAAAAAACATGTTCTGACGTCAGATCCAAACTTTGCATATCACACCTAATTTTTAGCTGGCTTTAACTGACATGTCATAGGCTTGGAGGAATATAACACTTCACTCTGACCCTAGATAACTAGATTGAAACTAGTGTAGGCAAAACCAATTTGTCCACATCTCTGTAATTAAAAAGTTTATGCACATGCGTGTGTATGTGTATATATTTATATTTACAAATCACACCTAGATGTGATGGAATGTTTTCTGAAGATGCCAAATTTGCATGTGGGGGAAGTTCAACGAGGGTGTTTGAGGGGCCTCTTCATTTAAGTTTATCAAGCTTAATTCAAGCAGAATTTCAGTCATTTCATCAAAATCGTTTAATGCTTGTCTGCTGACAGCTTGTTGGTGGTCTCCAGTGAGCTCACGTCTTACCAAAATAAGGCTGTCATTCATGTGCATCATTATGTCCGTCTCCACAAAGACGGTAGTCTGGGGTTTTTTTCCACTGCAGTTACACCTCTAAATAAGGCTCTCTAGGCTGAGAAATTTCTGCTTTTGCTCTGTCTTGAGTGCTTGAAGGATTATTTCATGTTGTCGATATAGAACATTTTGTAATTATGAGCCTTATACCACTCAAAAGTGCTAAAAGCTTTGAATGTTCTCCTCTGCATTAGTTGGACCGCTTCATTTAAAGGGTTTTATTTGTGACTCACGGTCAACTGATACGAAGCAGAAGAACCCTCTGATGGATTGTTTAATGAGTATCTTTGCCTTAAAAATCCCAAAGTGTTCCATGGCTCCTGCAGGCATCTCAGCCCAGCAGCCGGGCAGGCAAGAGTCAGTTGGGAGATCCTGCATGCCCTCCGTACAAATGCATCACACCAAATTAAATTAAGAGTTGCCATTTCCAAGCCGGAGTTGGGGTATTTTAGGCAAAAGTGGACGGGGAGCGGAAAAGCTTATGACCAGTCACCTTCTTCATGTAAACTTACCTTAAATTAGCGAAGATAGCCAACAGGATACCTAAACAGGAGAAGAAGGAGCAGGGAGGACAGGATGGCATCTGAGATCCTCTGTTAGGTTTTAGGGGGTTGAAAAACAGAGCAGCTATCACACTTTTCTATTCAGAAAAGTAGAAAGTCATGTTACCTTTTGTTTCTTTTTTTTCTTCTTTTTTTTTTTTTTTTTTTTTTTTTAGCTAAAATTATCACCAGGAGGAACCAGGTATGGACAATATGCCCTTTTCAGCCTTAAAAGGATCCTGGGAGCTGAGAACAGGGACCCGTGTTTAAAGGATCATGAACGCACCAGGATGAACGCTGAGAAACTTGAACGTCAAAAAAACAATAAAATGGACTGCTGTAGAAATCAGGAAAAGTGTTGAAAACAGCACTTTGTGTGACTTTCTGTGACTACACCTGCTCTAGTCTCTCTCCTCAGACCCTCCTCTGGTGTGATTCCAGCTGCTGGAGTGGCAGGACAAGAATAAATTGGGGGATAAAAATGCAAAAAGGCAAGTAAGGCAAGGTTTGAATCATTCTCTTTCCTCTTCAAGGGAAACAACGCTCGTCGTGTAATGAATCAACTTCACTGACAACAAACTTTCACAGGGAGGAAATACTAAGCTTTCTCAGAAATAATCTCTTTTTTTGGTAAGATTTTGCTAGGTTAAATACAGCTCTGTGCCAATGCACACCCGTACTTTGTATTCCTCCCAGTATTTTCATTTAAAAGGGAGTTGCTGTGCAAAATAATGTCCTTGTCTGTCCCTTCCTCATACAAACCTCCAATCAAATTTAATAAAGCTAGTTTGATACAATGCCAGCCTACACTTGGTTTACCCTTGGTCGACTTTAATAGGGTCAAAAATATTTTCGCATTGGCAGTGTACGCATTAATCATTTTTCCAGAGGATTTAGAAAATTAGAAGAGACAAGGCCAAGCAAAATTTTAAATTAATTGGGCCTACCCCAGCATTCAGGGGGTCACCTTGTGTCAGTTGTCCCACATTTTCCAGGTCACGAAGTTCCAGTGTATCCTACAGCTGCCATGAGGAGAGACCCGTGCTGTGGGCACACAAAGGTGAAAGAATTTCTCCCAGAAAGTGCGAATTTTCCTACGGGCAACCACAACAATTGCAGCTTCCAGATTGTCGCCAGACACCAACCACTTAAATAATGCATGCTCGGCTGACGCCTGTACTTGGTGCATTTTCTAATCGAGTAGTCAGGAAAATTTGCAAACACTCTGTCATTTACCATAAATCCGCTGCCTGCTTACAACTACAGAGTAATTAATTTTAGTGCTGCTCAGAATTATTAATTTCAGCTGGGAAATCTGTCTTCACAATCGTTGCCGGTTTCACCCACCCTTGCCTTTTTTCTTTTTTTCTTTTCTTTTCTTTTCTTTTTTTTTTTTTTTTTTTTGTTTCCTAATATTCTAGCTAGGGGTTGGAACATCAAAGCGCTATTCTTACAAGGGAAAGACTGTTTGTGGCAACGTTAATATGCTATTCCAGTGTGACACCAATAACTGCTTCAACATTTCTGATTGTAATCTGCAATAATGCCCTCTCAGCATCTGGCTGGCCGGCCAGATGTAGCTGGCAATGCTAAGGGAGGGAAGCAAGCGAAAGACTTTCTTTGGAGATGTAATTAATTTATTAGGCTCTAAAAGGGCTTACTGTGTGATAAGGAATGTGTATACCTTTCGGTTCACGGTTTCATTCAGAGGAGCAGAGTGTCACAGCCTAAGTGCTGAAAATAACTGCAGGCAAGAAAGTTAACGTTAAATGGTTTATCATCTGTTTAAACATTCTTAGCGTTTAACCCATAGGATTAATAAGCTTTTTGGCACAAGAAAAAAAATGATATCTTGCAGATTTATTCGCAGACCTCGGAGTTATGAGAGCACCAGAAAGGAAATCTCTGTAATTACTGCTTAGTATTTACAGCTCTGCAGACGCAAGGAATATTGCCTGTTGAAGTGGTTTACCCTCGTTTGCAAGGTGGACTTGAAGTGACATCAGCAAGTATTCAGGAAAGCGTTCAGTCCCGGTCCAGTCTGCGTCACATCCACCCTGACCGGAGAAGTTCTACAGCCGGCGGTTTTTCGTAAAACTACCCGTTCCCACCAGAGTTTTGAAATAGTCGTACTGGCCATCCTGTAACCTAATGTGACATGTAGGCTTTTTCATTTCCACTCTGTGACTGTATTAAAAAATAATGTTCAACTGGAAGATTAAAAAAAAAAAAAAAAAAAGAAAAGAAATAAATCAATGTTAAAGTAAAAAAATTATGTAAACACGAGTCACTAAGAGATTAGACACGGTTAAGTATTTCAGGATGTTTGTGGTTATCTTCATCTAAACAATACTGATAGTTTTCTGGGGATGATTCTGCCTCCAACTGTTCCCAAGTCTCTGCAGGACTGCCCAAAAATGAAGTCGATACTTGTTTTGTAAGAGCTGTAACCCTTTGATACCAAGCTGACTGTTTTCCTGTCACATGAATCAGTTTAAATGTTAATGAAATTAACTCCTGGAGAGTGGCACAGTGCCATCATTAATTATTAAAAAAAAAAAAAAAAAAAATTAAAAAAAAAATTAAAAAAAAGGAAAAAAAAAAACAAACAAGAAACAAACAAACAAACAACCAGAAATTTGATGCAGTTTGTTTCCACATTTGGTATATGCACTTGCAAGAAAAAGGAGAGATTACGGACACTTAGTGAGCAGCAGCATACAAATAATGTAACGGGAAAACGTTAAAAGGGGGACTCTACACCTGAGGGGAGCGTTCCACAGAAACACAGTATAAAAACACCAGCTTTGCTTCCTCATCGGTTTCACGTGTGAATTAAGTGACACGTCTAGCCCTGAAACAAAAATTAGCACTGAATTACCCTGCGATTACATTGAAATTTGGATCTGGTGTATCTGTGGTCGATCAGTGTGATGTCCAGATCTTTTTTTTTTTTTTTTTTTTCCCCCAAACTGCTACATTGGACCCTAAAATTGACATTACGGATTTTTAACAAACATCCAGAAATATGCCCGTTGACATCAAGAACCTACTCGACAGCATCTATGTGGGACATTTGAAAATAGAAATTGGCAGGAAGCTCTAAGCATATCTATTTGGTAGCCTATTAAAACAACACGCTGATGAAAACTGTCATGCAGCTGGGATCTTCTCTTTAATACTGCAATTAATTTTTTTAACAAAACAGAGGCTGAGTCTTTAAAAGGGCAGGACTCGGTTGCGAGAAATAATGCAAACATTATGACAGTAAGCCAGGAACAAAATAACGTTCAAGCCTGTTAATTAATCATTACAAAATACCGAATTGCCGCGTTAGATGAGCAATGTTTCTGGTGGCATAAAATATTATGGGATTACGTCTCGTGAAGAGATGAGGTACCGCGCTTTAAATGTACATATGTAATATATATGCATAAATATCTCAAAGTAATTGTTTCCAAATGATGCTATTAGTGATGTATGACATTACTCATGTTACCCCTTTTATTAATCAAAAACATTTTAATTTAATTCAGGATATTTTGCTTAAGAGCAGCCCTTTGCTGCTCGTCATTGTATTTTGACAGCAAACTGAATTCTTGTTCACAAGTATAGGATTTGTTTAGCTCCAGGCATCTGTGTTTGGATTACGAGAATGCTGATTGGTTCACTGCCAGGGGCACAAAAAGGTCAAGCTGTCCTTTTTTAAAGGCGCTTTTTTTCCCTTCCCCCCCCTCCTTTTTTTTTTTGCCTTTTTTTTTTTTTTTTTGCCTAAGAGTTTGGCTCATTAATCAGAGTTAAAAGAAAGGGGAAAAGGCAGTGACTTGAAATCATTTGATTCTTTTTTCAAGGGGTATTTTAAAAAGCAGAACTCAATGTTAGTGTTAGAGGTTGAGTAGATGTTTGTATGGATCATACTGACATACTTCTGACAGGTGACCTGAAACCTTTCAAACTGACATCTGTCACAGAGACAGACAGAGGTTTTTTAGCCTCAGAGCCTGTTTTCATGACATTTCATTTTTCATCAGATTTTGAGAGAAGGGAAAAAAAAAGAAGATGAACTTGAAAAAATCTTGCCGGGGGCAGAAAATGAGATCAGGTTTTCTGCAGCTGTCTAACTCACCTTTAAAGGTTAGAGGTCCAGGCAAAGTGAAGAAAAAGGTCTCATTTTGATGTTATTAGCTAAAAGGACAGATTACTTCTTTAAGTGTATTTCTACAGTTGCATAGCCAGTATAGGACATTATAGAGGTGTAGGTAGTTAAGGATGGCTTGGGTTAGCCATTACAAATCCTGATTTCCAGCATTTACTTGCTCTTTGCACTGAGCTGAAACTTAGGGCACAAGTTTAACTCCTATACGGGTTTGAGCTGAAAACTGCAAATCTCCATCATATGGATAGTATTATATGATAAAATACGAATCCATATTTAGCTTCTGGTTTCGTTTTATTCAAACACGAGTTAGGAAACCGTGACGTCTATTTCAAACTAAAATGGATGCAGACACAGGCACATGAAACGCAGGCACCATAGCAAGGCTACATTTCAAAGTTTAACTTTACCGAAGGCACCCCTGAGCCAGATCGAACTATCCAGGTATCTCTTCTCACATGCCTTTCCCAGTGGTCACCGCGGTCCTGCTGGATTGGAAGAGGAAGGTCACCCCAACAGAAATGCTTGCTTTTTCCAAACCTGCCACATAATAGCTCCAGACCAAAGTCACCGCCTGGACCAGCCTCCCTCTGTCATACTCGGATGGGAGAGGAGACAAAGCTCTAGAGCAGCATCCACTTTGTACCAACATGCCTGAGGTTATCACCGGCTATCTTCCATAAAAGCCTTGACTCAGACGCATTTAGGCCACCATAATCCTGAAATCCTGAAACACTCCTAGAAAAGAGATGAGAAAACCCGCACGTCAGGCTACAAGTGGGCAGCCAGTGGTGCTCCTGTTCCACCAGAGATGTGCCAGCTGGGTCGCTGGGGTGAAGCAGGAAGCCTACAATACCTGCAGGTTGGTAGGTAGTCGTCACTACCAGTAAATACGAGCTGAACTTTCTCCAACACGCCTGTTACACTGTGGGGGTAGCCATAGGCAGGACGGATAGAGAAGTCAGGTTGTTGTCCCTGGAAGGACAACAGGACCAACACTTAATTGTAGCTCAACTGGCGGGGGAAGACGTCTTCAGTACTTCACTGCTGTCAGCCATCAATTCTTGCTGCAGCTAGGGAGGCTTCATCAACAAAATCTTGCCCAAAACTCAACGGGTTTTTGCTGCTGACTTGATATTTCAGGATGTGTTTCTAAAAATTGTTTATTAGTTTAAGCCTAAGCCAAAAGAGAGGTGAATTATATTTTTCTCACCACACATCCAATCCCACGGAAGTCAAGAAACTACATGAAGGGAATCAGTCATTGTTTGGCACTCAGGCTGTGGGAGTTTAAATCCAGTATTTTCGTGCACTGCTACATCACAGAAGGCACAGGTCTGCACCTCCGCAGAAACTGCTGGTGTCCCCATTATTTTGAACTGTTGAGAAAGGTTGGGAACAGCTCAAGAGTGATACTATAATCAAATATATAACATCAACAAAACCATAAATTGGACAGGGCACCCCAAGCAAACAAGCAGCTTTTGGGTTGTGTGTACCCTGTCACCCTGACTTCAGTCCTTTTGTCTCCTAAACCTTGCATATGGTGCTCCCTGTGCTGCTGTCTATTGTGCCTTTGCTGCTGGTTATTGTGATAAATAAGTTGCGAACACCTATATTACAGTCTCAATGGTACTCATAGACACCGACTGAATAAATGCTCTCCTGATTCACCTCAACACTTAGCAATTTAGTTGAAAGGAACCTGAGAAATCAGATAAAGGTAGAGAAATGTGCTATGTTTCCTTATGAACTCTAAACCAGTTTTTCATTGGTTCTGAATCTGTGCATTGGTCTTTCGTGGAACTCCTTCCTTTCTCTCTTTGCTCTATTTTTAAAAAATAGAGGTGGACACCTACTGTCATAGCTTCAGCATAACATTCTCCACCTGGGATATATACAACCCTATACAAAGATGATTAATGTTAGTGTTCTGCTTCACCAGATCCTTGGGCTTTCTTTTTTTCTTTTTTTTTTTAACAGTCTGTCCTCATCTGATCAAATAGGGGTTCAGATAATCCTTTTTATCCATTTAGTGTAAAGGGTATTGGTCAATATTGCAAGGGTGCAGATAGTAAAATTTTTCCTTAACCAACCTAATACCATGGACCATCAGAACATATTTTATTTACGTATGCGACACAATAGATGTGAATTCAAAGACTATGCTAGGTCATGTCTGAGGAGATAATAAGGCTGTGGAGGGAGAGAGAAGAGTGGCGCAGAAGAGCTGTGTCTCCAGAGGGCCAGGCTTGAGCTCCAGATGAATTTTCACAGGTGTTTTATAGTCTTGTAACTTTAAAATCATCCTTGAGGAGGTAATCCTTAGCCAGGTAATTCTGCTGCTGCCATGGACCCAACCCGTGTCAAGCACAAGTTAATGGTAATGTAGAAAACCAGCAAGGACTTATAACCTCAGTGAAATTCCTGTTAGCATCTGTGCAGGAGCACACGTCTGTGGGGAAATCTTATCTCTTACTCTTGCTGGACAAGAAGAATTCAGAGCCAGCTGCGCACGATGTATTTAAACGCTCTGCAGAACATGTAAAGCACAAGAATTACATGGCAGCAAGAGTGGGCAATATGGAAAGGTGGAGAAGATTGAAAAATCAGATAGTGTTTTCTTAGGAAAAAAAGTGCCTCTGGCTTTATGTGGGCTGTGATTGTGCAGTTTCACACATCTCAGGAGAAATCACTCTTGAGGTTAAGAAAAATATCAGTGGGAAAGGTAATGGAGTTTGGAGGTAAAAGAGCTACAATTCTGAAAGTGTAGGTTATTTTTTCACAGGAGAGCAGGATACCAATCTGAGAAGTCCAAGCTGATCATATAGGGCCTTTGAGTGGTAACAAGAGAGCTAAGGCCATCAAATAGGAATGAATTAAATGCTGGGAGAATAAAGAAGGAGTCCAGGGTAGTTTAGAAAATCACCATCTGGTATTTCCAGTCCAAAAATCTCTGCCATTTTTAGCAAAACAAGAAGAAAAGGGAGCGGGGGGGGGGGAGTATTTAGTGTCATACACTGTATTCGGATTGCTATTAGTTATTGGTTTTATCCAGGAACGAAAAATGAAGCATGCGTTTAGAACAAAGTTGATGCTAGACATAAAATACACAATAATAGTGTAGGTATGCATGTTGCTTTCCATTCCTCTAGAGGGTATGATTGTACTCTTACGGTATTGAGTTTGAAAGGGCCTGGATTCTCTCAGGTCCTACTGAGGTTAGAGAAAAAACCTGAGCGTCCGACGCTCTGAAAAAGCAAATGTTTGTACTAAAGATGAACAGCCATTTTCATCATTGCAAAAGCATTTGAACCATGGCCTCATACGTGGCCTTCAGGAAATTTCTCTTCCTGCCTTTTCCCTGTATTTTCCCCATGTGAAAATGTGGGGAGCGAAATCTGCCCTCGTCTTCTGGTTTGACGATTCCATACGTAGCAACGGGAATTCAGAGTCATCATCAAAAGTAAGATTGTTAATGGTTAACAGCCATTTAACATCTACGTCCGTCCATAGACTTCAATGTTTGTAAGACAGATAGACAGCAAAAAGAGATATATAAGAATGTCACATTAGAGATAAGTAAAGTTAAGCTTTGTTATACTGCTTTTTTCATGTAAGTTGCACATCAATGGTGAGCATGGGAGTTGGAGATGAGTAATGAACTTCCACTTCTTAGTTCATTGAAGAAACATCAGCTGTCTGATGTGCATCGGTACCTTAGCCTGTTCTTGCTCAAAATTACTTTTGATTTTCTTTTTGGTGCCTAGCACATTACAGGAAATTTTGTTGCAAAGATTTGCGCAGTTAATTGCAAAAACGAGCTGAATGCATCTATTCCAATACAACACTTCTAGTTTCACAGTTTAATAGACAAATTGAAATCTTGTTCTTAACTTTTGTCAATATTCACTGCAAAGTCTTGGATCTCTGGATATGAAACTATTCAGAAAAAGGCTGAATACAAGTGAATGGCATTTTTTTCCTAGAGTTATTCACCCACATTAAAAGTCTGAAACCAATAAGTTAACAAAAATTGCCAAAAAAACCAAATCCTAAAATTATAAGAGTTCAATGGAAACAAATTTTCCACAATAAATTTCTGGGTCTTACTTTTAGATGTTAAGTAATCCATAAGTGCTAAATATGAACAACTAGTTCTATGAAACAGTATTAGTACAAAAAATTATCATGGGATTATTTTCTTACATTGTTATGTCATACCAAAATAGACAGCTATGTCTAAGAATTGCTTTAGGATCAGGAAATTTACCCCCTTGGTTTCCTGACTTTTGTTCACTTCTTCTTCTGTCCTTTTCAAAAGTTTGCTATTTTCTTTGAGCATCTGCTTACACTTAGGCAGGAGCAGAGCTTCTTAAAAACAATTTTTTGCTTCATCAGTGGCAGTATATTGGTTCAAGAGAAGTTGCCATGATTTTCAATACGAATGAAAGTCCTCAAGGGCTTACAATGGCCATGGGAGAAGCATGTTTCCACACCTGTGAAATTTTTAAGCCAACTGTGTTTATCATGCTGTTCATTAACGGAAAGATGCTGCATGCACTTCTTAGAAATAAAAACCTCTGCTATCTTGCAAATTTTTGGCTAAAATCTTGAACAGAGGCTATCCAAAGATGCTACTGAAAAAAAAAAAGGTAACCACGCAAGCCCAGTATGGAGTTGCAATGCAAATTTTTGTGATATAAAATTTAAATTATCCTCCAATATCGGAAAACCTCTTATATTAAACTGAGCCCCTGCCAACTCTCCTACCCTGGATGTGAGATCCACCCATTGGTCATCACAGCCACCTGCCCCACTACAGCAGCTACACCTCCTCTCTTTGCATGCCTGGCCTGTCCAAGAGCCACCCACCTTGGTCTAATCAGGATTGAATTAGGTTATGGTGAACAAGAGTCTTTACCAAATATTATTCTATGCTGATCAGGTATTTTACAACATTTCTGGTTTTCATTTGCCACGAAGACTGGGAGTTTGAGACTTTCCTCTTCTTCCCCGTTCTCTGAGATATGAAGCAGGATCAGATACATGTTGCTTCTTCGGGAAAAAGGAAGCGCCTCGTCTTTGAAAAAAAAAAAAGTCTTGAAACTGCATGGTGTCAACAATTTGCTGAAAGGTCAAATAAATAATGTGGGGGTATGTATATATAACAAAAGCTGACTAGAAAAAGGCCTCTCTTACAGAAACAATGTTCGGCCATGAAACGTTGGGCTGGCATGGAGCATCTATCTTGAGAGAGCAATATTGCTGTGAAGTTCATCAAGATAAAACCCACCTGAAACATTTCCTTTTACACCTTATTTAACATCTGTAGTCCTCTGTATGCTGTTTCTCTCACACAGGTGTGTTTATACAGATGGAATTTATCATAAGTAGAGAGGATGTTAAGTGCAACTGGAATAAATCTGGGTTACCTTTTAATGGGAATTAAATGAATAAGTAATTTAAATAGAAAACCCTTTTGAAGATTTCTTTTAAATCCATTGGGCAAGGTGTTGCTGATATGATGCAGAGGCTGGAAATTCTTTGAGTTAATGTTTTGGGACATAGGCGGAAGTACCAATCAGCTGATAATTTGCAAGATGTGTGGGTTCCCAGATGGAGTATTGCTCTTCAAGGCTGTGCTCAGTGAATCTTAAAGGAAGATGGGAAGTGGACACACTCCACCAGTGTTTAATTACCACACATTAGCCACCACAGCAGTCTTTGTTCGCCAGGAAGAAGTGGGGATTTTTGTTCTTTTTGTTTGGGTTTTTTGGTCGTTTTTATTTTTCTGAAGATGTAGTACTCTATGAAGGAGGATGGAAAAGTCCTTGGAGAAGTTGTTCTGTACGCTCCTGCGTGTTGTGTTGTCTCTCAAGTACAGATCAGAGACAATGGAGACTGAGAAGTTTTGACACATTCTTCATCTATAATGCATGTGAAAGCAAGAGGAGGCCCGTGGCTCAATGTCACCTCCCACATGGAAATAATGCTAATGCCTGAACGGTAGGCTTGGATGCTGCACTTAAACCAAGCAATGACATTCAAATGCAGCAGGATCAGACAAAAAAGAGCTAGTGCATTAAAAAATGGCCTCATTTACCATAATTAACACATTCAACAAAACGGCACCTGAGCAACTGTGGAGTGCGGTAGCAAGGAATAGATTTTGGACTCGTAACAAGTATTTGGGTTGTCTTGACTCTTATGTACCCAGGTAGAGCCAAGATATATGGAAGCACAAGAAAAAATGCAGTCTGAATGGGACATAGAAATAGCAGAAATATAGATATATGTCTTACAGGGGAGGCTCCATAACACTTCCTACCTTGGCTAACACTGCTTTGGCTATAGCAGCATGAATCAGCTGGGTTGCAGAATTTATTTCCATTTCTCACAAGCTTTTCTTGCTTCTCAGCTATGACCTCACGTGGACACCTTACAATAACCTTCATAGCAACAGTAGGTGAGACAGAGGAGGGGGAGGAGTTAACAGAGAAGAAAGGAAGAAGTTTTAGATGGGTGCTGATTGTCTTTTAGTAGAAACGAGTTCCTCATTTTGTTTTAATTCAGATATATGCCTTCAGATAAAGAAGGATTGACGGAAAGGATGAACCTAGCCACAGTACTGTGGATTACTTACCTAAAATAAAACCCCCACAATTTATTTAACTCTCCATACATCATCTTCCTTTTTTCCCTGTATTTTCTTGATTTGTCTGTTTACTAGGAATTATCCTGGGTGTCACAAAATATTTCTTTATATGATGATGCTGTTCAACTATTGAAAATCTATTCCAGGGTGTGTATTCATGGCTCTATTTAATTTGACTTTTGTGAAGTCAATATTATAACTCTTAAGAAAAGTGAATGACGACTTTGCTATCTACTCAATATTTATTATAAAAAGTCTAATCTTTTACTGTTGAGCATTATAAGTCTAGTGCAGCATAACCTCTAACATCTGGGGTGGTATTGATGAGAGCAAGTAATATGTTCTCCGGTTTTCACAGAAAAATATAAATAGTGATTTCATTTTTCAAAATACAGAAGTAGCAAAAGAAAAGAACCATCCTACAGGGAACCACTTATAATACTGATAAATGCTTAAGCAGCAGCAAGATAGCAGCCCTAACACCCTCTGGTTGGGAAAAAATGAATGATGGGCTTGTGGGAGAAATATAAATTAATGCCTATTTTGGAAGGCAAGAACTCCCAACTTATTTATATGTCAGATATAAAAGGTTAAGGCTATAGACTATTGTTTTGCGCTAAAAAGTCAGAGAAATAGTTACTTAAACTGTCAAGTTTGTTTGAGCCCACATACCTTCAGCGTGGAAACCTCTAACCTAAAAAGCGCAAATGATGGACTTTCCTTACCCCCGTCTGCTTGGTTTTCTCTGGTTTCTGTTCTGTTGTTTCACATCTAGTATGCACACAGCACATACCAATAATACAGACAATTGTATTCGTTGTCACCCTCTGCTATTTGCAGAAGGGCATTACTGTGTCCAAGACCTCACATGCCAGGCATTGTACGCGCAAATAGCCAGCAACTGGGTATGTCCCTAGAAGCTGCCAGCTTTGTTGGTTGTCTTTAAATTGTGATCCATCACATGTCATGACTGTTGCCTAAAGAGAGGGAGGGGAAGAACAGACTTATTTTAGAATTCTGTTTGCTTTGTCTTTCCATATAAATACCAGTATCTTATGAATAAACAGCTTCTTTGGATTTTTCATTCCTTTTTCTCCAGATATTCATTATATACTGAGTTACTTCTTATTTCCTCTTTCCTTCTGAATTATTTATAGGGTCTGATCCTCTCTCTAAACATTTTACCAAAACTTGTATATGTTCTTGTGGAGGAAAGATGGTGAATGATTTTATTGAGGTGGTTACAAGTATAAAGATTTTAATCTAAACACACCTATGTTTCTAGAAGGCACTTTTATCACTTAGTTGTGTCTGATGATCTAGCGGAACCAAAACAAACCCATTCTAAGACTTTAGAGAGCATGAAGCCCTAATTCTTTGGAAATGCATGATTTTTGCTGTCTCTTAACTGGCATTTGCAGAATCTGTTTGCCTGGTCTGCACGGTCTGAAAGCACGCAGGAGGGCTCCCACCTTTGGTGAGAGCTGGCAGGCAGTTAACTGCCAGACCCACACCAGCTTGACTAGAAGTTGCAGGAATTTGTTGACCTTGCAATACTCTAAAGCTAGAGGGAAGAGGAAAAATGGATGATGCCAACTGAAAAAGCAATGGAAATGACCAGATGAATGGAAGAAATGCTGAAAGTAAATTGGGGTAGAAACTTAGAAACTTTGGAAAATATTTATGTTTTACATATGATGTGAAAAAGAAGGAAGGAAGGGAAGGGAGGAAGGGAGGGAGGAAGGGAGGAAGGGAGGAAGGGAGGAAGGGAGGGAGGAAGGGAGGAAGGGAGGAAGGGAGGAAGGGAGGAAGGGAGGAAGGAAGGAAGGAAGGAAGGAAGGAAGGAAGGAAGGAAGGAAGGAAGGAAGGAAGGAAGGAAGGAAGGAAGGAAGGAAGGAAGGAAGGAGGGAAGGAAGGAAGGAAGGAAGGAAGGAAGGAAGGAAGGAAGGAAGGAAGGAGAAGGAGAAGGAGAAGGAGAAGGAGAAGGAGAAGGAGAAGGAGAAGGAGAAGGAGAAGGAGAAGGAGAAGGAGAAAGAGGGAAAGAGAGAAAGAAAGAGAGAAAGAGAGAAAGAGAGAAAGAAAGAGAGAAAGAAAGAAAGAAAGAAAGAAAGAAAGAAAGAAAGAAAGAAAGAAAGAAAGAAAGAAAGAAAGAAAGAAAGAAAGAAAGAAAGAAAGAAAGAAAGAAAGAAAGAAAGAAAGAGAAAGAAAAAGAAAGAAAGAGAGAAAGAAAGAAAGAAAGAAAGAAAGAGAGAAAGAAAGAAAGAAAGAAAGAGAGAAAGAAAGAAAGAAAGAAAGAAAGAAAGAAAGAAAGAAAGAAAGAAAGAAAGAAAGAAAGAAAGAAAGAAAGAAAGAAAGAAAGAAAGAAAGAAAGAAAGAAAGAAAGAAAGAAAGAAAGAAAGAAAGAAAGAAAGAAAGAAAAGATAAAGTAAAATGGTGTAAGAATAGCCCTCCCCCATGTTTCCTCCATTTTAAAGCTGTGGCCTTGTGTGATAGTGGAGGATGTGATTGAAGAGGCCATCAGACAGTAGGGCTCAGGTGTCCTGGTCCCCATCTTCTCTTCCTCTCTTCCTAAATTAACTCCCTTTCGCTGTCCTTCTTATAGCTCTGCTATGAGGATTGGGATAAAATCCGTGGTGACAAATATAATAGTAGAAAAGTAGTGTCACGTGCTGAGGGACAAAAACACTAAGGTAACTTCTTCTTCTTCATCAACAGGGATGAGTTAGTTGATCAGAGGCTGGGTCTGGATGTGAAACAGCCATGAAGAAAAACTAGACACTCCTTACGATGACCAGAGCTAATTTTAGAGTGTTGAGGGAAGCATTAATGAGCACATCATAATCAGTGAAGTTATACAATACACTGCATTTTCTATAATGCCACTATGATTTTAGTCACTTCATGTTCAAGAAAGATCAATTGCCAGCAGAAGTGCAGGGAAGGACTATTAAAAACATGTGAAAGACAAAGATGATGTAAAAGAGTTTCACTTGGTTCACTTAGCAAGGAAAAGGCTGATAAAAGTTGAGAGTAAAGTGTTTGCTATGTGAAGAGACATCTGAGGCGTAGCTATCACAGAGGAAGAAAAGCTGTTCGCATGGCATAGAGGAACAACAAAAGGAGCAAAGCAGGTCATGAACATCTGACTGCTGGAAAACAGGTTTCTAACCGTCCAAATTTGGCCCTTCCAATTCCAGTCGCAGGAGCAAAGAAGCAGCTGTGATATGGATCTCCATGAGCTTATGCAAAGGGACTCAATTAAATGATCAATGAGCCTTTATCGCAAGCTGTTATATTATTCTCTCACAGGTAGTCTCCTGTGTCAGCAACAGATTCGTACCTTTTTTTACAGCTTTTTTAAACCCTACTGTTTATCTTCATTTTCTCTTTCTGCTTCATAGTTATTTAAACTGACCCTATAATCATAATAGAAAACATCTCATGAGAAATTAGAAATGGACTAAACCTTCATGCCTTTCTGTCCTCTTCTTTCCGGCCTAGGAAAAAAAGTAATGTGCTTAATGAGACCATCAAGTTTTGTGTGGGTAAATGAGAAATAAGGTGGGTCAGAGATACACCATGCACAAGTTTCCTAAAATTTCTGAACATTTATGCAACCTCCATTTATCATTTATTTTAAGCTATGGCCTCTCATCCAAATATAATTTGAACAGGCATTTGAGATTAGATTGGTAGCTTACAGTTCCAGTAATGATTTGACTCTTTTAAAGCAGCAAAAGACTGGTATAAGTAGTTAGTATGAGCCCTGGGAAAAAAAAAAAAATAAAAATTACTGCAATGGGCATGAAGAAAAGCTTGAAAGTGAAAGCTATAGAAATTTGCCAACAAATGTCTACTGTGTAAGAGCATCTATTTACTTGAAATACTGACAAATATGTTCTTGTGCAATGAATAGTGTTTGCGTCCAGCTACAATTGCTGATAGAGTTGAGCCATAATCCAGCAGGAGGCCGGTATGGTGGAAGTTCTCCCTCCGCGTTTGTTTGTTTATTTATATTTCAAGGGAATTGGTCAACAAGATTTATTCAGGAGGAACAAAAGACTCCCAGTAAATTCATTCTTGTGGGGATTTGACCAGCATAGTTTGCTTATCTTGTTACATTCAGCCTTACTGTTGCAGTACTTTACACAGTTATTAACTGAGAAGCTAAAATGCTTATCAGTAATTTCAAAAATTTTTTGAGCAGTTAAAAAAAGGTATTGGGGTAATTTGTGACCATGAGCTTCCCGAACCCTAAGAATCACTATCGTTTTACCAAGCTAGGGGCATTTTCCATTCGTTAGTCCTTTTGATCAAGATATATTTATCCAAATTAGGACCATGCCTGCCCAAACTGTAACAGACAATGACCCTGTATATCCAATTATTCTCAAGCAAGTCTTAAAATAAAACAGCTGTATAATCTATACAGACAAAGAATGAAGCATATACATGATTCCAAAACCCTTTGTATACCAACTGAGGGATGTGGTTTTATTCACTGTGTTTCAGACATGGCAGGGCGATATTTGAACTCACTGTGAATTTTTATTAAATTAATCAGAAAGAGTTCTAACTTGTGATGGGTTGAGATAGCACGAGAAAGGCATTGACGGCTCTAGGAGAGCTAAAACATCATGTAAAACAATCTACTTTGATATTCCCAGCTCTTGCTAATCACTCGTGCTGCAGTGCCACACATAATGATGTCACATCAAAGAAAAAAAAAAATACTACCTCTTGTGATCCTAATGTAAGGGTTCAAGGCTTAAATCAGACTTAAACTCACAATTCCTCGACCACCTTGAAATCTGCTGTTAATTTTGTGCTGCCCAAACTACAAAAACTTGCTGAAAAACCTTTAATTTCCCTACCGGAGGCTCTTGAGGCAGCTTCTTCAACCACTTCGAAGTAGGTAACCTGTTCTGGACGGCTATTGAAACACCAAAAAGACCTGACTTTATGCTATCTCCACCTTTATGGATGTGCGATCACAGTATGGAGACACCTTACAGCCGTGCACAGCTGACTCATTCCTCATGTGGTAAAGGCTCGTGGAAAGACCTCGAACTGCGTGCCCCGTTCTCTTCAAATGTTCATCCCACCCAAAATTAAGGTAAACCAGAGTCCCAACCTGACTGTGCTAATTGCTGCCTGCTTTAACAGTTTCCAAAACAAAGCCAACGCAATTTGCACAAGTTAGTTCACAGGGTCATAGATGATTTGTCACAGCTTTTTACAAGCACTGCTCCAACCATCGCCTTCGCTGCGGCTGCTTTTGAGCTGCATCGTGACTCCTGCAAATGGGGTTTTCAGGGCATTGAATAGACCTTTTTAGGATCTGCCATTTCTGCTCTTCCACTCTGTCTTTAGCATAGAGCAAAAAGTACCGCTCCACTCCGAGTGCTCAGAGATGGGAGTCACAGACCTCCAACCAGGGCTTCAGCGAAGGGTGATAGAAACCTTAGTCAAATATAAGTAAGATTTCTCAACATACCAGCAGATTTTCTTCATCAGCAAGTATGACACTCCAGCAGTTTAATAACAGCACTTTCGCTGACTCAGTGCCGTTACATCTCGAATTGAAATGTGGATGCCTGGCTCAGTTCTCTCTTTTTCTCACATCCATTACTGAAATTTGTTAGATGAGCCGTTGGCTGGAAAATGTAAGTTAAGACTGAATTTTGGTTTGTTTTGTGGACCACGTTCTGGTCTAGATTATACCATGAAGCCCTGCTAGTTTCAAAGAGCTGTGCTGTTGCACGAGCAACGTATCGGCTCTGCTGCTTCCAGGCCGTATGGCAAATCCTTACCTCCAGTCTTTGCGCTTTAGGTAAATTCCATGTGCGTAACCAAGAGCCTACGGAGGACAGGTTTCAATACTTCTGCATTACGTGAGTGATCTGTTATTAACTCATAACAAAATCATTATCTCACCGGGTGGGATTTGACTGTTCATTCTCAAAACTGCAGGTAGATAGTTTATCACTTGGGTAATCAACATTACCTTTTTTTTTCTTTTTTTGCTCTGTTCACAAGGCAGACAAGGGAACGCCTCGGTTAGGACTCCCACCTGGGGCTTCGGCTTGAACCAAAGCTTTAAGAATCTGTGCAGAAAGGTACCCGCGAGCTTCACATATAGCCCAAACATAGGTGTTTGTACACTTGGAAGACTTTAGTGATTTGGGGGATGTCATTGGTGTGTTAAAATGGTACTCTAGAGGCTTTTTCAGTTTTGGACCATACAAAGGAATGGTACGTGCAAGCCGCAGTAAAAAAAAAAGGGTTTTAAATTAATTCAACTGCTGCAAAACCATATAATATTCTAAAGTAACGCTTATGGAAATGTATGTCATCTGGCAATTGGCCATGGTTACACCAGAAGATACCAAACCACGTGCAAGGCTTTTTCAGGGAATTTGAGATAAAGGGTTGAGTTGTCGAAGTGGTTAACTCGGGCAATAATCATGCACCTAGATTAGCAGTCCTGCAGTCCTTTGGTTTTCATATACAG
This sequence comes from Alca torda, assembly GCA_008658365.1. Classification (NCBI taxonomy): domain Eukaryota; kingdom Metazoa; phylum Chordata; class Aves; order Charadriiformes; family Alcidae; genus Alca; species Alca torda. The sequence goes on from CM018101.1 coordinate 82,163,708, forward strand.
AAACCAAGTTCTTCTCCTGTACTCCTCTCTTTCTCACACATAGTCTTTGCGTAGATGTTCTCAGACTTTAGTGCAATTCGCAGGTAGTGTGGCCTCAAAAAGTCTTTTATTCATATAGAACTAAAATGTTTCACAACATAAGTCCTCAGTAGAGGAAATTAGGGATTTTTGCAATGTCTTATGTTTCCACTCATTTTTGAAGTTCAGAACAGAAAATCTGGATAAGTTCTTAAGCTTCTGTGTATGTGTTGAGTGAACAGTCTAAAGCAAGGCTGTATAATATATTGCACAAGTTACTTTTTAAATACAATTTACTATGCATCATAAATACACTAAAACTCCCACTATATAAATTTATACCTCAAGATTATATAAGAAACCAGCTGGATAAATCACTATATCTTCAAATAGTATGCATGAAAGCTATGCATAATAACGAAGAGGTTATATATTGTTTCAACAGAAGGCAAAATTATTTAACTGTTTCATTTCTGTGGTACCAACGTAAAGCAAATCTCAGCAAAAGGCATCTGCTATTTCAGAAATCTGGCGTCTTTTTAAGGCTTATGTGTGACCCATCCACTGCTTTTACAGAAAACAGAAAGACAAGTTTTAAATCCTTGTCCCTGGCATGCGATTTTTGCAAAAATGCACATACACATTTTCACTTAATATGCCGTCTTATATGTAGCATCTGCAAGTATTCTCCTTCAGAGATCCAAAACAGGCAGACCGCAATCGTCATCTGATCCATCGAGAACTGACAGTGGTGAGAGGCATAGCTGTAGAAATTGGGGTTCTGTTTTCGTTTGGCTTCTGCACAACCTAGTGATAAAAAGTGTAGATTCAGGCGTCATCAGTTATTTCGGGGGGGGGGGGGGGGGGGGGGGGGGGGGGGGGGGAACCCACATTTTGAGGAACCATCACGAGACAAGGAAAAGGGCAAAAACTGTCAGTGATACTAAAAATAATTAGCTGTTTGGTTTAAAATAATACTAATCATCATAAATTTTAATATAATAAATACTAATTTATTATTATATTATTATTATTATTGGTTTAAAATAATCATATTAGTAAATTTGAATATAATAAATATTACAAGTTATTATTATTGAACTGGAGGGTCAAAACTGGTAACATCTGAAACGACAGAGGTGTTTGTAATTGGTATGAAGCCAGTGCCATCTCCTTGAGCTGGATATCACACAAAGGACATCTGTCACAGCACATATTCTATAATAAATCTCTCACGGTCATCACAGAATGAAAACAGCTATGACATAAGGACGTCTATGTTTTGGGGTCAGTGATAACAATATTCTTAATCTACAGATCTCAGAAACGAAGAAAGCATCCCAGAATCCCAGACAAAAGAGAATTCTTGTACCTGGCTTTTTGAGTTTGAACCAAAACAAAGAAGGTCAGCTGGCAGCTGGCCAAATCACAGGTCCGACAGTTATAAAAATCAATCCCATCTATATACTTAGCTCGAGGCTCGTCAGCCCCAGCGATGGTATAAACCTCATCACACAGAGAGAGGTACCACAGCTGAGTAATTAAAGGCTTTGCAATGGTTTTGCATCACCTGACCACGGGCAGTGAGGTTGAGAGCCCTTCCTAGATGGGTCTGAAAGCGTGGGCTGCCATAGCTTTTGAACTTTCCTCTGGAAAAAAATCAGAGTCGTCAACAACCGCAACTTTTGCAGACTAAGAGGCTGTTAAGGCAAGTGACACCTTGTGCAGGATCTTTTCCCTAGCACAGGGCTATGCAAAAAGGGGTGGTACGCTAAATATGCAGCAGCGTTAACCGGCCTTCAATTGCTCCAGCAAAGAAACCAGGGGTGAGCTAGACCAAAAATGCACTTTTTTAAAAGAAATTCCTAGTTCTCATTAGGCTGAGAGGGCAGATCTGGGGTTTCGGTTGCAGTTGTGTTAAAAAACGGCTTAAACACAGACCTGTTAAGCTCGACAGGTACCAAAGTGATAAATGGAAGTGTTGCAGCTGGCCTGGAGGCGTGGGACCAGCTAAACCAAGCTTGTACAGCAAGTTCAGCATGGGACAGGACAAAACCATGGCCCACGAGCAGCAGGGGACATACCAAGTTTTTACTGTGGATATAGAGCTATTCCATCTGTGGACAGCAATATTTTATCCAGGATATCCAGGTTATCCTAGTTAGATGACTGTACCGCTCTCCAGTGCAGCAACGTTGCAAATGGTCAAGGGTTTATCCACGGAAACAGGACTACTAATAATTTTTAGGTGGAGTTGCCCACAGATAACACACTTACTTAAATATGGGCTATATAGGTAAGTCAATTCCTTTTTGGGCCACTAAAATACGCTGAACACATGGTGTAACTTTTAAAATTAAAAAAAAAAAAAAAAAAACAAAAAAACAAAACCAAAAAACAACACCCACACAAAAAACCACAAAATTCTTCCAAAACTAGCTGACTATAACAAAAAGTGGCCTTTTCAGATTAAGCATGCGGAATATTAATTTATAATGAAGAGTTTCAATGGTAAAGTTAACCAGCCATCCTGTTCCCTCTTCTACTCTGGCTTTCTAATAAAATACATCCAGAACAGCTTTGTCCTTATTTTTAAGACCAGGTTTTTTTTAAAACAGGTTTAGAATTTATTATGGATTAGTCACCTCCACAACAAATCTTGGTGTGTACCTCTGGGTACAGTTTTACTCCAAATCATTGATTCTGTCAGGCTGAAGGCTCACGGAGAGCTTATTTTCAAAATGACATCTTTTCCTGCCCTGTTATTCTGCCATTTTTACGACTGTCCCTAAAATGCTAGGAAAACTTCAAAAAACCGGAATATCAACTAATGAAACTGAACTACAAAAAATTGCCAAGCACGCTTTCTTTCCTCAGAGTACCTAACCTGGAAATACTGGCTCGTGCACGCTCAGGATGATTATATTGAATTTATAACTGTTAATGTTTTGCATTCGTTGCTAGTAAGCCAAGGTACAGCGCGTTGACTATCTCCAGCCTAGCGAAGAACTGCGACCCCAAGCCTGATTGGCCTTGGAAGGAATGGAGAGAGTTCAAAATAAAAAACCCAGAAGGCTCCCTTACATTGTACAACAGCAATGTGTTTTCTGTCTCGATTGAACTTGGACTAAATTGTGATTTATTCCGAGGAACAGGCTACAGATAAGTGAAAAAGTCATCTGGAAACCTTCCTCCCCAAATGGTGACTTTCTGGAAGGTCCTTCATTTAGAAGTAATTTCTGGAAAATTTCTTGATTAATAAGAGCCTGCGAATAAACTTTTAAAATGATGGCTTTGTTATTGCTTTGGCACAATATGTTAACAACACGGCGAGCTCTGCCAAACTGTGAGCGCTCTTTCAGGCGGATTATGTCCTTGTTTACATATCCAGCTGCACTGGGGCCGTGTCCGTGGTGGTGCTCGAACAATGTCCCCAGTGGGGGTGCCCATTAAGGGAGGGTATACTAACTGCCGTTTACTTTGTCTAAATTGAGAGAGAATGCACAGCAGTCCTCTGATCTTGGGGGGAAAGTGTTGGAATCCTGCACTTTCTGAACCCTGTTTGCGTTTGTTTAATGGGGATGTTTGGACTGCTCAAAAAAAAAAAATTGCAGCCCGCGAGATTGCTCCGCAAAACCGGGGTCTGTGTGGAAGTGCGCATAAAGCATAAATACCCAGCTAAGTGTCGTGCTATAAAGCCATTTACACTGCACTCCTAAATAAGGATTACGTAGGTGAGTAAAAGTTTATAGCGTACTCTCCTTAACTAGGCAGGGGCCTTCTCTTTGTTTTGTTTCTGCTTGCGTTTGGAAGGGGGTGGGCATGTGTCCCCCTGGACCTTTCCAGTTCCTCCATGACAATGTGGACGGAGAATATCTAAATGAAACATATGTGGGTTTGGTTTTTTTTTTTCTACATGCATGTAATTTATATTTAAGGAAAGCAAATAAGTGGTTAAAAGAAGGGCAATCAAATCAGTAACTCTACTGCAGAAATATGATAATTTTACAGTACTGTGCCTATAAACTGTTACTGCTTTCATTTTTCAGTTCCTTACAGTTTTCTACTCTTGAATATGAAAATTTGTAACGGTGAACTTCATTATGTAGCAGGCTGAAAATTACTAAACCAGGGTTACGGTTCAAAAACAGTGCAGCTGAAGTGAAGAATTCCCTAGGAAAAAAACAGGGATTTTGTATCCTCCGGTAGGTGTTCAAACGTATTTAGATTGTTTTGCCTTTTCACATGTCTGGGTCTGCTTCTTGCCAGTACGCATGAAAAGCTTAGATGATTAAGTTGTTTAGGTGATGCAGTGAATTACTCCTGAGGCACAGACATATTCAGTTCCCAACTAAACAATGACGAAAGACTATAATGTTTTTTAGATGTTCATGAACATTGTTGTCAGCAGCAGACTTGGGATGAAATTCTGGCATCGGTGAGGCGAGCTGCAGATCTCCCACTGACTCCAGCAGATTCTCCTTTCCCCGCTTCTCCCCTCTGCAATCGTTTAACAGCTTATCATTAAGACTTGGCTCGAAAACACCTCCTCACCCCCACTACTCTGTCAAACCACTTGTAGCTCCAATGATTATAAAGGTTTCTTTCTTTCTGGTCTACATGGATCTCATAAAAACGAAAAGGAAAGAGGACTGGGGTTTTTTCATTGTCCCTGAGAAATGTGCTTCTTTCTTATAAAAGTACTGGATATTTGCCCAGGTCTTTCCATTCTAGCAAATTATTTACATGGAGCTTAGGTCTGGACTGTTCAACTGTCCTCCTTCCCAGGGCAGAAAACCTCACGTCAGAGGAGTGTCAGGCTTCAAATACCAGGTCTTCATGAAGACCGGCAACATCTCTTTTGTGGGATTAGGAAGCGATGAGAGTCTGTGGCACCACAGAAGTGCATGATAGTGACCAAACTGTGGGGAGTCAGAAGACTCTTTGCATGTCAAGAAGTTCATCTCAAGAAAATTCGAATGCCATTTACGGTCCTTTCTGGGCAACACCGGAATTCTCCGCAAGCATCAGGTTTGCTGATTACAGATCTCTTGCTCTTTACATGACTTTCTTGATGTGGCCCGTACTGTGTTTCACATTACAGAACTACTGATGCCCGGAGAATCAAATCCTTTTCCAGCCTTGTGAATTTCCCTGGCAATTTTTGCGAAAGGATTAGGGCTAGGTTCTACTCTTGCTGTCTGTACAAGAGGCTTGGGATACAGCCTGCAGACTCGTACGATATCCCCTCCTGGTGAAGTTACGATTAGTTTGTTGTTTCTCCCAGTATAAATGATTAGTACCTTCTGTTCTGCATGCTAGAATATCCTAACTCCAGTTTTAAGATTAGGTAGAAAAGCATTTTCCTTCATTTTGGCATTCGGTTTCAATTTTCCTAGCATCGTACAAACAAATGATGTGCTCACTAAAATTTCTTAGAACCAGTTTAAATTGGGAAAGCAGTCATCCTTTCAGTACAAGAAAGGTAGACCCAAAAATCTTGACTTTATATTCAAAATATGAATCAGCTGGCAGTGATGATAAGGTAATGATGATGTTGCCCAATACCGAAGTGGCATAAGATAATGGAAGAGTGGTTGAAAGGTGAATAAGCTGGCTCAGGCTGAGAGAGCAACCAAACTGTTGGCCTTATCGCAGAGCTAACATGATTACTGACTTGCTAAAGACAGAAAGTAACAACCCCATTGGCCAGGGACTGGGGGCCATGGTTTCCAGCCTTTTCACTGCAGTGCGTCTCTCAGGAATGTTTTCTGCGTCGATACCGGCTCCCTGTCCACCCATCCCTTCTCCTTGACTCTGGGGTTTCCTCCAGCTCTTCTTCAGCCCCATCAATGCTGGTGGTTGACCTGATGAGCCCAGCTGGGCTGGTGGCTCTACCCAGGACTTTGGGCATGTTTTAGCTCTTTGCTTCTTAAAGCTTGGGTTTCAGCAGAGGTTATTTGTGTGATGTGCCTGTAGGAACCTCTTGCCTCGCCAACTCGTTGGCTGCGTAGGAGCTGTTGTAGGATTATTCCCTCAGGTTGTAGTTACAGCTCATTTGTCAGTCCAAATTTAAATACCAATAGTATAAAGGATCTTTCAGTATTTACGCTGTGCCACGTTGAAGGGCAAGCTACCGGTTAATCTATATCAAAGGATAGACCTTTATGAAACCCAGCTACTGGAGGACAGCTGTCTCGGTGAATGGGTGTTAAGCCTTTCTCACTGACTACAATCTCACTCACCTGGATGGACTAAAAGCGATTAATCGTGTGTCTCCTACAGCATCTGAGAGGAGCTGGGCTTCTCCTGCCCCTGGGCAGGCTGACAAGCAGAGGTCTGAGCAGGACGCCTGAGGACTGATGGTTCAGGGTGACATCAACAACTCTTTGAACTTTGCAGGTGGTCCATCATGGCCAGCAGTAAGGATCGCTGATGTGCCTGCCTTGTGAGTGGCGCAAGATATGTTTAATATTGACAGGCTTGTTTCAGAATAGAAGTTTTCTTGGAAATCCCTTAGGATTCTGCTGATGTTTTATGAGCTCAAGTCCTTGCAGGCAGGAAAAAAAAAAAAAAAAAGGTAGAAAACAGGGTAATTTAGAGATTAATTGCTAATAGTGTGATACTTGACAGTAGCAAATAAATAGTTTGCTTTATATCTCCCTGCTTGCCTCACTAACTACACAAATACAAGGAAACCTTCTAATAACATGTAATATCTGGGGAGACGGCATTTTACTGGGATTGCACAGCTCAGCTAAACCCAGGCTTACTCTTCGATACCCAGCGTCTCTGCTGCCTCTCCTCATTGCAAAGGCTAAACTCATTTGAGCAAGAACCCACCCACCAAGTATCTCACATTGTATGGCCCCGTGCGGTAGTCCCTGTACCGCGTACCCTGTCCTGTGATGCTCTGAGCCAGCCAAACGAACTCACCCTCCAGGGATGTTGTTCCCTCTGCAATTCCAGCCTGGAGGGTGGATGCTAGAAAATACTGTGATCTCCTCTGCAAGTGTGGGCTGAGATCCTGCAAACAGGCGCGTTAATGGAGACAGAAATGTGTACAAAAAAAAAAAATAAATAAAAAATAAAAAATTGCTCTCTGCCCAGAATGTGAACCCAAGTGATTTTCATAGATTTAAGCTTTCTGGTGGTTATGGCCTCAGGCCCCTGTTTGCACTGCTCACGTTCACTCATTCTCTGTCCCTAAAAAAAGGCAAAGGAGACCATTCATCCAGCACTGACTCACAAGCACAAAGTACTATAATTCACTGAAAACTCTACCAAGCATTGGTATTTAAACAAAAATAAATAGAGTCCAACTGAAAGAAAAAAAGTGGAGTAATGAGCTTCCTTCTTCTACTTGAGTAGGTGCACGAGCCTGTAGAGAGAGTTTTAAATATAAACATTGCAGCGATGGGAGGTTTTCATGGAAGAAAGCTTTGATTCTCCTTTATTTGGACTGTACTTTTGCCACCAGTACTTCAAGGTACTGCTCAAAGTGATGGAAGATGTATGAGATGTGAGTGCGTTGCGTGTTTTCAGGAGGGAGCTGGTGCCCCTACGGATCGCAAAGGCAACGCACCGATACTAACCACAAACGTGCTCGCCCAGCTGGAAAAAAAAGGTGTTAAGCAGCAGCTGTCAAGCTACAAAGGGAAGGGTGGTGCTTGGACTGGGAGAAATAAAAATTGTTAATACGACACCACCGCAAAAAAAGCATCTCTTCCAGGATCCCTGGCTCACTTCCTCGAAACTCTTTCAGTATTTTTGGCTTTATCAGATTGAGGCCGGTTTATTATTCAGCCACTGCCTCCGTGAACTGAACCCAGAAAAAAAAAAAATTAAAAAAAAAAAAAGGAGTTAATTCATTTCTCCTAGCAATGCCAGGAATCCTTCTGGCCGGGGGGCAGATGCAGCGGCGCCCCCGATGCCGAGGGGGAGGGAAGGCTGAGCCATTTGGGTGGTGCTAATTGGAGTGGGGCAACCCCCCAACGCGTGCACCCCGGGGAATCTGCTGGTGTCCACGGCGGGGCTGTGGGCCTTTGAGTTTGCACATCGAGGCCCGGATTTTGGCAAATTGGCCCTTGCAAATATTAGTAGTTAAGCATCTAACTCCTCAATTGCATGTATAATTCAGGCAGGTGCATGTATAATTCAGGGAGTTCGCTATCCAAGAGACTTTCTAATTTTTGTTCCCTGTGGTGTTCATGAGCACAAAATTATGGACACTTTTTTTTTTTATTATTATTATTATTATTTTTGGTGGTGAAAAATGTGCTGCAAGGAAATGATGTTGGGACGAAGCCCGTCTGAAAATCTGTTCCCCGGTGTTTCAGTATACAAATGTAGATGTTAATGTAGTGCTCTGTTTTCAAACCTTGGAGCCTGATTCACTACTGCATTACACCAATATGAAATCAATCACGTTGTGCTGATACACAACCGGATTAACCCAGAGGTGAATGAAGCTTATTGTCTGCAAGTGCCACTTGCCAAAGCAAAAACTATCCATTAAGAAGAAAATATCCTTACCCCCTATATGGAAATTTGGAATTTTTAAGGGCTAAAGTGTGAATAAAAAAGTTAGACTGCATTTCTGTATCCCTTTTTTTTTTACAGCATAAAATTTCCAGAATATGACAAAGAATATATACAAGTCCCAGCCAGGTCATAATTTAGCATAAAATAAAACAAGACATTTAATCCTGGGGAAAAAAAATGAGAATGGTAGAACTATCAAACTATGTGTGCAATTTCCTTGTGCTCAAATTGCATTTTCTCCCTTCAGTGTTATACGGAACAGGGTCTTGCCCTCTAGATTAGAGACTTTTGCATTAGAGGAAACTAGGTTATGTCTTCCACTGTCAGAGATAGAAATTATGAGCTGGAGTGCATTTTAGCCAGTCACTCTGAAAAATGTTAGCCCAAGGGGGTAATAATTAGAACTGTTTTTGTCAGGTGACTGCATTTTAAGCAGTGATGTGTCTGAGAATCTAGCTGAGGGGTTTAATATAAATATAAATATTTTTTTTCAGTCAGCACTGTTGCCAGACTTTTTTCTTTCAGGTTTGTTTTTTTTTATTTCAAAAGTAAGCACTTTTCAGAAATTATCTACTAAAATGTAATACTGCTTAGCATTATGGTGACCTGATAATATTATTTCCTTCAGAAACCAATAATTCAGTGCAGTCTGTGAAGTTCATACGTATAGAGATAAACCAGCCCCTTATTTCTTATATTCTCAAGCACATATGCATACAAAATGCATGCAAATAAACAATATCTTACTATTTTTTCCCCCTAAAAATGTAAAATACATCCAATTTAATGCAATGGTTTTAATTCACACTAAGAAAATAAGCGCTGATCAAGAGAAGATATCAGAATTAATGTCTTAATGATAAATAGTTCTGCTTTTCTCTTGGAAACGATGTTCTTCGCCCCTAGATGAAGGGAGAAGCGGGACCAAATTTGGGGGGTGGGTGGTTTTTCTGGTGCCAGGCTTGAATTTGAAGCGATGAACTAGTGCTGAAGTCAGATGCTGTGATTCCTTAGGTGGTTCCTCTTTGGGCAGGGGTGTTCACCCACACGGAGCAACGCCCAGGGACGAAGGCTCACCATACTCACCGTGAAACCCCCCATGCGTCGCAGGAAGGACTAGGAACAGCTTCATTTCTTGTGTTAAGCATTTACACAAAGATGGAAGCGCTTTAATTGATGGCAAGAGCTTTGTTCTCGTTTTAATAAAACCTCTCAGTCTTTGATTACCAAACTTACTCCTGAATAATTCATTTACTTTCCCTTTTTCCATCTTGTGGGTATTTAAGAAGTTGTGCTGACGTGAAGACAGCTCCTAGGCCGGAGCTGCTCTCTGCCAGAGCTAGCAGAGAGGATTTAATGATACCGCTGGCTCCGTGCCAGGCCCTAAATATTGCACATCGGTTCTAAAAGTGGGATCAACTCGGGAGTCCGGACCGGCGGAAAACACATCTGAAACCGCGGCCCCATAGGTTATTATCACTTGAGAAATTCCAATCCCACGGGCCCAGCCCTGGCGAGCTTTACAGCTTCGCTTGGCAGATGGGATGGTCAGGTTCCCTAGATCAGTGTAAAAAGATTCATTATTACATTACACACCCACCCACCAAAAAAAAACCCAAAAACTAAATAGTAAATAATCATGCCAAAATTCATGGAGGAGATGTGAAGTATAGACCGGGTCCGTATGTTTCAGAGTACTTATTTGCCTCTTCTGCCCACGCAGGCAGGATTCAGCTCATTCCTAAACAACGTGCATGGACAAAATCCTTTTTTTGCATTGCTCCTGGGAACAGCCCCATCAGTTTCAATAGGTTTCTTGTTTGCTTAGAATGAACAGGAGTTGCCTTCATGTCATTTCTATAGACAGGTAAAGGTTTTATGTATTACATTTGATACAGTTCAATTAATTATGTTCTCACTGTACACACAAAAGCATGTCATTTACATCCATTATTTATTTACAGTCAGCGTTACGAGTTGTTAATTTCTGTATCATTAGTAAATTACCTAAACAAACTAAATCTATACCTAAATATGCATATACTATATGTATATATTATTAAAAAAATATATATGCTATTAAAAATGAGCAAGAAGTCCAGTTCTGGAATTTGTGCAAACTCTTAATTTAGTTTCATTTTTTTTTTTTAATATTTTTAAACATATTAACAGCATCCTCCTTCTAAACCTTCATTCGATCAGGTTTATAAATTTGCTTCATCTTACGAAAACAGAGAGACAATTTAAATATGAATGCCTTTCCTTCCTTTCTTCTTTTTTTAAGTAAGTGCTATAATAGACCCACCAAGGTTAATATTTGTCCTTGCACCTTCAATGAATCCATGGTAAGAATGTTTTTTATTGCTCTGCCATAGCTAAAATTGCTTAGTCCATGCTATCTATAAGACACATCATTTTTCAAATGAAAACTTCCAAGTTTCATCAGAAAAGAGCATATCACTCCCGATGCAAAGTGAATGAGTATTAAAATACAGGGAACATATGCCAAACCACCTTTAGAGAAATAACCTCACATTTTATAAAAGACAATAAATCCTTTGTTTAGGAAAATATGAAAAATACCAGCCTAGTTCTCCTGAAAGCTTAAGTGTTTTGTTCTGTTAACCCCAAGCAATTTTAATTACTTTAATAAATGTACTCACATGCGTATAGCTGTTGAAATAGTCTTTATTTTGGCTAAGGAATTTTAAAGGAAGATGTTCATTTTCTGTAACAGTTGAATGTTGACCTTTTAGGAAACGAACAAGTGGGGTACACTGCTTTGCAACAGGAGGCAGCAATTGCAAAAAAAGGGAAATTTTGTCCGTTGTTCTCAACCAAGGCACATACATCTATGGCATGCTGACAGAAATCATTCTTTTTAGGGCTTCCAACCTTTATCTCAGTCCATTCTTTGGCACTGGGGTACAACCTAAAATTAACAAAGGGTTGTGCTGGAGAATCACACCAGCCTTGCTTCATTCATATGTTCCATAGCAAGTTAATTCTTGAAAGAAATTAGTTTTGTGTCTGAAATATTTAGAGGAATTTCTAGCCTATTGGGAAGGGTGGAAGCCAAGGAAGAGGTTTACTGAAAGAGCTACAGCTTTGTTCTGAAGGTTTTTCCATCCCAGGACTTTTGCTGTCTTTTACAGACCATGTTCCTGGCCCAGGATTGTCTGTTCTGGTCCAGATGATGTGCCTAATATGAACAAGTTTATGAAATTTTGACAGGATACATGGAGTGACGTGTCTCATGGTTTACATGACTCAAGGCATGCATGGATGCTTGCATAGCTAGAGATGTGACTTCACTTAGGTGGGTGTCGTTGGCTGGGAATTAGAAGTAGTTCCCTCTATGTGTCAGCCAGAAGTTTAGGATAGATGAACTACTCTTTACCCACTACAGCAGACGCCAAGTTAACTCACCTTTTTGAGGAGTCTGAGCTGAGGGCACTGACTCCATGCTGAAGCAAATGAGGAGCATTCACACCTCTCTGTACTCCAGGGAATGCCATCCTCCAGCAAAGGACCACTAACATGTAGGTTGGGAATCTCCAACCACTCCACCTGCTTTGTAAAGGGAATGCGCTTAAACTACCACTGTCAGCATTCAGAAGGCAACACAGATGTCTTCTTTGTCTCACAGCTCTTTCCTTGTATTGCCAACCAATGATTACGAGTTGTTCTGACCACCGATCTTACCAAAAACTCCCTCGTCCTTCCTATCTTTGTCACTTCTTCACACCCAACATTATGATTGATACCACTGTGTTTGTAATCCATTGATTCTTCCTGGATGACTGCAGTCTAGAGGGAATAGGAGTCTAGAGTGAATACAAATACAAGATATAACTGGATGGGGTACATGTATGTCTCATTTGCTGATCACAGCTCAGAGACCGGGGACCTTCGCTGGGCTCCTCTTGCTGGTGTACAACGTCTGTCCCACAGGCCTACCCTATGGCACTTGGTGGAGTATACAAGCTTTAAGGGACAACCCTCCTCAACAATGGAAAGGCTAATTTCAGGCATAGCTTTAACAGTATGTGAACCTTCAGTTTCAGGAGGTTGTCCTTCTCTTTCATAAAACTAGCATTAACTGCAATAATACTTTTTTTTTTTTTTGCCCCCTTCTTTTCACAAGTGCATGGAATTAAATAAGGGTTCACATTCTTATTTGTCCAGTTATCATACCAACCTACTGTTTTCTGATGTACACAACTTGCACAAATTTAAAGAGACACTGTTGAAACGTAATCCCCCTTTAAGGGTTCTTAGGCCTTTATAAATTCAAGGTACGTGCCAAGTCTTTATGTGAATTTTCTCATAGTACTTCAGTACTCTTCCTGTTAGGAGAAAAAAAAAAAAACAGTAAATAAATAAATGCCCAGATGCTCACAATTAATCCTACCCTAACAACCAGTGTGTGCCCAATTAAAGACATTAGCTAAAGAACAAAGTTGCCTTGTCAAGGTTGTTATGAGAGTGAGTTAAAACCCCATGCTACTATTATGAGAAATGCAGTCATTTGTACATCAGGGGGTGTTAAGCTGGCAAGTGCTTTAGGATCTACTGGGATGAGAGGTGCTGTAATTGAGAAAACACTGAAAAATGAGGCAAATGTGGGATTTGCAAGGAAAAGGGAAGTGATTTACTTGCCGATGCGAAGAGAAAGTCATGAATTGTGCCTACTAACATAACCAGAAGGTGAAGCAAGAACAAAATCAGTATTCATATGCAAAAGCATCGTTCTAGTGACTCCAATGAACTTTGTCATCACTTATAACACATAAAATAAAAGAGAAGGCTACCTAGAAAAAAAAATTAGAATTCGGCCGCCCCAGAAAATGGGCCATTGCAGCAAAATGTTCAAATACGGTTCTTCGTAGATTGCACCGCTCTGAGCAGGTCCCAGGTTTCTCACTTCACAGGCATGCCCCTGGCAAAAAAAAAAAAAAAAAAAAAAAAAAAATCTATTTTCTTACCTGAAGTCATGATTCAACAACCAGAAGAAAGTCTGCATCTTGAACAAGTTTGTGAAAAGTGGAAGTTATACATCCTTGTGGTCTTCTGGCTCTTCTCAAATTGGCATGCCTCAGCAGTTGGTTTTGTGGGTTCAGTTCCAGGCTTCAACAGAAAGCTACAAAGAATCTCGGATCATGAACTGATGCTTTTATTACACAGAACGGCTTGATTTCGTGACCATTTGTGGTAGCATGGTTTGGTCTTTACAGGAGAAAAGTATGACCCTGCTTGAACTCTATTCCTGGAGGTGGTTTGACATCTGCATCTTTCTAAGTCCTGACCTTCCCTAACAGTTGTTAGACTTCTGTGAACTTGTTTACTTGGAACAGATTTCCAAAAAAAATGAAAAGGACAAACAGGAAAACATAAATATAGTAAAGAAAATGTCATTTTATTAAGTTTTCACTCTAATTCAGATGGTGCCTTCTTCACCTCAAACACCTTACATTTACTGGTCCCAATTTATGGGTAAAAGTCTACACATAATACACTAAATAAATCAGGATTTACCCCTTTCACATAATTTGTGGCTCCTTTACACCTGTTGTTTTTGAACTCCAACCACCATGGTCTCCAAGATCATCATTAATTAAAAACCAATTAAACGTTACTAAGAGATCTGAAGGCCATATCCAAAATCTTTCACTCTTATTTTGCACTTAGGATCTGGTCCTTTTTATGGTTTGGTCCATGGGACCAATCAACAACAATCTGCTAGGTTATTCTTATATCCATTGCTAACATTTAAAAAAAAAAGTCCTGCTCTTAATCCTATACTCTTAAGACTGAGTTACAGCACTACGAGAAGGATCCCTGCCTTCCAATCTGGGAAAAAAAAGGAAAAAAATTTTCAGAAATGTTCAGGTTACAAATCTTCATATTTCCCTCCCTGTGCTGGCCCTTTATATGAGGAAAGATTGCATTTAAATGAATGAGGAGTGCTTGGCTGGAGATGCACGTTATTGCTCGCCCTTGTGGGCTTCCAGCATCGCTTTGTGCAAGGGACGTTTCGCAGAACAGGGACCGCAGGATCTGGGTTTCTCTCTCTTCGCTCAGACGCTTCCACATTTAAACCTTCACGCAGGGCTTTGCTCTAGTAGATATTTTTGCAGGACTAGGAAAGAACAAGGGTCTGGTCAAAACAGGTCACAGAGAGTGAAGTCGTGGATTTCGCGTGAGCGACTAAGCAAGCAGGAGGGAATGTCACTCTGCTTTCCTTATGCCCTTTACACTCCTTTAACATTAGAGAAGTCTGCTCTAACCCTGCCGCAGCATTCAAGGAGAAACAAGAGGTGTCAGAGAATCTCCCTCTCTCTCCCCTAGATTTCATATTTGCTTTTTGTTTGTTTGTTTGTTTGTTTAAATGAAATAAAAGTCATTTAGGTGGAGAAGTGCGTGGTTTTTTCTTTCATGTCTGACGGTAGGTTTGTAATGGGAGCTTTGTGCTACTTTTGGATTTCTTTTTGTAATATCGGTAAGGTGAACTAATAAAGAGAAACACTTGCTCGGCCTGCGATGATGCTGTGGATCTTCAACCCATGATACCTCTGAGACCAAGCATCTCACAAGACTAATGGAGGATGGGCTGGGTACACACAAGCAAGACTTCTACTAATCCAAAAATATATAGTCCAAAAAATCTTATCGCACAAATATACCGTCTCGAACTCAAAGGTTTATGCAAATCGCCCACTCTCCGGAAGCATGAAGAAGCACTAACAGGTAACAGACTCACCCCCTTGCCTCGTGGCGCATCTTTTTCTTATGCTAAAGCATCTCTGAGACTCAGCGGACCACAGCCTTGATTTAGGATGTCAATACTTATGTTCCCTTTTATTTGGTGCTGACTAGTATGACCTAAAATAACAAAAACTGGCATAGGCGTTCTGCATCTGGTCCTTCTCTATTCAGCTGTCTTCATTTCAGCCAGAACTTAAAAATAACAAAAACAACTTTTCTTTAAAAGGACATGTTAGCTGTTTTGCCTCTATATACGGTTACTTTTCGGATTGTTTTAATCTGGTGGATAAGGTCAGCTAGATCCTGAGCCTATGTATTTCAAATGTTCTGCTCTTTAGTTGAAAACTATCCATAATTTGTGTTGCGTTCACACAATTATGTGTAAGCTCTGCACTGTGCTGATGACAGTAGTTTATCTGCAATTCTCTTCCCACCATTCTGTTATCCCAGCATTCTTTCAGGTTGCTGTTTTATATAAATTTGACTCAACAGTGTTTTTCTTGGCTGCACACGTGGTAGCCATCCAGGAAGCCGAGCCTTATTCCAGGACCTCAGCTGACATTTTAGAAGATGCTGAAACAAAAGCACTGCCAGTCGATAAAACAGAACCGCATTGACTGGAGCTGCAGAATAAAATCCCTGAATGGACCCAATGCAAGACTTCTTACGAGAACAGAGGTACTAATTTGGGGAACATAGCGGGTATGGACTGGCTACTCCATAAGGCTCCAGGCTTCTACAGCAGTGACACAAAAAAACCCAATCCTAACAGCAAAGCAGATACTCTTCAAAAATAACTCTTCAGAATAGCTAGCAACAAAGCTAAAAATTCCTCAGAACCAATGGAAATTTCCGTTTAATATTTAAAGCCAGGGGTTTGGTTCTGGACGAAGCAGTTATTCAACACTCCCAGCAGTATAAAACCGTGATTCCAAATCAGATGAAGGGTAATTGTGCCAAAGCATCTAATGGACTTATTTAAACAGCACAGCAAAACAGGACGGTGTCAGTTCAGGGTTTTCTTTTTACTTTTTTTTTTTTTTCAAATTGTGCTAATAAAATCTTAAGAAACCTTTTATCCCATAAAAGGTTATGTTTTCATACACGCTGTTTATGCTTTCAAAAGGGACAGTATGCAATTCCTGATACTTCATCATATAGGAAGCACTTAAAACATGCAAGGCTGCCTCTGAAACGAGCTTTCAAGAGCAAGAAGTTTTGCCAATCGCATTTGAATTTTTCTTGAGGAAAGTGCTCTTTTATTAACACCCTCCCCTTTCCTGGAGTGGGTAAAAATGGCCTCAGTATTCTCATGGGAAAAATGAACATTCCCCCAAAGCTTCGGAAGATACAGCAAAAAACAGTGCTTCTTGCCAAGAATAAAATTGAGCAAGTCTGAAATGTTTAGAGCTTCTGATTAAACCTTCGGTGGTATGTTTCTCTTAGACAAAGCATTTGTCATAAGTAGCATGTCTGCTAGAGTATGATTTATGCTACTGGACTGAAATTGGCTGAATAATTTATGCTGTTTATTGTTCAGTAAAGATTTTTCAAAAAAAGTAGAACAAGCAGTGTGAAAAAATGGGAAACAGACAAAACTATATATTGAGGAATGTGCACAGTCTTAAGGAAAAAAAAAAAGTTATTTTCTACATTTAAAGTTAATAAAATGAATCTATGGGGAAAGCACACCTTACCATACGGACAATTCTAATAGGTGAACATTGTCAGCATTTTCAATGAAACCAATTGGCTAAGAAAAGCTGCCAAATAGGTGTGAAATGAGGTGAAATTACTAGGGAAACACTTTCTTTTAAGGTACTTTGCTTTGTTCCTTGCAGTGCCTTGCAGCAAAAAATTTAATTTAAATACTGAAAATGGAAAGGCAGCTATATTGATTTAAATTTGCTAAGAAAGTCTCGGAATCTATTTCCTCTTTCTCAGAATAAGTACATAATGTATATATAAAGATGTACATGTGAAAAATAGATATTACATATATAATACCTTCAAGTTTTCTACTCTTTATGTGTGAATCACAGTTTGTTAGAACCTACCACTATGTGTATTAGCATAAAACACATAACTTGAATTGTCAGTTTATAAAATTTTCAGAATGTATGATTATGGTTCTGCTCTTACTCTAAATTTTTACACAGCTTGTATGATTTATTTTATCTGTTGAAACACTGGCTTTATGTTAGCACTTTTTTTTTTTTTTCCCTTTTTTAACATATAAATTTAATACCCTGAGCCTATTGCAGAGGCAGACTTGCAGACAAAGGGATGGATGGATGGATGGATGGATGGATGGATGGATGGATGGATGGATGGGTGTGCAGAAGAGGGGGGGGAGCATGTGGCTCAATTCAGCGGAAAGTATTTCACTGATAACTCGCTGTACACTGTGGCTAAAAATATTTGAAATGTTTACAGGCTGCATAATATATACGTTTGACATATTAAAGCAGACTCCTATCAGCTGCTCAGTAACCATCCCAGTGAAACTCCTTAAAAGAAATCAAGCAAAATCACAGCCACCAGTCTGCTGTGCTGTTTCTAATTTGAAGGCAAATTCATCTCTGACACGCAGCAGATTCCGTGCAGGTGGAAGCAAGCCCCTCACTGCTCCTCTCTCTGCCAGTCAAATTATGTCATCAGTGAAGGATCACTGGTTTTTAATGATACGGTGGCCTCCATACTGAGAAGCAGGTCCTCGCAGAGCAATATGCATAGCCAATAAAATGGCTGTCACCAAATTACAATTGACACTTAACATCACTAAATCTGTGGTGTAATTCCTTGTGACAGTTGTGTAGGTATATTAGAAGAAAATAATTTACTTCAAACCCAGCATGTAAGACACATTTTCCTGAGTGTAATTCATGTCACATTTACAGTAGCCAAAGCAAGCAGTCTCAAGGCAACCTTAATCTGGGAAGAGATCACAGATACTAACATGTTCATTGAAGTATGATTATTTATGCGTGCAATAAACAAAGCTAGAGCAGTTGTTCATTGTAGGTTTTAATTGTTATTGGGGATTTTAATTGTTATTGGGTTTTAAATGAATATTAGCCTCTTTTGCTTTAGGGATTAAGAAAACTATAAATACAAAGCAACATTTCAAATGGAAAACTGGCATCGGCTGGAAACACCTCGACATTTTTCTGGACCAGAAGCCAAATGTGAGCATATAATTCCTTACTTCCCCTCCTCGCTCTCCCCACATAACCCATTGCTGTATGTGAATTTGGGTATCTGCATTGCTTTAGCATGTGTTACGGCACGCTATATGTGTTTAACTCCGGAGATGGCAATAGACACGAGGAGCATCAGCACGGCAGTGGGCTTCCATACCTCTCCTTCCTCTGGGTGATAGGGGTGTTGAACAAGTGGCAGGAGAGACAAAATCACTTTCATCCGGTTTACCTGTTGTGATACATTCACCCGGCGCGGATTTGTGGGGAGAACCAGCTCCGTCCTTATAAGCATATATAAATGTGGCAGAGTTAAAGGTCTTCGCTCCTCAGGATGAAGTGGTTCGAATGCCTGGCGAAATGGGACTGCAAAAAATTCATTCCAACTTTGTCTCCAGGCAATTCACCTTTGGCCCAGTGATGATATGAGTCTTTCTGCTGATGGGGAAGGTGTAATAAGTCAGGTCAGGCAGTCTTCGGCAGGCAGAGGCATATTTGTTAGCAGAACGAAGCAGGTGTAGCATTTTGCGCTAGATTAGCTCATCCCAGCATGAGAATTACCTTACTGGAAGCCCTCAAGGTTGCACATGAAATATATGAGGCAGGTGCTCGTGCTGCAAATGGCCCCCGTGTACAGGTAAGCGGGTTTATTTTAAAAACCCAAACACGGGAATATGAATCAATGGGTCTGAATTTTCCCCTTCTTGCACAGCAGCCTGCAAAGGAAAAGGCTGCCGAGGTCTCCGTCCGCGTGGCTGCCCTCCTACGCCGGGACGCACCAGACCAAGGCGAGGGCCTCCCTCTTGTGCCGCCCTTTCCGTTACAAACCATCAGACAAAAACTGAACACAATCAGAGGCCAGTGCTCGGAGTCCCCACTACTTTGTCCCATCCACTATCAGAAATTAAAAATTAATCAGGAAAAGAACCCAAAAAAAAAACCAAAGCCATAAAAACAGTGCAGAACTCCTCCGCTCTTTCCAACCAAGTCTAAGCAAATGCCTGGCTCTTTCAGCTTCCTAGAAGCTCAGCACTTCTCCCATGAGTGACTGTGGCTGGGAAAAGGGTTGCTCTAAGGGTATGGGTTTGCTGCTGCTGCTGCTCCCACCCCATGTCCATGGAGACAAGGTGCATCCTCAGCCCTCCCACCTGTCGTTGGAAACCCTTTGGAGTGCATCAAATCCGCAAAGATGACCAAGAAATATTCTCAGCGGCCGCTGACCCTTGAGCACCCCAGTGTCAGCAAAGGAGTGGTTAGGTTTCGGTGGGGGTCTTTGAGGACTTCAGCCTTCAGAAACCATATGAGACCATTTCCTCACAGGGCATTCACAGAATCACAGAACAACAGGGGTTGGAAGGGACCTTCGAACATCATCCAGTCCAACCTCCACGCCAAAGCAGGTCCACCTAGAGCAGGTTGGACAGGAACGCATCCAAGCTGGTTTGGAATCTCTCCAGAGCAGGAGACTCCACCACCTCTCTGGGCAGCCTCTTCCAGTGCTCTGACACCCTCAAAGGAAAGAAGATTTTCCTCATGTTCAGATGGAATTTCCTGCATTACAGTTTGTGCCCGTTGCCCCTTGTCCTGTTGCTGGGCACCACTGAGAAGAGCCTGGCCCCATCCTCTTGCCCCCCATCCTTTGGCTCTTGCTGAGCATTGATGAGACCCCCTTTCAGCCTGCTCTTCTGCAGCTGAACAGCCCCAGGGCTCTCAGCCTTTCCTCAGCACAGAGATGCTCCAGTCCCCTGAGCATCCTCGTAGCCTCCGCTGGACTCTCTCCAGCAGTTCCTTGTCTTTCTGTCTTGGCTGACTTTGAGCATCCTGGGGACAGCATGGGATTCCTGTATTTCAGTGAGGCTGCTTGGTGCTGCAGCCCGACATGGCTGTCAGCGTAGGCAGCAAAATAGAGGACTCCATGTGTTTTGAAATTAGAAAACAGTGTGGGATGTGGTGGTGGATTATTTTTTATGTCTAGACGGGCAGACCTGCTTCAGGAAATATTGCTGTTTCCTAACCCTCTCTGGAAAGGCCTGGCTCCGTGGTACTCCAAGGGGAGTGAGAGTGGTGGCGTGAGCGTGGGAAGAGTTTTATTTTTCCTTCCAGCGAATCTCTGGAACAATTTGACAACGCAGATTCTGAAAACAATTTAAGTGGCACAGAATTACAAGTGATGGCACTTTGCAGAAAGTAGTCCTCAGCTCCCAAAGTCAATACCCACCAGGGTCCAGATGTAGTAACTTCCATGGAGCATTGCATACCAGAGAAGGCTTTTCTTAGTCTTCTGCCTTTGTTGTGTTGAACACAATAGCCCATTGTATTTAAGATTTCATTATAACCGTTATTTTACAGCTGGATCCACAAACTATCTATAAGCATCTCTTTGGAGCTTTTATAATTCAAATAAGTCAATGCACCACAATTTACCTGCTTTTTCAGAACTGCTGAGCAACTGCAACTGGTATTGAATCCAATATACAAAAGTGTCCAAGTGATATAAAGAAGGTGAATTTCATTATTTGTCTGAATGCAGTTCGAAAGCTCCCTTTCACAGCGGTTGCGCTGGAAAGACGTTTGCAAGGGGGGCTGTCTGTGGGTAGCAACACCAAAGCTGTACATCCACAGCACTGGCACCAAAGAGGCTGTCGTCAGCGTGAGGAGGCCAAACGCCGCTAGAAAATAGCTGCAGAAGCTCATCCCCACTTGGAAGGCTATTTACTCACGTGCCTACGGACTAAACACACGTGTGAAGCAGGAGCCGGGAATGAGAAACGGAAAGGCAGTGCAATATGAACATGTACCTGGAGCATCCTCCTGGAACTCCTCACTGCAAAGCCAGAAGACAAACATTGTGAGCCACAGAAAGATTCAGGAAGTGCACTTCAACACATATAATTTAGCAGTCGATAACGAAATTCACTTTAATCTTTAGCAATAACTGAAGAACTTGGACAAAATCCTTAATCAACTTGTTATAAAATGCTACAATCCCGTTTAGAAAACACATATTCATCTTTTTATTGGCATGGGCTTGTGGATATCCTGGCAAGCACAAGTGAAGTGATGCAAAAGCTTAACTGACAGCAGGTGGAATCTAAATCTCTCTGCCTTGCCATGCTGCCAAATAGGGTCGAATCACCGCTGCCTTCCAACCTGAGCTGATTTGTCACACAACACATGGCCTATTGCCTCATTACCTCGCAAGCCTGGTTGGCAGACCTTCTACCCTGAAGATGCCTTCTTCACTTGCTGAGATTAGTAATGTTGCAAGTGAAACCTGGGAAATCTCTGGTGGGAATACTCTCTTTTTGAAGAATGTTTATTGTCGGTTGTCAGGGAGAGTCTACTGTGCGTATACACGTATACACAGGCTGTTGTTGCTTCTCCAGCTCTAATTTGCCTATTTAAAAATTGCTAAAGCCCACAAATACTCTACTGAAGCCATTGGTAACCTGAAACTGCTTCTGACCACTCCCCAGCTCGCAGTAAAACAACTTGTCCTACACTTACCTCCTTATCAAGTATAGCATCTTGCTCTCTTTCCCCCTCCTTCCTATTTCAAAATGAAATTGCATTCCCTTTGCAGCCTCCTGTGCCTGACCAGACCTCCACAAAGTCAAAACTGCTCCACCATGAGCACTTGTTCTTATTCAAGTTTAAACGTGGATGCTGGGTGTGAGTTTTAGCCTGCCCTTGGTCTACCATGCACAGTTCTCCAACTTTTCTGTACCTGGCCTTGAGTTAGTGACAGCAAGTGGCTTGCTTTGGGGTGCTCGGCTTCTGTAGCCAAGGCCTGGAAATTACAAGGCTGGTCTGAATTTCCTAACTGTTCTGTGGCTGCTTCTCCTAAAAATAGCAACACGTCCTATTGGACAGTACTTTCACATCATTGAGGGAAACAGCACCATTTCCCAGAAGATGTTGAAAACTTGCCAGGGATACGGTACACGCTAGAGTGAGATTTTGAAAAAGGGGGGAGCATAGCTGAATGCAGTATTAGAAAAGTTTGTGTTTCTGCTCACACTTACAGGACATGGGGTACAAACAGATTATGTCTCTGTCTGTAGATCCAGGGTCATGATTTTGACTTCATCACTAAAACTTCCCTGGAAGTTCAAACTATTTTTCCTACCTCCAGAGTCAGAAATGGGCATAGCAAAGCCCACTAGTCCTACCAGTTCTACTAGTCCTAGCAGTTCTACTAGTCCTGCTAGTCCTACTAGAAGTCTAGTTAACCCTGCTCAGCCCTACAGTCCTGCTTCATCAAGAAGTCCTAAAATAACCTATTTTTGTTATGATATAAACATCAGAACAGATTTCAGAGGCCAGTCGTCTCCTTCATCAGATATCACATGAAAAACATGCTTAAGTGCAGTTTGAGTAACCAAATGAAGATCCTGCCAGGCAAACCAACAGATCTTTTGGAAAAGATAACTGTCTCACTTGGACAAAAGAAATGAAATAAATCACAACTAACCAGGTGTCATCAAAGTACCTGATAGTGTGACACATAAAAATCATTGGTGAAGGTTGAGGGGCTGGGGCTGGTGTAAGAAACACCGCGTTCTGTCAGATTCAAAGAATAAAATGGTCTAAACTCAATTATTGTTTTGGAGGGAAGTTTTTACTGAAGTTTCTCAAGATTCTTTCCCAGGAACAAACTCACTTAAAACCTACATTAAGGTTTTGAGGGAAAAAAAAATAAAAAATGCTATGTGGTGATAACAGGTGCTTTGGCGGCTTTTTCAATACGGGAGGAGAATAAAAAATTTTGAAAGATTTGCATTCTTACTGCAAGCTGCAGTAAGAATAATGGGAAAAAACATGGTAGGAGAAGATGTCAGGTCACAGAGTAAGGTATTTTCACCACACCCCAAATGAGTCCGGTTGTGGAAAAAATACAGCCACTTTGTTGAGGTCTACGTATACTAGACAAAAATTCTTTATAGGGTATATTGGTTGGATTTTGAGAAAACATTCCTGCACTGCAGTCAGGGAGAGAGTGCATTGCATGAATACGTGCCCCTCTCTCTGCCAGGCTATGCTGCAGGGCAGGGAGAGGGGCAAACCCAGGATTTGGCCTCAGCCATCCCTGTTCTCTTTGCAACCCACTGCAATCTGCAGCACGTTTTCAAAATGCAGAAACTGCCATTCCAGCGGCAATGGATAAAGGTTCTTTATACTCTTTCTCTCATCCTACTGGGTTCCCACATTAGCACAAGCTGGAATTTGGCACAGAGGGGCTGCTTTTTTGCAGAGATGCTTACATCTATTTTAGGAACATCTGCTGTAATAAAAAAAAAAAAAAAAAAAAAGTGTGGCACATACTCCATGACTTGCCACATAATCCTCATGTGGCAAATAACCGAATATAAAATAAATCTGACAAAACTAATAAACTACAGCAATGCCAGGAATAATAATCAATAATGTAACTCTGCTTTTAAGGGATGAAACATGAAGGTCACATTGTGGCTAATTGCAAACATTGCAACCCAAAACATCACAGCTCATTGTGAGACTATAATTTTAACTTCATGCTCAGTCAGATCACATCAATGGCATGAGGCTCAGTGACCTTCTGCTAGTTGGCCAAGATCTCAAACAATAGGCCGATGTAGCCATCATTATACCTTCTAACGCAGTGGCTATTAAGGCCTCTTTTTTCCTAAGGAGTCATCAGACAATAATTGCTAATTGAAACTCCATCACAAGGAAGTGAATTCTGATATCTGACAATGAATGCAAATATTTGACTTAAACACATTAAAGGCAATTTAATAATTAGGGATATATCTATGCTGACATACGTTAGAGGATGCTGTAAGACCTGTATGTGGAGAAAATTCAGACAGCAACTTTCCAAGAAGTAATACTGCAGAATAAATTAATGCATTTTCATGTCTCAGATCCTCTTGGCCTATCTTAAAATCTTGGGGAGACAGTTCAGCAAACAGAAAATGTTGGCAGAATCTGTATGCACTCAACATAATAAATATTAGATGAACAATGCACCTATGTTTCTGCCTTTCACCCCTGTGACCTCTCTGACCCGTTAGAAAAAATAAAGTCAAGTCATATTTTCCTTCAGTTTTTACAGAATGTGCTCTGTACAGTATGGGCATAAGGGTTAGCATATATCTAATAGATAGCTGAATGTGTCAGATAGATGAATCAGCCTTCTGTGACCTGATGCTATACTGAATTATTAGATTATATGATATAAAATGTTCAGACATCCAAGGAGATTTTGACTATTCCATAGTAGCAGCAAAGAATGAGAGAAGTCTTTTGTCATTACTACCATCTGAAAAAAAATCTGGGAATCATACAGTGCACACTTACTATTTTGTTGCATTCTACCTAGAGAATAGGAAGCAGTAGTTATACGGTACGTGCCTTTTAAATTTTCCCATAAAATAGCTCCACGCTGTGATGCCAGAAACATCATGATTAATTTTCACTTTTTAAATTTTCTGTTCTGCTATCCTATCAGAAGTCGGGGAGACAGCTTTGTCAGTTGGCTGATAAAACCTTGGCCAACTAATGCTACACGTTGTTTGTATACCATTGTATGTCTTAAAGGTGATGTTTGCAGTAACGTTTCTGGCAAGAACACACGGCTCCACGCTGACGGGCGGTTCTCTGTACCCGAGCACCACATCTGGACTTCTTTACTTCACCACCTTTATATCCCACAGCAAAACTTCAGGTGGAGTCGGGGTCCACCAACCTGCTTGTGGAGCAGGTAAACGTCTCATATGATGGTTTCAGAGGGAAAGAGTATACACCTAGATGACTGAAACTCAAGGGAGACCAAAGGAAAATAAAATGAGCCAAGCAAGTGACTTCCTTGTGCATATGTGCCTCGCAGTTCCCTCCGCTCTGCTGGCGCTGGATCCTGCTCGCTGCCAAGCAGTTCGCTCCTGTTCCAGAAAAATCTTGGCATCTGCCCAGACTTAAGAAAGGAAGAAAGCCTGGTAAGGTCAATGGGGTGGTATTTACATGTTAAAGTGTGGCCTATAAGACTTAAAGTTGGTTGTAAAATAAGGAATAATTTAAATCGGGCAACGGGATGCATGCCTTAAGTTTCTCAAGTGAAAAATAAGGAGTATCTCCATTATTAAATCCTTGACACAGTGCCCCCCAGGGTATGCAGAGAGTCCAGAGAGCTCTTACATGCCATTGTGGGGATCTACCTTTGAACTCTCAAACGGTCGGAGTGATGGGGGGCAGCAGAAGTGTGTTCCCCTTGACAGTATCTAATGTGAAATGCATTCCTATAACTCACACAAGCTCAGAGTGGGCATCTTGCTCACTGTGGTGCAAAAATCATCCAAAGGCTTAACAAAAAAAATATATATATATTATAATATAACCCCAAAAGATAGACATCTTCAGTTCTCCGTAAAAGTGTCCAAACTGGTACAAAAAAGAATGTAAAGCCCATTTCAGATGGTGCGAAAGAATGTAGCTGGTAGGTGGGGATGAAGATGAAATGGAAATATTTAACATTCATTCCTGATAGAAGCTCTCTGCGAAGTGCAGGAAATCCTCAGACCTATTTTTTCAAAAAATTAAGGGGAGAATGGGCGCATTTCTTTTTAATCTCATCCAGACTTTTCAAAATCCGCCTTTTTTTTTTTTCTTTTTTTTTGGTCTCTTTCTTTTCCTAATAATTTTAGAATTGATTAGTCTTATTGCTCTTTCCTGCCAGTCTTGCTCTTCATTTCTATTGTGGAAGAGATCTTTGTGTGACGCAGGTAGTGCCCCGAGTGTTTGATCTTTGACCTCCACTCAGAGACTGTTTTATGTAGAAAAGCCCCGTGATTATTGCCATTACTTTCTTTAACCTACTTTTTCACCTTGAAGTGTAAAGGGTCACAGCTAGGGCCTGGCTCTTATTACAGTCTTTAGATGAAGCATACACTATGAAAAGAACTCTGTTTTTATTTCTTAGGAATTATGGCTTTCAAGGCTTTGAATTCCATGAAGATAATTACTGTTTTGGCCACCTTTTTGTCTGATATTTGATGCTGCTGAGTGGAATAAATTACCTATCTAACAAGGAGGGTTAATTGGTAGTTGCAAGCCAATGTGCATGCTCTCTGCTAACTCCCTTATTATTTTTCTTAAACCTTCATGTGAACTATCGCCCAGCAGACCGCCTTGTTGTTTTAACCCTTCCCCTCGTAACAGCAGCTGTGGATGACTATTTAATTTCGATTATCCGAAACTGGACTGGGGTTTAAAACATTTATGTGCCCATAACTAAGGGATTCATAATAATCTGAGCCTGTCATAAAGTACGTAAAGGGAAGG
Organism: Alca torda; assembly: GCA_008658365.1. Taxonomy (NCBI): domain Eukaryota; kingdom Metazoa; phylum Chordata; class Aves; order Charadriiformes; family Alcidae; genus Alca; species Alca torda. The sequence goes on from CM018101.1 coordinate 82,190,557, forward strand.
GAGGGACACTTCAGAGAACTAAACATTTTCTTTGGGCTTTTTTCTCATTAAGGTCCTTGAAACAGGCTCATCTCCCATATGGCGACAAGCAACAAGTATGTTACTTTTTTTTATCATTCTTATTATTGCTGTTTTTAAGTAGTTAATGGGTCCGCAGAGGTAAAACACCGGTGCCAACTTTTGCAGATGATTGTTTAGTGTGAATGGAAGATTTTTAGGACTGTAGCTCCAGACAAAATGACCCAAAGAGCTTGGAAAGTGCCACGAAAAGTAGGATACGCGTATCAGAAAATGCGCTTGGGGCGCAGGCTGCCACCTGCGTCGTTGACGTCATTATCTAATATTTCCATACTTTAGCAAGCGCCCACCGTAGGGAGGGTGGATGGTCGGCGGCGGTTTCGTGCTGCACAAAATGAAAAATGCCCCACGCCTGGGTGTTCTAATAACCATGATATTATTATAACAATTACAGCATTTAATATATGGGATTAGTCCTTCTGATAGCGCCATTAGCCATCACTATACCCTGTAATAGGTGGCTTCATCTTTGTTATGACATGATCTTTCCTACTGTTTATTGACTTTTCAATGCAAGGGGGAGGGAACATTCCCAGCCCCCCAAACCTTTAAGAAGCTACTGTAAAGCTGTGGTTTTATTCTCAGCTGGAATGTTTAGAAACCCTCAGAGCTAAATACCTCGGTGTACTGCTTAAACACCAACAACAGCCTTATGGGGCCTTGCCCGACTTTAAACACATCTTTTTTTGTTGAGAATATTGCATTCTGCCACAATTCTGTAGGCTAACCCTGGGCTCACATTAAATATACCAGCTTCATTGAAGCTTACTGAATTGGACTGAGTTGCTTTTTGTTTTATTCTCTCTTTACTTCACCCCCGACTGAGACTGGACAGCCTTTCTTCTAGTGGAGCGTGCTTTAAAGCATCCCAAAAGAAGGGAAGGGGGTGGAGAGGCTGGGGGAGGGGGGTCAGGCTGGCTCGCAAGGAAACCAAAAGGTGCAGCTTAGGCCCATAATTAGTCTTGATCCTTAGAGTCTAAAATATTTTAACGCCAGGTTTCTGATTGCAGCGCTGCAAAGTGGATTTGGGAATGCAGAAAAGTAATTAGGTCTGTGCATTGAAGTGTGGAGAGCATTTAAAAGTGAATGGGTGGTTACTACATTCTTGGCAGGCTGTTTTTTATCTTTTCATGCTCCGCTGTTGTTAGAGATGATGGGTTTATTGCAGTTTTAGCACTTTGGAGGTGGCTGTGTTTTTCTTAACCGAGCCTTTCACTTTCCGTGTCTTAGAGGAATACTTGCGGCAGAAGGAAGAGCGAAGAAAATGTGAAATCATAAAAATAACGTCAGCCTGAAATCCCCCAAAATATTGTTCGCGGGAGCAGAACAAGCAAGAATAAACCACAGCCCTGCAACAGGCCACTTGCAAAGAATCCGGGTTTAATTAATGACTCATTCTGTATAGAACCAGCTGGAGACAATGGTCACCCCAAGGAGAAGAAAAACAAAACATTTGATTCTCTGGCAGGGCAGGTTCGCATCGTCAACTGTACAAACCACCAAGCAGAAAGGCCTGGAACCATCAACCTGCTTATAACTCCTGACTGCTTTCCCAACATGGGTGAAAACAGCGTGCCAACAGTGGGAGAGTGTCTAGGAATTAGCAGCCGTGCAGCTACATACCCATTGCAGTTCTTAATAATCCATATTATTGTTATTGTTATTATTAATAATAACATATATTGTTAAGGACATGTACACATAAAATAAAAATATACGAATTTTCTTCTGAAATGTACCATTTTTACAGGCCTGGCTGTTGAGTTTGCAATTCAGAGGCTCACGGTTGCTGACCTGACATAGTCAAAAATTCGCGTCAAAAATCAAAAAATTCTAAAAACGAGAGAGGAACCTGCGTGTTTCCGAAGGGGAAACACCTCTTTTCATGCTCCGTTGTTGAGAGCTTCACCGTCTCTCTCTGCTCTAGCTGCAGACTGCTGCATTAAAAAGCTATGACAGAAATATGAGGGAATTCTGGGCCATAGAAAAATACAGGAAGGGCACTTATTAGCTCAGAGAAATTGCTTAAAATATTGGGAAGGATCTGCTGAGGTACAGGGAGAAGAACACATGGAAAGTGTACAGTAGAAATCTGATAAACAGATAACCTTGGGGTACCATAATTGTATTTTTTATCAGATTATTCCTTTTAACTAATTCAGTTCTCTTTGTCAGGGACTCAGCTGGGTTTTGAAAGATATTTTAGGGTTATTTTCTTTCCTTTTTTTTTAATCAATTTTTAACTGGTCTACTCTTCTTCTTCTGTTCAGGTCACCTAAAAAATTTCATTTCATCTTTGGGTTCACTAGGTATTTATTTGCCTAAAAGCTTTGTTTTGTTTCCAGATAAGATTTTAAAGGGGATCTAGTATATTTTTCTTCACTTTGGTACGATGCCTGGGAAATGTTTTATTTTGGTTGGTCCTTTCCGGTAGGCGGCATTTGTTTCAGAGGTCTCTCGTATGCAAATGCACAGTAGAAGGGTTTCAGCTCTTGCAGGATGTACCTGTCACCTCTTACATCTGTGGTAGGAAGAAAAACAATGCTTTTTTTAAACATGCTCTAAAACGTTGACGCCAACCGAGGACCTCTGTGTGATTTTGGGTTTGCACACCTCTATTGGTAGGTTTTAGCTTTATAAAACCAATGTCAGTTCCACAAAATTTGAGATCTCTCCCCTACCTCTGGGAGCCCAACTATTGACGCCAAAAGACCTTCCTGTGTTCTGGAGCGTGGGATGAAAGGGGGTGATTTTGGTACATTTGGCATTAATGCCACTAGTCAGGACGTCTCAGTTAGTGTGGCTTTAAAACCCCAGAAAGATGCTGGGCGAACATTTGCTGGAGGACATTGGAAAACGCTTTTCCTGGTTCCTTTGAAATGCATGCATCTGAAGTTCTTCTGCGCTTCTCGCTAGTGATTGCGTGTCTGAACCCTTTATATAACTTCTGCGCGGCACATATTACTTCTAGAAATGCTGTGCCTTATGAAACAGGTTCCAGGAACGATGTTTAAGCGCCGGTGAAACAAACATGACACAGCACTTCCAGCTCTGAAACATCAGGTTTCAAAATACCGTGTCTAGAGAGATGAAAGGGGAGATGTAGAAACGACAGTAAAACGTGAGGAGACCTCACAGTATTCCCCCAGTTCCTGGGAATGAATAAAGCCCAGGAAGCATCCGCCCGGCAGTCTCGGAGGCGAGGGGAGGGCGCTCGGAGCCAGGGTACCTGCGCTCTGCAAAGAGGCACAGGCTGCCCTTAAAACTCCTCATTGCTTTTTGAAGCTCAGTGTTAATGTTTGTAGGCGTTTTAACCTCGTCTGCACAGAAAAGGGGCACGTGGGTCTGTAAGTCAGAGCTTACTGGCCTCCAGCTCACTATTGCCTCAGTATTTCCCACTTTACACAGAAGTGAACTAAAGTTTCAAGAACCACCACAGCAAAATGGGTTTAGTTGGTGTCTGAACTCCATCTTCATGCAAATGATGTCCTGTTGCTGCAGTATGGAAAGCTGGATGAAATCCAGAGGTGCTCCAGTACCTGGGTCTCCAAACAGCATCAGGAGCAACAGGACCATTAATTAACAGCAGCAGAACAACAAAACTTGTCACTTCTGCACTGCTTTTCCTGTTCCTTAATGGACTGTCTGTGCCACAAGTTTATTTTATCTATTGAAGTGTCAGCAACACGGTGCTCTCACATGGCTGTGACTTGGTCAGGAAGAATTCGGTACAAATTACAGCCCTGACACCATCAGCTCCCTGAGTCGTGGGAGTTGAGGAGAACTTTCTGATGCAGGCATGTTGGAGAGAGGGAGGAAAGTGGTGATGGAGCAGGGTGAGGGTCTTGCTGAGAGCTGTGATTCCTGGTCATACAGTAGTGACCCACGCACTGGTGTGGATCATAGAATCATAGAATGTGTTGGGTTGGAAGGGACCTTTAAAGGCCATCTAGTCCAACCTCCCTGCAGTCAGCAGGGACATCTTCAACTAGATCAGGTCGCTCAGAGCCTCATCCAGCCTGGCCTTGAATGTCTCCAGGGATGGGGCCTCTACCACCTCTCTGGGCAACCTGGGCCAGTGTCTCACCACCCTCAGTGTAAAGTTCTTCCTCATGTCTGATCTAAACCTCCCCTGCTCGAGTTTAAACCATTGCCCCTCGTCCTATGGCTGCATGCCCTTGCCAACAGCCCCTCCCCGGCTTTCCTGTAGGCCCCCTTCAGGGACTGGAAGGCCTCTACAAGGTCTCCCCAGAGCCTTCTCTTCTCCAGGCTGAACAACCCCAACTCTCTCAGCCTGTCTTTATAGCAGAGGTGCTCCAGCCCTTGGATCTTCTTCGTGGCCCTCCTCTGGACCTGCTCCAGCGGGTCCATGTCCTTCTTGGGCTGAGGGCTCCAGGGCTGGACACGGTACTCCAGGTGGGGTCTCGCGAGAGCAGAGTGGAGGGGGAGAATGCCCTCTCTGGGTCTGCTGGCCACGCTTCTTTTGATGCAGCCCAGGATGCCATTGGCCTTCTGGGCTGCAAGGGCACATTGTTGGCTCATGTCCAGCTTTCCATCCACCACTACCCCCAAGGCCTTTTCCGCAGGGCTGCTCTCTATCACCTCATCCCCCAGCCTGTGTTGATAATGAGGATTGTCCTGACCCAAGTGGTAGGAGCTTGCACTCGGCCTCGTTGAACTTCGTAAGGCTCGCTCGGGCCCACCTCTCCAGCTCATCCAGGTCCCTCTGGATGACATCCCGTCCCTCTGGCATGTGGACCGCACCACTCAGCTTGGTGGCATCCTCTTTCACAATGCCAGGGACAAGCCTGCATGTTCGTTGCAATGACGTTTGACGTGGAAAGAAACAAAGACAAGCGTGCAAGCAGGTTGAGCGTCTCTGCCCATCCAAGGGAAAGACCAAGGAACAGGAAAACACAACAGCCATGGAGGGGGAGGCTATCATTTATTTCTTACACCAACCAGCATGGTGTAGCATGTGTGAAAAATCGCTTGGTGCTCTCCAAGCAGACCGCGGATAAAACCTACCATCATGTCGGCCTTTCTGTCCCATGACAGCTCACACCTCCAGAGGCCACAAAAGCCCAGCAAAAATGGGTGAGAAGGAGGTTAGGCACTTCAGCAGAGCCGAAAGCCAGCTCCCTTGGCTGACTGATAAACTATTGTCACTGATGTGTGAGTTCAGTACCGGGAAAAGAAAAAAGGAATTAAGAGGGACAGTTTGCTTAAATGGCAGGAACAAAAAAAAAAAAAAAAAAGACAGTAAAGGAATAATGTCCATTTGGAAGCATTTGAGGAGACATCGCTCTGGAGGTCTGCATTGGTGCTTTGCTTCCATGCTGTTGGGATGAAGGTTCACGTGCCTGACATGGCAATGTCCTGCAGTGTTCCTGCTCAGGTCTCACCCACTTTTATGTACAAATAAAAACAGAAAGGGGGTTAATGTGTCAAAGCCTGTCAAAGACTGCTTCTTCAGAGCTCTGCGCCTATCCTGACAAGCCAGGTTCCCCAAAAGTGGTGTGAAGCATGAGCTTACACCCCCTTGGTTACACAGGACAGGTCAAAATCCCCCTCAGTGACACCAGCTGTGGATGTAGATGTCCTAAACGCAAAATTCCTCAAATTTTGCAAGGCTCAGATCCCAAACCCGGAGCCTGATTTCACATCTTGCCTTCAGCCCTACATCAGCCAGAGTCAAATCCCAACTCCCAGCACTGCTAACCTTGGAAGGATCAGGCAGCAAGTATGTATTATGCAGGGGCAGCCTATTTGATGCTTTTTAAGGAGTCGCATGTTTTGTATTATATACAGCAAGTTATAGAATAGCTGAAATAATTTATCATTTTCTTTTAACTTTAAAATTAAAAAATGTCTCATAAACAAAACTTAGAGTGTTAATTTAACTTTTATTTGACACAAAATGTGACTGTAGGATAATATTTTTAAATTAAATGCACATTTGTACATAAATATTATTTTGCAACCAGGTGGTTCAGAATAATGTTCAGTTTTAAATTGCTCAGTGTACTTATTTATAGAACTTTTCTGAATTGTGACATCTGTTAAAAATGAGTGATGTTAAAATAAAATAGCTTTAGGAATGGTAAACTTTTTAAAGTGATGGTTAATTAAGGAAATTAAATTTGTTATACTTGCGATAATAATCACCAAGCTTAAAAAATCTGAAACCCTTCCTAGCATATGCAAACTCTGAAATGTTTTGAAATAATGCAGTAGGAATTTTCCAATGCCTATTGTTTGAATTACTTTCTACTGTAAAAGCCCAGGTATGAACTGGGTTCTGAAATTATACTCGGAAATGTTAGGAAAGGGAAAATATTTTCTTATGCTATTTTATGTCAATGTAGAAGTTGCATTTGTAATGGGGTCAAAGCAGAGCTAGAACTTCCAAGAAGCCATGAGTTTCCCATAATTAAAGCACTTTCTTTGCCATCTAGGCAGGAATCCTAAAAATTATTATTATTTCTTTGTGCAACCTCATAGATTTGCCTGAAACTACCATAACCATGACAGATTGGTTGCCCTTGCAAATTCTCTTATAGCATCAATTGAATATCTTCTGCAAAATGATTGTCGTCAGGTAATAGTAGCCCAAAAATCTGAAAATAAAAAAGAATATATCTTTCCACACTTGCTTTTAGCTATTTCTTCAACCTGACAGTTGAAAGAAAATCAAGTTTCATTGATGACTGTCATTAGCCTTGGATGGCTAGATCGCAGTTTTGTGACAAGTTTCAGAGAAGTCCCCCAGAGAACTTCTATTTTCGCTAAGATGCAGAACCTGAAAAAATATCTTCTCACTCTTTTTATTTTCTATCCCTGCTCGGCAACTCTCCGAGCCCCATGAGAATTTCTCTGGTTTCTTCTGTCAAAATCTCAGGAATCTGCTCTTCTTTGCCTTTTTTGACTTCCTCACATGCAGGGTGCTATATAAGTGTAAAGTATGATTATTTCTTTAAGAGTCATGAACAAAGTTCCAGAAGACTGACTCTCTTAGAGCCTTTCACAAGGGTTTGGTGAGGATGAGTTAAGTGGGTTTTTTTCATCTCTAAAAGAAAACAACCACACAAATAAGGAAGGGACTCCCACATCACCCTGCCTCCACAAACACTCCTAATTGTGAAATAATTAAAAAATCATATTTCCTGTGATTTGACCAAATCCAGATCTAGCAAAAATAGGGAATTACCAGTAAAGGTAAATTCTATAATTCGATTTTCATGCTAAGACTCAGGCAACAGGAGAAACAGCTTGCTGTTGGAAGTCTAGAAGTCAGGACTGGTATCTGGCTGGAGGATGCACCAGTGCCCAGCATCACTTCAGTGCCATTCGAGTCCTGGAATACTCCTCACATCCCTCATCTTGAAACCTCCTGGACCATATCTGTAAACCACACTGAAATCATTGGCTTTTGAACACACTTAAAACCACGGAGGTGTTAAGACCTATCTGAAAAAGGTCGGATTTATGTGTATGCTTAAATGGTTTTTTGAATTAGAGCATGATCATGGAATAGGGTAACGAACTAATTTCATTGCTGAGAAGAGGCATAGGATTGCACCACCGAAGGGAAAGCTGTATTTCATCTGCACACGCCGATGATGATCAAATTAACACTAGGTGGTGCAGGGCATTGAGAGGGCAGGCTCTATGTTATCTAAAAAAAAAAAAAAAAAGACACACAAGTCACCAGAAAAGTGTGCTGGACCAACTGTCTCCTTAAACTTCATGTATATTCTTCTTTCCCTTCTTCATCCATTGACTTATATATTTTCTATTTTTATTGGACCAAAAAACAGCACAATGTGGTGACACACCACAAGACAACGTATTTTTTTTACTTTCAGAAATTCTTGTGCCAGACCCTGCTTCAATTGACAGTGGCATCAGTCATGGCTAAGAATTAATTGCTTAACATTTGGGCTGAGTAGGAACAGAGCGCTCAGGATCAAATTCATCAGCATTAAGACTTTTAGCAGCCACCTTTTTTTAATCATGTCTTTGACAGTTCAGTGGCAAAATCATTAAGAGATGTGTGGAAGGACTGGGATTGATAAGGTACATCTAAAGCCAACTAGTTTATTTGCTTTAATCTAATTGTTATTGCCCTTGTCACAAGTTAGCTGTGAAATATTAAAATAGTATAAAAGTTTAAGTAAATGCCAGCATCAAAGGAATCCCAGCCCATGATTGACACGAGATACTTTCCTTGCATGACTTTCACTTCGCAGACAGCAGAAAGAAGAAAATCTCCTGAGAACGCTGGCAACTCCTATAACTCTGAGCAGCCGTCAGGATTCTCCAATTTAAATGGGAACAAGATCAGTCCTAAGTTAAGAGAGGAGCAAAGGTGGTTTACAGCTATCTCTTTCCCACCCCTCAGCCTCGCTGAATTCCAGTCAGTTGCAGCCTGGCACTGGTTTTGATCTTTTTCCTTGTGGCTCTGCTTTTCAAACTAATTTGCAGCCCCCTGGCAGGGAATGCCAATGGATATAAAGCCCCATTCCCGACTTTTTTTCTCCTCAATGCTTAATCTTTCATGCAATGTTACCGGGCACGGGGAATATTCCCAAACGCTGGTGCTGCCAGGAGTGGGATGGCTTTCTACAGCGCTAGCAAAGGATGCAACGGGCAAAACAACCTGGGCTGAAACCAACGGCATTCTGAATTTGTGATAGCCACCCGCCCGCATCACGCATCGCACCCTGAAAGCTCATTTTACCCACTTATACACTGCTGCATTGTACGAGGTTGAGACCATGAGGCGGCTTCTATAACTAGAAACAGAGTTAAAGGCAGGATGGTGATAGTGGGTCTTGACTTCATTTATTTATTTGCCATTACTGTACGAGGCAACTGCACAATCAGCCTTGAAGTTCCTTTATACAGGGCGGATCAACAGCATTGCGTGCGGTGGCAGCAGGACAATAACCATCCCTTCTGTTGTCAGCTTTGTGGCCTGACCGTAGCAGAGCTGTAGGCTGGGTAAAACGACTGTTTACGCTTGAAGTGCAGATGAAGAATGACCTAGAGTGTGCACTTACCTTTTAAAGAGGTGATAACTTATTCTCCTAATGATAAAAGGTGATTTATTTGGATATTTTTCATCAGTTGAAAATAAAAGTTACTTGTTTCCTTGATAGTCACTGGGCTAGGAGAGACCTGTGCATTAGCAAGCTACCTAGTTGCCAAAAATATTTGCTACTGAATGCAAGGAACAAACCGGATTAAATTGTACATGTCTGCTCAGAATGAATTGCACGTCAACAGGGTGTTCTTAGGATGAATGAGCTTTAGCTTTAAGTTGGAAAAGGAAATCAGCTCTCTGTATGGAAAACCGCTCATCCTGTTCTCCATGTCTCTGTTTAATACCTTACCCGTCACAGTTTGCGTCAGTCATTTTTGCCATTTAGTCCCATTTACAGGGGCTGGGACACTATTTGCATGGGGAACCCCTCGGACCCCCATATGCTCGTGCAAATCGAGGCTCTTTGGCTCATCCTAATGGCAGGAAAGAAGATCTGTGAACAAGCCCACGGCAAATCTGGTATAAAATTTGAGATAAACAATGAGATGTAACCACCCCCTGTTTACTCCTCAAGCAAAAAAAAAAAAAAAATGCCATTTTCTAGATTCTGTATTTTTTTTTTTCTCCCCATAATCTTTACAAGTGATCTTTCTGTTCTCACTAAGTGAAAAGATTAAAAAAATACAAGGTTATGTGGGGGCGTGAGGTGAATCATATAGAGCCTTTCATGTATGTTATGCCCCAGGTGTGTAATACAAAATGCTTTGCGGAGCAAGCAGTTCAGATTTGGATTTCAGTGTGAAGGCTGCGCGTGCATACTTTACTGAGGGTTTTAAACTCCCCGTTTCAAAGGAAAATTATTTAAAGCTCGGGAATACAGCAACATGTTAGCCTAAGGTTTAAAGAACTGCCACTCCACATCAGTAGATGGAGATTTGGCCTTTGGTCAAAGACTGACTTGTAAATAACCTATTCTTCTATTATTATTTTTTAAACTGTTTCTGTGACTTTTATGTACATTTCCAGAGGGGATGATCAGTTAGGGTTCCCGTTTTTTAAGAAGCCTCCATCAGGACATTTACTGACAGTGAACACCAGGGTATTTCAGATTTGAGAAGCTGTCTCGAGGCACTGGGTGACCTGATCCCTTAATCCATTTTGGAGGACTGTACTCAGCTAACACACCATTTATTTTATGTATTCTCTCTGCTAGATTTACTTTTATGTGGGTTTCTTTTGTTCAGGTCCCCTGCCTTACTCTAGCAGAAGCCAGCGAAGTTTTGATCAGTACAAAATCAGGACATATTGAATCCTTTCACGTTTTGAAAAATAACGTTTCTGCTTAAATCGAGTGTATGATTCATTCACGGCTGATGTAGAGTTTTATGGGACCTTGGGCGAGCATCGCCTCTATCCCGTGCAGTTGGAGGAACGCACATCTGGCGGTCCCACTTAAAACACCAGCCTTTTTTAGCCTTCCCTGCTATTGACCTGCATAAAGCTTTGGGACCGCGCAACCGCAATACTTCTTGCTTGTATTTAATACGAGAATAAATAAGTGAATATTAAATCTCAGAAAAAAAATTCAATAATTATTATGCAGTAATTTCATATAATAGCTTTACCTGGTGACAGACCTAATTTCGGAGAGGTGAAGCTATAGCATGCAAGATCTGCTTTATTGAATGTCAATGAAAAGCAGCTCTAGGAACCTTTCTGTTACTTACAACTGGTGCTATAGAGGGCAACAGAAACACAGATATCTCCAGAAAGCAAGTTTATTTTTAAATATGGCATTAAAGTAGCTAACTCAGTTTATTGCAGTCTTGCCCCTCTGCTTTTCCCCTGCAAATCCTGTGCCATATTTGCCAACATAAGTGGTATTATTTGGGATTTATACCAGCATTACTGAGGTGGTATTTGGCCAGAAGTGTGTATAAATCAGGCAATTTACTATAATCTAGTGTAAGGGAAAGTCTGCAGGTTTGTTCAGCAGCTGAGTGAGTTCCAGAGGCTGCACCGAAAACGGTCTTATCAGCATTCAGCATCAGTAGGAAGAAAAAACACCAATCTGTGAGAAAGCAATGGGTACTCTGAAAGGGAGAAAAGGGATTTCTTAAGCAAGCGGGGGATTTTCTGGTTTTTCTGTCACTCTTCCACTTGTAAACTGGATCCCCCTCCCGATACACCGACAGATTGCCTATCACTACATGCTCCTGTTAATTTTGGTGGAGGCTGCACGCGTGGAGGAAGCGAAGGTTAGACCTCCACAAGAGGTAATTGGCATGAAGGGCTCATTACCTGGATCAGGGGGTGTTGTCAGCTGAGCCTCCCTTGGCCACGGCTGTTTCAGATGGTATTTACTGCTCTGTAAGCAGCTAACCTGCACGGCCGTGTGGTTTGCCCGCGTGTCATCCAGCAAAAATACAGACAGGCAAAAGAGCGCGCTGCTGACAATGAACAAAATTTGCCCAGCTGCTCTGGGAGGCCCCCAGTGCAACCACGGTAGTTATATACTCATATGAAAGAAGCAGATGGATGGGAATTACGGGCTTTGTCAAAAAGATTTGTCCTGTGGTAGATGCACGGCGAAGGCTGTTAAGTATTTCCAGGTGGGATATTTATGTATGTGGTATGAATCTCTCCCATTGTCTTCTAGACTCCTCTTGGTCTTTACCAAGCTGCAGACGCCCATATAGAATTTGAAATTAGACCGCCATTTCCTATGGCTGTGCTACATTCAACAAAGGCTGATGGATTAAAGTTTCAAGTAGTTCTAATCTGTCCTAATTAGTTCCTCTGTGTATGGGTATGTCTGGTCTGGCACCTGGGGGAGCACTGAGGACCTTCACTGCGAATGTGCTCCTGCAGTAATCCTTGCCTACAAGCAAGCTGATAAATCACATCCACACCTTAGGTACCGCCTGAACAACTGTCCCAAATATGCCCATGCTTTGGGAAAAAACAGAACAGTTATTGTTCATGGAAGCGCTCATCTTCAGTAGCTCTGATGGCTGAGGTCATCCAGGTAGGCATGGAAGAGCCATCAGCAGTTCAACATTCCCCAACTTTTTACTAATGCAGTCCTGGCCTTCTCTTGAATTGCGTTTAAATATTGGCTTTGTTGCAGGGAGAAAGTCCCTTATCTTCTGCTGCCACTGTTCTCTGTGAAAACGATGCTAAAAAAGGCCTTTTCTTCTGGGATGTTTCTGTGTTGGGTTATTCAGACCTTGCTGACTGATTTCCCATTGTGGCCAAACAGCCACCGCAGATTTGAGTGACTATGTCTCCAGCAGTTGGTTTGTGCCCAGTTACTGCGGTATTCAAATGATACATGGTCCTTTATATATGTATGCTTATACAGTCATTTATATTTGTTGTGAGGTAAGAGGGTATTACTACTCTTACCTTCTAGATGGAGAAATGAAACACAGAAGAGCTAAGACATTTGCCCCAAGTTAATCATAGAATCGTAGAATCTTCATGGTTGGAAAGGACCTTTGAGATCATCAAGTCCAACCATACACACACAAAAAAAAACCCTACAATCTCTGCCCCTAGAGCATGCCCTGAAGTGCCAAATCTACACATTTCTTAAATACCCCTAGGGATGGTGACTCCACCACCTCCCTGGGCAGGCTGTTCCAATGCCTGACCACTCTTTCAGTAAAGTAATTCTTCCTAATATTTAATTTAAACCTCCCCTGCCACAACCTCAGACCATTTCCTCTGGTCCTGTCATTATTCACCTGGGAGAAGAGGCCAACCCCCACCTCTCTACACCCTCCTTTGAGGTAGTTGTAGAGGGCCATGAGGTCTCCCCTCAGCCTCCTCTTCTCCAAACTAAACATGTCCAGCTCCCTCAGCCTCTCCTCACACAGCTTGGTCTCCAGACCCCTCACCAACTCGGTCGCTCTCCTCCGGACACGCTCCAGCACTTCAATGTCCCTCTTGTACAGAGGGGCCCAGAACTGAACACAGCCCTCGAGGTGAGGCCTCACCAGGGCCGAGTACAGAGGCACCATCACTTCCCTGCTCCTGCTGGCCACGCTATTCCTGATACAAGCCAGGATGCTGTTGGCCTTCTTGGCCACCTGGGCACACTGCTGGCTCATGTTAAGCTGGCCGTCCACCATCACCCCCAGGTCCTTTTCTGCTGGGCAGCTTTCTAGCCACTCTTCCCCAAGCCTGTAGCATTGCTTGGGGTTGTTGTGACCGAAATGCAGGACCCAGCACTTGAACTTATTAAACCTCATACCATTGGCCTTGGCCCATCGACCCAGATCACGGAGGCTGTAGCAGTTCCAGGAACTCAATCCAAGGAATACTTGAATATCATAATCATTGGGGTACCCTAGCCTAGCCAGGTTAAAGCTGGAAGCTTGATCTGAATGCAGCATAAACTGGCAAAAATTCAATATATCACATTAATTCACTAATGCAGCTTCTGGTTTATTATCTTCAAAGATAGTTCTCACTGAAGAAGCCCTTATGTTTTACGATATCCTTTGTATATTAATACATCTGTATTAAAACCCTCATCTACCTCAATGTATAGTTATTGTGTAATTCTTAAATAGCACTTTCTTCATCAAGTATGCATTATGTCTTCAATGATGGAATGAAATTACATAATTCTGCGATAGAGAATGATTATGAAAGTGACAATGTGGTCAAGTAACAGCACAATGCCATGTGCTTTTAGTGTAGTGCAGTAGACCTGCAATCAGGGTAATATCCATTTGCTTGAGTAAGTCACCGTTAACTCGAATGGGGATTTGGTCACATTTTAGTGACAGTGTGCAGCACAGAGTTGGTCGGCTCATCTTGCAAAGGGACCAAGACAATGCAGGAGACTAAAGCGTATCAGCAAGAACGACCAGGGAAGAAAAGATCCTAAGTTTTGCAATTGCAAGTAAGATCAAGAACTACATTCGAGGTGCCACAGAGAACTGGGCTTGGCGAAGAGCATGGTGGAACATTCGTTCTAGCTTCTGAAAGTCTTAGACTTGCTTAGACTCCAGGGCCTACCAGTTTTGTAGGTCTCGTCCAATGCCTTCACCCAACAAGTACAGCACAGATATTAGAGTAAGTTCCTTCCTTCTACCATGAGTCATCACACACGTAACAGCATTGCAGGAGAAAGCATGGTTCCTCCTTGTCCCGCTCAGCCGTTGCCTGTGTTGGGTCCCACTGATGGACACAGATGGTGCAAGGAAAGAGTCACTCCCCGTCACCTACAAAGAAACTAAACAGTGTTCATCCTCTCTGTGCTGTTAAAATAGTCAGCTGGAAAGGGTATCAAAAGTCATATTATCGAACCTAGAAAAGAAACTATAGATTACTCATTTTCATGTCTGTGTGAATATATTTCCTCTTTCCTGTCAAGCAAGTCGCTGTAGCATTTTGGAGAGAGAAAAAGCTCTTCTTGAATATACAATAGCCCTGGAAAAGCCCTCTGAGACTAAATTATCGAAGCAACTAAATATTAATTTGATTTTGAGAAATTTAAGCCAGCTTTTGAAGATGTGGTGTTTAGTGTGGCAGCTGTTTCACTGTTGCAGCAACATATAAAAGGGGCATTAATAAACTTGCTAAAGTCCAGAGAGAAAAATAAATATAACATGGCAGGAGTTCCAGGCCTTGCATTCTGCATGTTTTCCTAAAGTGTGGGGTAGCTCTGCTTTTGTGCTCACCTCGCACAGGTGCCGAAACCAACTGTCAGGGGAATGATGTCTTGTGACAAGACGCAGGTGGGAAGGGGAACGGTAGCACTCAGGAACATTGCTCTTACGACAACGGTTCAGACCCAGGGTCTTGGTACCGCTCTCAGCTGGTCAGAGATGCCAGATCTCTAGGTTTTACCATTTTTTGCCAGCTGACAGCTCTGCTCGATCTGCCTTGCTTGGCTTCATGCTGCTCTAACTGGGCCGCAGCAGGTGAAGCTCCTTCATGTCCAGCGGCACCAGAGGACCGGCAGAGCCAGCCCATGTTTGCCGGCAAGAGTCCATGTAGAAATACCTTCATTAATAGAGGCTGGTGTAAGGCCTGAATGCAAGGCTTAATAGCCATTCTGAAATGTTTGGTATCTTTAATTATACCTCTGACTCTTCCAGATATGCATATAAATGTCTAATCCCTTTTAAATCCTATTACTTTCTTGTCCTCCAAGAGCCTCTGTGATAAGGAGTTTCACATCTTGTGTGAAAGACTTTTTTTTTTAATTTATCATTCTTGAATTTTCCACCTTTTGGTTTCACTAAATACCCCCTTGCACTTTCCTGATGATCCTTCTAGACTGGAAGTGCATGGATCTGCGTGCTCCAGAGCATTTATTGTTAGATGTTTGCAGTCCCAACTGCAAACCCAAACAGTCCCAAACAGTTTTCGTACTTCAAAACAAGACTTTTTTCCAAGTTGCCATGTTATTCTGATTATCCTTTTTAGGATGAGCTGAACATGGCCATACCTACTTCCCATATCAGAAAGGTGAAGGAGTTTAATAACAAATGAACTCCCACAGGGCAGCAGACACAGAGTAGGTGTACCCAGTGGATATAACCAATCCACCTTTGAAAAATTCATTTATTTTCCATAGCTCAGGCACCTGCATTGTCCAGATACTCTGTTACTCAGGGACTGCAGAGTTGGACAGCCAGGACACCCCACCAGTAGTGAAATTGATGCTTCTGGTAGGTCAGTTGGATCTTCCCTAAATAACCCCTCTGTGATCTGAATCTTACTTTTTTCCTCTATCAGCTTCAACTGGGAGTAAATCCAGATATTCTGATTTTTAAAATGATATTACAACAGACCTGGTAAGACAGGGCAATTAGATCTAACCGGAGACACCACAGGGCGGAACAGGCTAGAAATATTGCCCTGCTCTCTTCCTTCGTGATTGCCATTGATATTACTGTTGCCTTGTTATTTCCAGTCAATCATCTCTGTCTCTTTATTCATAACATGCTGCAGGCAAACCTTTCAAGACTGTCCAGGCATTCTGTTTTTATAGCATCAAGTTCTACATTATCAGAGTCGGTAAGTGAAACCACATGTAATAATAATAATAACATTGTCTTCTACAAGGAGGTGGGGACTACGATGTTGTTTGAGAATAATAATTTTTCACCATATGTGTAACTAATCAGAAGCTAATGTGACAAAACATTGTATCCCTGAAGAGAAACGCAGATAACAATGAGAAGGTCATAGTTCTCTCTTTATTCAAAGAGTCACTCAGAAATTTTGACCTCTTACGTTCATACTCATCTGTTTTATCTAATTCAATATTTCCTTCTATAAGGTTATAATCTAACGTATGAAACTGAATATCACAATACACTGGACAAAGACTCCTCGACCAGATAGATTTTCCTATTATTCCTGAATGACTTTGGAATTTTACCCTTATGCTTTGATCTGTTTCTGCAATTCGGCATAATTTATGAAGTTGCCATGAATTCAAAGTTCTAGTTACCATATTCTGTCAATAAACAATTGTATTATGAAATATTAGTTAAGTTTCAGGCATCTGCAAAATATATTAGCGCCTGACTACCACTATTTTTTACATGGAGGTAGCAGGTTCGCATATAAAATACTAAAATTAAAAATATGATCAAGTACACCAGTGTTTACATCACTTTAAACTTTTGGATTCATGTGTGTGACTGAATTGGACATTCCTCCTTTTTATGTTGTATTGAATTGTACTTTAAATTACAGAATTAAATGCTCAAAGCAGAAACCTTGTCAGTTGCAATGTCACTGAATCAAATGCTGTAAAGATGAAGTAGCCCTGCTGTTATTTCTGTCAAAGCCTTCTGGCTATACTTCACATTTGGTGCCTTTATTTGTTCCTCTATTTCTATTTTGCTAAATAAAATGTTGAAGCAACAGCATACACTGTGAAACACAGACTGTAAATATAAGCAGTGAACTCAGGCAGAGGTTGAACATATGAAACAAATGCCGCACGATTTGGAATTCTCCCCAAATTTAGCAAACAAAAGTAGTAATAATTTCCAAAGAAACACAAGAACGTGTATATCAAAACTGAACTAGTGGTGTTTTGGCATGTGGGCCATAAAACTGTTATAAAGCAAGGTAATGGAGTCTCAAACTAACATCCCATACCCAAAAGCCTCGCAGGAGCTACAGGATGATTTTTGGAGTACTTTCTGGTCTTTCATAGGTCCCTGAGTCTTTTTACCTCCCAGAAACACAATTGTGAGTCGTTTATATTTCTGCTTAATGTTATTCTGAATATACACAGAGGCAGTACTACTCAGAATGAGAGAATATCTTAAGATATTATGTTGTTACTGCATTATATTTTTCTTAGGTTACGAAGTGCTCTTTTAGAAAACGTTCTAAATAATTATACTTCATTTCGCAAAATAAAAATAGCATCTTGCATTCAGTTGCTATGATTTCTTTCAAGAGAAGAAGCTGTTATGTAGTAGTCGGTGAACAAAGAGCTTTGCAGATGAGCTGATTACTCTCTTACTTCGTTTGTAAGATGTGCTTCTACCAGCCCTGGACCGACGTGTCAAAAACCACTGGCCTGGTTATGCCCAAATCTCACTGACAAATGACCTGAAATTGTACACCGAAATAATCCCGCACACCGTATGATGCCTCTTCTCGGAGGTTCTTGTGTTTTGTAGGGTTTGGCACCAAAACTCTCTTTTCCTGGCAAATTTGCCGTGGTCTCATAGGGTAGATCTGGGGGGGTCTGGCTGCCACTAAGCTGCAGGTTCTGCAAACCACTGTGTTGCAAGAGTTTCCCATAGCACAGCGCAATGCGTAGTAGGTGCCCTGTAGATTCGCCTAATTGTGCGTCTTACCTGTATGTCCCACAACTCGCTGGTGCCCGGTCCTTTATACCATCCTCCTGTGAAGTCCAAAAAAACTTCCCTGATTCTCAGTGGTCTGCCTGGGACTGTGGAGGAAGAATGTCTTACTAATTAAATTGTCCCTTGTGCAATTTCTCCATTGCTAACAACTCGACACCCTACGTCTAGCATTTTCTCTAAGAAAAGCAGGTTTGGATACCTAAGCCATGCACCCCACTTGTCTCCCAACAGGCAGGCTTCAAAAAAGGTGAAATTTTAATCTCTGTAATTATTGTTCTAATTTAAGGTGATGCATTTGGCCAAATTACAGACAAAGCTTGCAGCAGAGTAACTTCAGTACTTCATCTTTGGTGATGGAAGCCTTTAATATTAAATGACATGGTTTCTAAACGGAGAATTGACCCTTATTGTATACCATGAAGTGTGCAAAGAGAACCATTTGGCTACCAGGTAAAATTTACCTTTGCAAGCCAGGGGGAACTTGTTTTTTGCCAAAATCCTTGTTTATGCTAGACTTTTGAGGATTACTCATTAAGATGCGTGTTTCCTTTGGAAATATGAGAGCTTTATTTGTCATTGAGCATCACTTCTCCAAGAATCTGTTGAGGGAATTTTTCCCCGGACCACCTGAAATACAGAACAAGGCACTCAAAAACCTGCAGCAGCACTTTTAAACCCGAGCTATTCTTGTTTTCTCAGCGCTAACACAAAGTTGTGCTCAGGAAGATCTAAAACAAAGGGATGGCTTAAAAATATTCTCAAGCATGAGAGATGGAACTGAATGCACTTAAAAAGAAATGAATCACAGAGCAAAACTCCTGCCTACATTTCTCAGCCTAGGAAAGTTACTGTGATTCAATTCCTATTCTACAAGCTGGCTCAGCTCTGACCTTGACCCCTTTATCTGAAGCTTTAAGAAGTGAATGCATCTAGAGTGGATGTGGCTTTCTGCTGGCCTGGTAAATTAGACATAACCCCCCAAAATATATTCAGGCACATATTTAGATAGATGCAGAAACAGACAGATGGCTGTAACTTAGCCTATGATCAAAAAGAAAAAAAGAAACAGTCTCAAAAAAAAAAAATATTTTTTAACAATTTCTTCCCCACTGTTATTTCTAGCAAATTCTTATTCTATACATTCAGTATTCCACAATCTTCAAATATGATTACAATTTATTAATAATTAATTGATTCTTAATTCTTTTGCGTCTTCTGGCATTCATAATATCCTGAACAATAATGATATAATCGTGGCCTGGAAGCAAAGAAGACAATCTCTAATTAAAAAATGTTTTATTTTAAATTTTAAAGCTATCATTTCTTCAAATGAGAGATTTTTGCTCACTGCTCAAGACACTCCTTGGTAGCACGCGTTATTTTTAATCAAGATATCCCTTTATAGTTGCATGATAATCTTCCGGCTCTTACACCGTGAAAAAGGACCATAACATCAGCATTTAGAGGCTGCGCTTTGTCTTCATTTATACGTTTCACCTTTAAATATTTACTTGACAGCCTACTTGAATTCAAATATACCTGCAGTTGGGGAAAATAAAGTGTGCCATATAACTCAAGCCAGCCATGATTTGTGGAAAATTTACATGAGCAGATTGACATAATTTATGTTCCAAGTTTAACCCGGAGTCAAGAAACAGCAGGTATGAGTCACCCACTATTTGCCTGCGTGTGGTAATGCTCGGTGAAGAAGACATGATCCCAGAAGGAGTTTTCTCTTTTGATGTTGCTTTTTGACCTCGTGGAGTGTGTGAAACTAAATCCTTTATAAAATACAGCGAATCTATAAAGACTTCTGAGTGTATTTTATATGTGTCCAGTTGGTGTTTGACAAGCAGACTATATTTCCCTCCCTGTTTAAAAACTGCTGAAAGAGCTTACACAACGGAAACTCCGTTGGAGGGGAGCACATCACCCTGTCAAGGGCTGTGTGTATATATTAGGAAAGAAGGCAGCTTTCTGGCAAAAAGTCCCTGTTCTCCGCTGGTCCTTCTGCTAACTTTTAAGGGGACACCCCTGCTAGAGCAGAGCAAACTCCATGCGCAGCAGGGGATGGACCACCGTAGGCACCGCCTTCTGAGTTGGCTGTTCTCCAAGTGATACGAGCATTACTTAGGACATGAGGGTTTCCAAAACCATCTCCTTGTGCCCGGTTATGTTCCTGTCAATGAGGAAGCATTTAAGAGGAAACAGGCAACTTTCAAGATGAATTGTTAATTAATATCCACATTGTAGATACTTTTAGCGATTCTTTGTTGTCTTTCTTTCACTTTTCCTCCCCATGAAACCGTTGATAGCGTGACGTCAGTGATGACAACCAATGCCAGGCAAGTTTGTATTTTTACCACAATTATGGTGCGCTTTTTAATTATTATTTCTACGTTGAGGAGTGTCAAACGCACAATCTGGCATCATACTTGCAGAAGTGTTTTTGAGAGGCTCTAAGGCTTTGGAAATGGGATGCCTAAATATGAATTTAGGTGGCTATTTTTGACATGCAAATTTGGGAAGCGGTGGCGGGAGGTGGGGTATGTGTTCTCCTCACAGTGCACAAGCTCAGCCAGCTCAAGGAGCAGAGGAGATGGGGATTACCAAAGTGCATAAGGAATCAGAGGAGGAAGATTATTCATATGCCTATAGACTTGTAATAAGTAAGTACAGCCTGTTCTTGTTTAAAAAGAAGAATCAGTTCATCTTTTGTTTTTTTTTTCTTTTTTTTTTTTTTCCCCCTGGATGTGTTTGTGAAAATCATAATGTGGGTAATGTCACTGCCGACACAATGCCGGCATCACTCTTTTGTGAGTTCTTCAGACCCAAAGGCACATTAGCATTTCAGTATGTTGCATTCAGATTAGATCTGCAGAATTATTTCTTATTACAGCGCACTAACTAAAGTATCGCCTTGGAGTTTTGAATCCTCCAAATTCGCGGGCTGTTGGCACGCCCTGACTGTTTGCTGCTCTGACTTTCATTTTCCACCGCGAGCTGCGCTCACTTAAGTGCTGCCAAGGTTCTTCAAAGCGTCTGAATGAAACTCTTCATAAAACAAACAAAAAATCCATTACCAGCCGCCACCAAATGCTGCGGGCTTGACAAACAGCCAACCTGGAAACCTGGAGGAGGTTCGCCGGGCCGAAGAGCGGCTCTCACAAAGGTCCTTGCTTACTTTAGTGACGTCCCTGCGCACTGCGGCATCACCCATTTGGAAGCCCGGGATCAACCTGGCTGCTAATTAAAGTAGAGCATCAATCCTGTGTGTTTTAGGAGGGATTTGTAAATCCTTGAGCTGTCAGGCCGCTCAAGATCTGAATTCATTATTATAATGATGTTTCAAGTTGTGTTGCCTGAGTCAGCCGCCTTGGCCCATCCGAGCTGCTGCTCCGCGCGGCTCCGGCTTAGAGGCACTTGCCACGGAAAGGCTCAGCAGCAGTTGCTCTTATCGCAGCATGCCCCAGCAGTAGTCACCCACCGCAGCCGCTCCGCTGAAAATTGAAGAGAGGAGCCCTGCGATAGGCAAGTCAGAATAAATTTTATACGTATTTAAAGCTGAAATTACAAACCCTCACATACATATGCAGAACCGTAAGATATTGACTAAGCAGATTAGTATTGGAAAGCGCCTTAATAAAAGAAATCTTTGGCAACTTACGTCGAGATGCTGCAGAAACCCACAGGGGTTAAAAACTTTTTTAAAATATTATTTAATAAGAAGACTGTAGCCTTTCCGAAGCAAGCAATCCCTCCTCACAAGGCACACGGCTTCATGCATTTGGTTTTCACAGTAACGCTGGCCTTCCCCTGCACAAGGCTGTGTTAGTAATGGCTGGAATTGGGCAGTTTTTAGCAGCAGGACTAACTGGGTGGCCACTGGTCTCCATTGTGTTTTCAAACACGCATTTCTCGGTCAGTGCCAGGCTGTGCATGGGGTTGCCATCTTCCCTCTTGCTCATTTAAGTCCAGCTGCCTCTCTGATTCCTCTTGTAGCACCACTACCTCACTCAGTTTTCAGACCCTGAAATATTGACATACACCGTTTTTACCACCGGCCCTGCAGAAATGAGGTGGCCAAGTTTGGTCTTTGGGTAGGTAGCGATGTAAACCTGAAGGTGGTTGAAAGATGGGGAAGAGAAAAACAGATGCAGCTCCAGCCCCAAGACTGCAGCCCCGTGAAACCCAAACCTGAACATTATCAGCAGTTAGGGCGAGGGCAAGTCAACGCAATTTAAATTTAATAGATGTTTCTATCTCCCTGGTCTGCCATTGTGCAAAACCAAACTGCAGCAGGCTGAAGGAGAATAAAGAGCCAAGTCCCCCTTGCTGTATGCACAGCGCGAGCCTCCTTGAAGGTGGTAGGACTAATGGAGTGCGTAAGGTGAACAGAATGTAGCGCAAATATTTTGCTTTGCGTTACTTGCAAATACCATGTCATGAAAGGGGAATTTCACACCTCACTTATTAATATCGTAGCCAAGAAATAAGAAATACATTTGCCTTCAGCAAAGTCAGTTTTCCCATTTGCTGGTTCAGCTGAATCTCCCCTAGAACAATATTTATATAGGCCCTACAGATGAAGAAATGTCTTATCCAGTCCGGATGTATGAATTTCAAGATGCCTTCAATACCCAAATCAAGCTGTGTGTCTTCACAAAGAAAACTATACTATTTATGATGGCATATATGTGGAATTTAAGGAACCTAGAGATTTGTATGAGGAAGTGAAATGTTGGTAACACCTCTTTTAGTCCTTGAAAGACAGATTGTATGCACAACAGATGTCTTTTCTGTGAAACATTGTTCAAAGGGGCATTGTACTACTGGTCCCCATTCGGTTGCCTCCAGCTATCCTCCTAGTGAACAGGAGAGAGGGCTGAGACACAACTCAACCATGTGTACACCAGTACCAGATAAGTATTAATGGCACCAAACCTTCCTTCCACGCCATGCAAAATATAAGTGGTTTTATCGAGTTATTTTAATAGGAAATTATCAATTACATTTGGGTTTGGGGTGTGCTAGGTAAGACACTGACATGCCCACATTCCCACATTTTCTTCCATACGTTTTGTTTTTTTTTTTTTAAGATGTCACAAAAAATGATGTGTGTGTCAGAAAGTGGTTTTATCCTCATCCCCCAGAGATAAAACTATTAAACCTTCCTTTAAGCACCAATGAAATCTGAAAGTGTAGGAAGAGAGATCCATTTGCTAAGAGTATATTTTCCATGTCAAAAGTTGTGTTAAAAAAAAATGTATGTATGTATATATTCAGCCCCACAAACCTTTGCAGATTTTTGTTACCCTGCAGTACGTTGAAATATTAACAGAAATTGCCGCTGTCATTATTTCCCGTTAAAATGCTGTAAGGATGCTCATTCTCCTGGTATTTTAGTGAAGAGCAGAAGATCCTCCTCCTGGAAAGGAAAACGATTCTGTTTAGTTCTGTTAGCATCCTGAGGGAATCATGCATGATAATATTTATTTCTTCTGGGAGACTTTTTAGATGCAAAAGGCCGGGGCTTGGCCACTGGGCAGTGAGAGAGGGGCAGCACCGAGTCCAAGCGCCGTGTTTTATGCCACTCGCTACAGTAAAAGCATAATTTTTTTTTTGCCTGTAGAGCAGCTATTACACACTGTAGAGAGTATAGAGACATACAAAGCTCTCTAGCTTACTTCCTGACACTCCTCCCTTCCATTTCAGCCTTTTTCAAATTGTTTTGATGAAAACCTATTTTATCCTGCTTGCAATTTTTGCGATTTTCCATACTTGAGAAGGGGCACTAGAGAATGAAATCCTACCAGGTTCATCTACAGATCAGGTACAGTATTATAAGCTTCCTCATAATATTTTAATATTGACCTGGAACACACATTTCTGGGCAAGATTTTTCTCCCCTTAATACCTAAATGATTTCATCTCTTTTTGAACCTTTATGTAAAAACGTGAGGGTTTTAAAGTACTTTGCTGATTCCCTGAATGCAGGTCCCTGGAACCAGTAGTATTCGGCAGCTTTTCCTGGTAAGTGGCAATTTCCAGCACTGAACAATTTGTGATATAATTCCGGGCTGAAAGCAACCTCTACTGCCTGAGTCAACATAAAAATTTGACTGATAACGCTTATTAAAAGGTAGATTGTCTGGGACTTAATTATATAATGTCTGTCTTTCCTCTTCCTGTTTGCTGTCAATTGTAGTATGCTGAATTGTAGGGTTAGTGGGGTTTTTTTTAAGTCTACTTTGAGGCTTTTGTAGTTTTTCTCATATTTATGCTAGCCTTTTCCCTTAATTATCTGTAAATTATTATTCTTGGCGAGGCTGCACTTTTCCATCGTGAACTGTTTACCTTCCAAACAGGCTTTGCTTCCTCCTTATCTGTGCTTGCTCGGTGATACTTCCTACTCCAGCAGCTCTTTTCCTCCCCGCATATTGTGCATGGACATTCTCCTCCTCGCCAGCCATATCCTCACCTTCACAGCTCACTTCTCTCTATATTTCTCTCTCTTTTTCTGAATAACAAGCCATTTCCTCTCTCATTTCCTCCCACAGAAGATGTTTTTGGTCCCGTTCCCAAAAAAAATCTCTGGCATTAAATAATGCCCATTCCTGTCTTTCCAGTGGGCAGGCTTCCAGATGTGCCTCATCTGGCCGGCAATCTGGGGGCAGGTCTGGCTCGGTAAATCACGTTCGCCGCTCGGTTGGCATTCCGGGCATCCCTGGGCAGTGGGGACAGGGCTGGTGGTGCTCGTCCCCCCCCAGTGACAGGCTCTCTGGTTCGTGTTTTCAAATCAATCGCAAGAAGCCTGTTGTGGTATAATGTGAAACCAGGGCTTCCTCTTTTTTTTTTTTTATTGCAAGTGAAAAGGCTATTAAACTGGGAAGGAAAGTGCTGACTCAGCTATATTTGCCCAGCTAAAATACATTTCTCAATTTATTGAATGGTAAATGTATTATCCAATTACCTTCATATCCTTAACAAAGTTACAGGTCACTTGGAAATAAGTTCAATGATTCTGGACAAAACCAAAAAAGATCTCTGAAGTGGAGCATTCCTCATAGATAGAGCTAAAGGAGATTGTCTTTGAAAGCGTATAGCTTTGAAAGAATTTGTGTTTGCTCTGCTTCATATTGTTTTAAGAAGTCCTATTTTGGCTTTCATTTAAATGGCCAAAAGGAATAAATATTTCCTAAAAAGGAATTACATAAAGTACTGTTTTTCTGAATTCTGATTTTGAATTTTTGTTTAAATGGCCATCTCACAGAAAACATTCAGCTTTTTTCTCTATTGGTTTAAATCTGCTAATATATTTAATAACACTAAACGACAGTGAGTAGGTAAATTAGCAAATAAAGAAAGCAAGGATCTCACACAGCCTAAAATGCACCTTTAACTTGACTGAAACGTTACACTTACAGCGTTAAGCTGTTTTGATCTTCACCTTCAGGATGCCGACAGATGAAGACCTGAGTGGATGAATAACTTATCATCAGGTAGTCTTTCCTGTGAACTTCCAGTGCAGCAACAGCTCCATCACAACTACATCTGTACATGCTCGGAATAAAACACAGGGTGATTTGAGTCGGTTCTTCCCCAGAAAAAAAAAAATAGGAACCCTTGACCCTCCCATTTACTGTTGGGTAAAGCTGGAGGTCCAGTGGGAAAGTTTAGCACCAAGGGCAAGAGGTCCTGTTGTGGACCACCATGCCCCTAAGCCAAAGCCTTTCTGAGGAATAATGCAGTTTTAACGGTACCAAGAATTTGTAAAGAAATGTACTGATATAAGTTCGTTAGGAGTTTGAGTCAGCTTCTACTACGCTAAAGGACAGGGGCGTTTTTTTGAGAAGTGTTGTACTTCCACCATATGGCCAGTGGGCTCTGCCTTCCAAGTCGTTAGGCGCTGAATTAATTAATATTTCCTGGAATGAGACTTGGTCCCCAAATACCTTCAGAAGATGGCTGCTTTAACTGAAAAAACAATTTTAAGATATCCCAATTAACGAGAGACCTGAGGTTAAAGCTCATTTATCAAATCTTACAATGTTTAAGTCTGAGTTGCAAGCAGCTCATTTTAATAGATAACGGAGAAACAAAGGCTGGTCAGATGGCCAGCTTTGATCCTAGGCTAACTCAGGTGAGTTGCACCCTTGCAAAACCAGGACAGCAGCAAGGTGCATCAGAGTCAGAACCCGTGTTTCCATCAAACATTTTTTTAATTGAAAGAAGGGTTATGAAGCATTGGAACAGGATGCCCGGGGAAGAGGTTGAGGCACCATCCCTGGAATTATTTAAAAGACGGGTAGACTTAGTGCTTAGAGATACAGTTTAGGGATGGTTTTCATCAGAGTTAGGTTGATGGTTGGACTAGATGATCTGAAAGATCCTTTCCAACCTGGGCAATTCTATGATTCTACGATTCTAAGAGAAATGGCATATCAAAACGACATGAGTTCCGATGAGTGCTGAGTTCACATTTCACCACCTGTTTTCTCACAGACAGTACAGATTACCTTGTGTAGGTTCTTTTTTCTCCCCACAGTTTGGATGGTATCCTTCCCATGCATAAACCTTAGAACCAGCCTGAGAACACTGAAACTCTATAGACAAACTTGTTCTAGAGGTGGGTCAGATTTGGGCCCATATTTTTTCCCCAACGAAGCATCCTACACTTTGCCAGGTGTAATGGCTAATAAACTAAGCAGAATTTCAGCAGGTTTGTACAGGCCAGCTGATATATTCATGCTGGCTCTGTGTTTAAATCTTGAACGAGGAAATACCTCTGGCGCCATTTTTAAAAAATTATGAATATTTTTCCATCATTTTTCTGGCTTGCAAATTGCACTGAGGAACTTTACATCTGGATCTCCCGTTACTTTTCTAATTCTTCCTGAAGTCCTGGGTTTTACGGTCTTCAAGATATTCATGTGGTTTTAGTGAAGAAGTTGGTTTCACAAAGACTGCAAAAAGTCCACCAGCACCTACCATGTCCCATTATTTCTAGGTGGATTTTGGCCTCTTTTCTTTTTGTTCATAAGCAGCATTTTGTAAAACAAATTATTTAGCATTGCAGATACTAGAATCATTTTTAAGCAGTGCCTTCACTTTCAAAACATGGTTTTTTTTTGGATGCTCAGTTAGTTACCTCAGCATATTTAGGAGGGTCTAAGCTAACCACCTAAACTACAAATTGAGAGGCAGTGATTTGCTTATACTTGTAAAAAACTTCTATCAATCAGCATCATTTCCCATAGGAATAGTTAAAATGAGACAACTTCTGTGAAGTTATTTTCCACCTCTGCTTTCTGATTACATAAAGGTCTAGTGTTCTGGCTGCTGTACTCACCTGTCTGAAAAACTGGCCTTTATCTACAGCTAAAGAAGAGCGTCTGTGTTTTAGCAGCTGTTTAAACATGTATTTAATCTGTAAAATTCTGCATATCATCCTTCTCTCTGTGACTCCTCCCCCTTTTTCCCCTCTGTATTTAATATCCTCTCCTTTAAAGACCATCAGATTCTCTAAGCTGTTGGTGAGGAGAGGAAAGAGACAGAGACATTAAGACCTTATCTATGAAAACAACTTATTTAAAGCTCCTTCTGTCATTTCAAGCCTATTCCTTCAACATGAGGTACCACCTACTCTTCAAGTCTACTATTGCTGTCTGCCGTCTCCAAATTACCCACCACGTCATTATTTCCCACCACTTGCTCATTGCCCCTAGATGTCCTTGCACCTGTTGTCCTGTGCAGATTCAGGTCCCAATGGACTCGCAAACTTCACAGTGTAAGAGGTTAAGAAGGGTCGTACCAACTCAAGCCGTGTGCCGTTCCTTCTCCAAGAGCAGCCAAAGTCCTACAGAAAGAGTCTAGCAGAGTATGGAGGGGCATCCTTCACGGAGTACACACAGAATCCAGCCTCCAGAATCACCCAGGTGACTGTGAGACCTGCATATTTCAACTTTCAATAGACATTATCAAGTCAATCCCCAGCAATATTTTATCATATTCCTCTCTGGCTTCTATTATACCTTTGGGCTTCACAGCACTCTGTGGCAATGAATTCCACAATTCTATGGTAAAGATAAATAATGTATCATTCAGATGCTTGAGTAGTTCCACTATAACTAACAGTTTAACTATTCTTCCTTTTTCCTCCCACACAAACAATTCAAAAACTTTCCCAGTAACATTTTTACAAATATAATTCCAAAGCATTATCACCACTCTTTTATGTGTCATCAAAACAAATCATTTTTTTCATCCTCTTCAATGTACAAATTACACGCAAAAAACATTTCTTTGTGTGAAATGTCATAGGAAAAAAAAATATTTTAAAATTTTATTGAGCAATTCAAAAAGGGAAAATCCAAAGACAATAACATAATGTTTTGGAGGACACATCTGTTTTCCTGTACTCTGATTCAAGTGTCTCATTCAGATGTTTTTATCCCCATGACAGAGAGAAGATATAAGAGTGATTGCAGGGATGTACCTGGCTGTGTGGCAGTCCCACACACTTTGAGCAGTTCCACACGGAAGATCCAAGTTCCCATGATGCCAACACAAGCCAACGGCTTTCAAGAGTTAGTCTAAAAATGAGAGGTTTGTGCAGGAGCCAGTAATGCATAGAAAACAATGAAACAGCAAGTAATCCCCATTATTACATTTCTAATTCTGCTATCTGCCATACCTCCTGCTCTCAATAAAGGGGAATAAATCCATTATACATAAACTATCTGAAAAGGACAGAAAAGAAGAACACTGCCCGCTGACGTTAAGGATGCACGAGAACAGAGACAGATGAAATTGTCTGCTCAGGCCTTGATAGAGGCAAGACAGCCAAAGTTTCATGAAGTCTCAGAAATAGACAATTTACCTTGACAGTAGTTTCTACAAAATTCTAGGCTGTTTCTACACAATTCTGGGTTTAAGTCATGTCCTATAATATGCCGATTTTCTCTGCTTTTAGGCATTTTTACTTAATGTTATTGTAGATGTTCTTACGTTTAAAAGTTTTCCTCCTTTTTTGATCCCTTGGTCTTAGTGCAGCACTGAACTGTAAGCAGTTTTGCATAAGGATGGGATTTTTCTCTGTTTGCTGTAAGTTTTCTGCATTGCAGTTTCACTGGCAGGCCACTTCTTTACTTTAAGGGATTGACCGCCTCTGCACCATTTATTCATGTGTACACGTTTGTACTTTCTGTTCTGGAGTCCAGATCCTCTGCATCTGGTTCTTTATGCTTCATAAAGCCAGCAAGAGTTTTTCCACTGACTCCAGGGAGAACGTGATCAATCATAGAACCATGGAATCATAGAATCATGTTATACCAGGTTGGAAGGGACCTCAAGGATCATTTGGTCCAACCTTTCTTGGCAAAAGCACGGTCTAGACAAGATCAAAGTTTAATTAGTTTTCCCTCTAATATAATTGATCTTTTCAGTTTCCCCTCACACTGACACATTATATCTTCCCAAATTTCTCATTATTCTCACCACAGCTTTGTTTCAATTAGCTACCTCTGTGACTAGTAGAAAAAAAAAAAAAACATTTGTGTCTTGCGGGTGTTCAGTAATTCAATATCAGCTGGTTTTATGGAAGTAGTATCACTTTGCTTTTATTTTGATCTCTGTCTGAACCCCTTTCCAAGATATTTTGGAGTTTTATTATCATAATTTTAGAGAAGAGAAACTTAGGCGCAGGAGAATTATATGATTGATCCAAAGTTTCTCTGTAAGTCAGCAAATCAAATAGAAACAAATCTACTGCATCAGGCTTACATCTTCTCTTATCTTTTAGAAACAGGACTAAATTTCCTCAAATACTTTTTTCCCCCCACTTTATGGATAATAGGCACAAATGACATAGCTGGCTAAATCAACTAAGTTAATTTACAATTATGTACTAACCAAACTGACCTCTGACACTGGACTCCTTCTCCTGCCACCAAATATACAGTGAGTTTTCCCCTATGACACTGTAGCAGCAAGGAATTGTGACGGAAGAAACCTGTCCTCTAATTTCAGTGTACATTAAAAAAATCAAGGAGCATATTACGACTTTTTGTGCACAAAGGTGTGCACAAAACTTTTGTCTTTAGGCCGCATGTGATCTTAAAATTTAGAAAACATGTATAATGTGGGCTTGGGGCAGGAGGTAATGAAGTGCTTGGATTGTGGTGGAATCATTTTCCTTATCACCAACTACAGAGTCAGTCCATTAGTTGGCTGCCAGCAGGTCCAATCATGCTAAATCCATGTGTATTAATGGATTTGGAGTAAAGGGTCAGGAATCACAGAAATTCAGATTTCTTCTCTCCTACCCCCTCAGTGATTAGTGTGGATTTAGCACCTACAAAAACACCCTTAGCTTTACACCAACATGCCTCGGAGTACAGCGTGGCACAAAACGTGGGCAGGAAAAATTGCTTGGCCGTTTTGAACGGAATATAATTTCCAGGAGCATTATGCAGCTTATTGAAGTTTTCCTCTTTAGTTTTGCTCGCAAATAGAGCAAATACAGCAAAAGAGGTAATAAGCAGCATCTGCTTGGCAGTTTTGCCACAGCTCGCTCCGCGGTGACAGACAACACCTGATAAACGTGTGGCTGATGGCACCGTAATTGGGTACCGGCGCTGGTAGCAACCATGGGATGCAACGAGTGGGAGCACAAAGCACGAGCCCTGGGAAATGGGACTAAGCTGTTCATGATAAATCCACTGCACAGAAGAATGTGAAAGTATGCATGTAACTAAATATATTTTTAATCAAACCCCAGATGTTGTTCGGTATGGTCCAGGATTACAGCACGTTACAGATTCATTGACTTGGCCTCCATCCAGCGCCTGAGACAGCGGTGCCTGAGCGCCGGTACGGGTAATCACGGACTTGGTTTCTCCTAAAAGCGGTTTGCTCCAGCTACAGTTCATAAAATTTCTACCAGTGTGAGTTACTATCACCAGTATCTCAGATTTGGGACTAAACCCAAAAAAACCAAAAGCGTAATGTGTGTTCATTGTTCTCTTTTAAACCACGGCCAGAGGAGAGGTGGTTTTCCCTCCTGTCTCTGCGATAGCTCGGCGAGGGGGAGAGCCCACCCCATCTGAAGTCCATCTTCTGCCCCTCGTGTTCAAAGCTTTCCTCCCTGAAAAAGTGCCTTACCTACCATACAAACCCTATTCAGAATATTTTCCTCTCTTCTTATTGGAGCAGGCCCATCACCCAGAATAAAATTCATCAAACCAGAGAGTTAGAGGCAAAGTGTGACAAAGAAAGCAAAGAGGAGAAATTAGAGACAGCCGAAAGAAGCTCACCCATTAGGAAGCTGTCTGGAAAGGATCCTGGTTCTGTCCCTCCTGTAAGGAGAATTTATTTCGTTTACATGAAACAGTTTTGGGATTACTATAACATAAGCATGAAATCGGCTCCAAGCTCCTCATCACTGTAAGAGCCGAGGAACTTGTGGGCAAAAATGAAAGCAAAATACAAGTCTCATTAGGAAAACATAACATAAAGCAGTTACAATGAGATGCATCTAGCTTCACCTGAACCGTTGGCATCAATTTTAGGACCATCAGTTTGTATTTACGCACAAAGCATAAATCGTAGATTTGCTGATTATGAGAGAACTGTAAGCACAGATGCAGAGAGACGCTGGTGGGCCACCAAAACTCCTGTTCACCTCCTCACATTGTATTTTTTCAATTTATTTTGGTTTGTCAATCAGATCTTCACGGGTAGCTGCAATGGAGAGATGAAAACTGCAAAAAGAAAGGGGAAGGAGAAGGAAGAAGCAGCATGCTGATAAATGCTTTTTTATGGAAGACAAGAAACGATTATTTGAAAGTCTTACAGTAGGATGCAATGCAATGGACTACGGATTACTGGTAAGGGAAATGGAAAGAGTAATTAGGCGAGAATAAAATAAAAGGGTTTGTAAAGACCTCAAGTGCATCCCCAAAGTAGGACCAACTATGATTATTCTATTTCTGTCTAACCTGCC
This sequence comes from Alca torda, assembly GCA_008658365.1. Taxonomy (NCBI): domain Eukaryota; kingdom Metazoa; phylum Chordata; class Aves; order Charadriiformes; family Alcidae; genus Alca; species Alca torda. Next base: position 82,222,550 of record CM018101.1, read on the forward strand.
CTTATGACCTCACCGTGTCATGGTTGTAGTATCTTCCCATAACCATCCTCCAAAAATATGGCCTCTTCTCAGTATCCAGACTGATTTCACCTTTCTGCAGCTGAAGCCGATAACTAATTTTTCTACCCTCTGTGTTCAGGAAGGACAAATCTCTTTGCTCTTTTGCACCAAGCTTTTCAGTAGGGGACGACTGTGATGGTGTCCCTTGGCAGTCCTCATTTCTACAGCCTGAACACCTTCAGTTCAGGGCTTCTTCATGGTTCATATTTCCCCGACCTTGTTCTTGCTCCTCTCCTCTGGACTTTCTCCAAAGGCCCTCAGTCACGTAGTGTCTGAAACGAGATAAAGGACAACAGCAGAAGCTTCAGGAATGGCTTCATGGGAGGGAGCCCAGATATTTAAATCATTGGGTCACTCTCTGAAACCCAGTCTCCAAAGATTTGAGGTTCACTCATCACAATTCATGACAGAAAACTCAAAGGGTGAAGATAGAAAGCATTTATATGCATGTGTATGTTCTGTCTGATATGCAACGTACAGCTGTTCTGTTTTATGTCTGAAATAAGGGCAGAAATCATCACAGAACTACTCCCAGCAAGCATAATCAATTCCCTGACATAGTGGGGGTTTTTTCCCTGACAAATAGCAATTTACTAAAAGTTTGTTTATCGGTCAAAAAGAAAAAAAATAAAGTCTAATTAATCTTACCAACACAAAAAGTCAGCATGTTTACATGAACTTATCAAGTCTGAATGGAACTACTGGTCCATAAAACCAGTTTAGCTGTTTAACAGAGGCCAGTTTAGGACTTTACACAGAGAAGTGTTGCCATGAAGGTAGACCTGAAGCAACAGAGTCCTCTGTCGCTGCTGCCTGTTAACTTTGCAGTCTGCCCTTCTTTGCTATCTATATATTATTTACATGATCTGGATGGTCTTTCCTGAAGATCTTTACTGTAGTCTTTGTGACTTCTACCTCCTTAGAGAATTGTTTATCCATATTTTATCCTCACATGTTGTGACCTGCTCTGCTTTCATAAGGTTATTCTTTCATTTCAGAGACACAAATTTTCTGGTTTGCTTATTTCTGTGACAAGGAAAACATGAAAAGTTCTTCTAAGCTGATGGCCCTTTCTTTGTGTAAAAAAAGAAACCTCCACAGTTGTTACTTTGTGTATCAAAAGGCTTTGATTTTAGTATAGTAACGTCGGCACTGTCACCCAGTACAGAAAGGAAATTTAAAATTAAAGCACAAAAAGTAATATGGGCCCAAACCACCAGCGCAATGAAGCTTTCCTGCACTGAGCACAATTCCACTAAAGGTACAGTTGTTCTTGTTTAACTCAGTTTAGGAGGTATTATTTTGAGTGCAGTTAAAATATTATCGCCTAAATTCAAATCAAGGGTCTCCGCGCTGCAGAATTTTTAAGTGTGTGTCCATCCCACTTCAGCATCGCACTCAGTCCTAAGTACGTGTTTGGGTTTGAGTCTGCTTTGTCGAAGAGGTGGTTAACTCATGGACGCGTTTAAACTGAGGTTCAGCCCTGACGCTTCACGGAATAACAATGTGAAAATTTACAGGCTGAAACAAATCCCATGGAGTTTTAGTAGAAAATTTGCTCTTGACATCACTGTCTTGAGAAATCCTTTATGCACCAAAATATAGTCCCAAAGAGGTGGAAAGATAGCGATAGCTGATGAACATTATTTTCCAAATGCTAGTTTTCTTGTTTCAAATATAGATGTACTATTGTTCCAGCTACTATCAAATCTGTGTTTTCCATCGTGATAGCGTTAAGTGTTAATGTGGGAATAGTTAAAGGAACCGCTTTTGTTTCCACAATTAGAAGGTTCCCAAAGGCAGATATAATCACTGTGGTCTTTTGGGGACTGATGCTGGAAACTAGTGAGGTCTGTGGCTTCTCTTGAAGTTGGACTCACAGTATTGCAATATATCATAGCCAATTTATTCTTTTAACATCCTCCAAGATTCAGGAGAAGTTTTCTAAGCATTGAAAAACAGTACGGAAGTAAAATTTCATTCCTAAAGTCTCTCTCATTGAAAATGATTTCCAGGAGTGTGGAAAACATAGTGCACTTACTCCCACTAACAAATGAGCATATTTCTCTATTCATCATTTGAATATCTGAATATGTGAGTATGTAAGGGTCTGAGTACGAACCTCAAAATTCTGGGGTTTTAAGAAAAAGTTTTTGCGAGGCAATCAATCAAATACTTCGGGAGGTTTTTATCTTTTTTTTTTTCCTTATTCTTAGGTGGCATGAAGAAGAAAGGGTGTGTGACGATAAATAACGAAGCAGAGAGCGAAAAGTTGTTTAGAACTGTTTAAAAACTTTAAAAAGTGGTTTAGAACGGGCTCTTTTGGCTCTGGTTTCCTGCTCAGCTGCAGAGCAGGAGCAGGTAGGTTCTTCCGTGCTGGCAGACTGGTCCTTCCTGCAGCATCCACCCCTTAACGGGGTGTCAGTCTCTCTTAATGAGTGAGATCTGAATGTACAATCCAAGCTCGGTTGACCCTTGGCTTCCCTCGCCATTAAACCATTCAGTTTCATGAAGTGGTGGTGGCTTTGAAATGCGTACGGCTGATCTTCGGGGACAGGGGAGAGCTCATCAAACTCATTGCACTCGACAGCCTATTCTAATCGGAAAGTTGAAACAGAGTCTTGCTGCTGAATTGAAATGTCTGTAAATTGCTGTCTAACAACACACAAATAAATAGACATATAAATAACTGATTTGTTCAGGCCCTCCAGTAAATCACTAACATGCCTTAATTTAATTTGCATGCTACTTTTCAGACTTCTCTTGATGAACCTCACCACAGACAGGAATTAAAAGGGATTGTTGGCAGAAGAGGAAAAAAAAAAAAAAAAAGGTTTCTTCAAGCCACTCAAAACGCAGGAAAAAATCTTGAAATTTCATATCTGCAAGGTATGGCTGGTATTCGCGTGGTGCTAAATCCAGCTGAAATAAGAGGCGCTCCTGAAAGTTTATTACCACTAAATGTTCTTTAAAAGCACGGGCTTATTACGTCAAGAGGCAGAAGAGGTGGAGATTAAATGAGGCATCTGGTCTCCTGGGTCTCCGAAGTCGAAGGGAAATGCCCTCATCCCATCAACCACCACCAGCAAAATACACCCACACAGAAAAAGAGGCTTTTTATTCTTGAGGTAAATATAGATCCAGTTTTCTCTTCATTGTTCAAAATGTGGGGGATTTTATAGCTTAGCGCTAGACAAGCTCAATACCTGACTGAAATAACCTTAGAGAAAGATACATATTGAGGGCTGAATTCAGACTGCTCTGTGAAAGTACATCTGTTTTATATGAGACACACAATCTGTCTCGTTCCAACCTGCATTTCTGGGTCACTTGAGACATTTAAACTGCACTTATAATTAACAGCTATTTTTAAACAGCGAAAAAATAGAGCACTGGTAAGGTACAAAAGCATTAAAATTGCCCCAGTTTTGCTTTTCAATAGGACATACCACTGCAATATGCTTCAAGATCAAAGAGAGCTCAGAAAAAAGAGACAGGCCGATCAGTGGGGATAAATTGTTCCCATTATGATGGTGTAAGAATAGGGTTCTTTCAATTGAAACAATTTAATAACCACATTCATTACATTGGTGTCCACTTGGTTTTATCTGAGCAGTTTTTGCATAACTGGGGAGCAAGTTCAATTGAGCTTATTCTCTAGAAATTAAGATGTGCAGCGTTTGACATTCAGAAATTAGGCACTAATAGTCGGCAAAGCAGTTGTCTTGAGATTCCCCCTGGATGTAGCTGGATCTGCCTACCACTAATTATGTCAAATGCAAATGTATTCTCTAAAAGACACACCAAAAAATTTCATTAGCTCGTTTCCAGACAGCTAAGGTTATACCAGAGCAATGACAGCTATCAGAGAGCGATCTTTTCCACGTTTATAACATCACTTCCGCAAAAGCAGAAGTCAGGCAAGTGCAACACTGCTGTTTGTAAACTCTTTTCCCCCCACCGTCGACAGCAGAAGCGCTTTGAAGGGCCAGCCTTTAACAACCCTAAGCAAAACAACCCATGTCTCCAGGGTGACATTTCCAGCAACATTTTTATAAGGAACAGGAGAGTCATTGATAGATTTCCTTCTTCCTCCCAGTGCTGACTTCAGCAGCAGGCACCCGTCTTTCGGCAGGGAGGAGAACGCCCCGCCAGCCGCCCGGGCTGAGGCTGATTGAGTTTACCTGTTCACAGCCCTGCGGCAGAACGGGGAATGCACGGGGAATATTGAAATATTGAAATACGACAGCAGTATTAAGAATGAATTGGCAAAAATACTTGTGAGAAGAACCGAATCCAGCACTTTGCGGAGGATGTATAAAGCCCACCTTATCTCCATTGCTGCCCGCTAACCTCACTGGTAAATTTAAGAGACATTTTCCGGTGTCCACAGGGTCTTTTCTTGTTTTCTTGCTGCTGCCAAACCAGTGAAGGGTAAAGGACTGCTCAAACATGCGTTGGGTGGCAACTGCGTAATAGCAGCGTTTCTTCCCTCTCCTTCTATCCCCTTCTTTTTTGTCCAAAGACAAAGTGTAAAAACTGCAAAGTTATCCTTGCCTCGGTGAAAGCTTTTAAATGGATGGCTTTTCCAGAAGCAACAGTGCTTCGCTTCCCTGGCTATTTCCCCAGATGGGATTTGCGATATAAAGCCATACATGGATCCGATATTGAGGAAAGGGAATAGACTTGTACAAATCACGAGGAAGATAAATATGCCATATAGATCAATAAATAAAGGCTAGTCCCCAAAAAATCAAGCTCCGGCATTCCAGGCCAATTAAGATGTTATTTACTGCTTACGTGATTGCTAGTTTGACGCTCTCCTTATTCATTTTTACACTATAGGCATTTGTTTTGTTGAAAGATATATAACTGATTTGTAAATAGAAAATGATATAGATAGATTTTATGTCTCATAAAACTGTTAATCTGTGCTCCATATTAAATATATACTGTAGTATTTTTTTGTATTTAGACACAGCTCTAGTATAATTAAAATAAAGTATGCTGGCTTTATTTTTTCAGTAAGTCGTTTCCAAGCGTAGAGCTCAAATAACAGTGCAACTGCAGCATGAAATGTGGTTATAATAGCCTGAGACCACATTTCCTGAAACTAAAACATGGGAGATAATAGTGTGAAGGTACAAATTAAATGCAAATAAAACAGATTCCCCATTGTTGCTAATCCCCGGATTGGATTTCAGTGAGGAAATTAGCTGTAATATTTAACCTCTTTGTATAGTAATCATTGACATATTATCAGTTACATTTTCAGAGTTTACATAGGAATTATTGCACGGGAATTTGAGAAAGCTGCGCATCCACCTTTTACACCCTGAATGGATCCATTCTGTGGTAAACAATATAACGACGTCTAACACGGAGACAGACAGTCAGTTGTGATAAAAAAAAAAAAAAAACAAAATATGGATGGCAATGGGTATGCATTTGGCTGCTGCCACTTGACTTTCTAGATGTATCCTCACTTAGACCTTGTCTTACATTAAATAAAGGTGCACTGGTGCAACTGCTATTTTAAAATTGATTTATCAGTTTAATAAGCTTATTAAGAACACATTTATTTAGACAAAAATCTAGCAAAACTTAGTAATCAACCAAGTTCACAAATTAGTAGAAACCCAGAATAAATTTATTTAACAGTCCACGTGAAGCATTTGCATCATTTTAATGAAATAAATGCAAAATAAGTTAGGTAAATGGATGCACATTTTATACAGGGCCAGCACTGTAATATTTGAGGAAAACATCAGGATGTGTAAGTGTTAGTCCGGTCTCTTTGAGAGTTCATTTAGAAAAACTTACGTTAGAAAATACTTTACTTATGGCATCACAGAACCTCGTGATGTGATAAATTTGTAGCATAGCTCGCGACTGTGAGTGGTTTGACGTACAGTTGGAAGATACACTCCAGGGAACTGGGCAAATCGCTTTAGAGCGCCCCGTGTCAGAGATCTACATACTAACATTTGAACGGGCGATTTTTTTCCTGTGGCCTTTCAAATGGAATTACACAGCAAAAAACACTACAGGTTGCACTTTTCTTGCTTATGTTTACGAACAAATCGCTATTTCATTTTTTCTGGTTGTTAGGTGTTTCCCGACTTTTTTTGGGTGGTGGTTAGGTCACGTCTATGAAGTTCTGAAGTTTGACTTTGACCTGTTGCTTCAGCTCCAACATGTAGGCTCAGTTCTCACGTTCTTAGGCTACAGGTGAATCTTGCAAATATGTGTTTCACCCTTAGCTGAACTAGTGCAAAAGCACATGAAATACTGCAAGATCTCTTTAGAGTGAAGAAAACGTTCCTAGAAGCATTTTAGTGAAAATTTTTCCATTCTGTTTCTCTCCCCTTCCTTGCTTGACACACTAAAGATCCTAGATGATTAAGAGCTTAGTGAATTACCCAGTGTCATGTTTCCTCTGACAGAGAAGAAGGAATCTGGTCTAAATCCACTAAAGTCAATGTCTGCTGCCCTCGGTGTGATCAGACGACTCAAGACATCTGCCCCAGTTCATCTCAATATTGCAGTGTGAACTTTGGTAACTGAGAACAGGTGGTGACTGATAGATCCCCTTGCACTTTTCTTTTACACCGCTCCGCGTTATGTTGTCTGCACGAGCAGGCTTTAGGTTAAGTCCCACAAAACGGACCTTGCCACATGAGCCGTGGCACAATGTGGCCATGATTATAGGCTTTGACTGACTACAAGATGTTGCCAAAGGTTAATTAAGTGTCCACCCCCTCTTCTGTTTCAGAAGGTTTTTACTCCAAATGTGGTGCGGATCTCACAATGCGAAAATATCTGTTTGAACTGCCTCTAAAATACAGCGAGACTTTCATTTTTGCCTTTCATCTGGAAAGAACAGCTAACACTATCATCTGAGGTAGGTAGGTGACATACAGGATGATAAATAAAAGCTGCTCCTGAAACATCATGCACTGGCATTCCAGGACATTAAAGATATTATTTGTTGCTCAAGTGATTGCTAGCTGGATCTTGCCTCTGACTTGCAAACCTACTGCAAGACCTTCCCAAGAAAATCACCGTATCAATGATGCCATTGTTATTCATATGAAGAAAATTCCCCACAGATAGATGAAAGCATGTGAATCCTGCACTCAGTGAAAGCAGAAATAGTGTTTTAGTTGAAGAAAACGGCAGTGCCCAAACAAACAGGGTGTTCTCCTCCCTGAGGAAATGTATCTCAGCAGTGCCGGTGCCAGCCAAGATGACAAAGGAAGGACAAGGCTCGGGTCTACCCCAGGGATGCATGGCTCAGTCTCCTTGTCAGCTTGCTGTCAAAAGCTTCCCATGCACCAGGACAGGTCCCAGACCACTTTGATGACAGAAATCTGTTAAATCACATGGTTGTAAAGTCTCCGTTCTGCTCCTCCGCCCGTCTCAGTTTCTGACTGTACTTGTGGGTCTGGCCCCACTCCGGGGCTGCCCCGTGAACTTCCAGCCCACAATCAAATTACCCACAAGCAGCTGACAGCAGAGGAGCGTTAGTCCTTGGCGTCATTGCATCTCAGAAAAATTTCCCTTGCAATGGGTGTATCCGCACATTTTGGTCTTTTGCCCAGGTTCCAGTATACCCAGTAACCTTCAGGTTCACAAGGTGGATGCCAATGCGTCCTCTTCTTCCTTCTCACTCACCTCTTCCTTCCATAGGAGAGGATGCACCGTGCTTTTTATTGCTACTTTCATAGAGTGGTTTCTACAACCTGTTGTGGTGGGTTGTGTTCATGGACTTTTTTTTTAGTTAGTGGTAATCATTTGCACATTATTTCCATCCTGTGTGGTTGGTGCAATTGGTTACAGAAGTATGATTTTTTACATATTCTTTTATATCATCCTTTATAAATAAGCAGTGAAGCAGCCTGTGAAGTAGCAAGTGAAGTGGTTTTGAGTCAATTCAAGCCCAATCTTGCATTTTTACGGCAAATGATCTCGTGAGGCTGAAACCAGTCCATTTGCTGTGAGTGTTGCTTGACTTGGCTGAGAGAGGAAGAGAAGGTGAAGGGATCATGGGCAAAACCAGTGATCCAGAAGTGATCCAGAAATAAACAGGAGCACATCTGGCAGCTGACTTGCATATTAACAAGTCAATGGGTGCATTATGGGCTGGGAAAGCACCTGCCACATGCATCATTTGGATGTACCTGACCACGATGTACAAGTACAAAGTACAAAGTACACAAGTACAAAGAGTTTCTCGCTCTGTTTCTAGGTTCACAATTTCTTTCATACCCTTACCAATTCACCTGCAATTAGCTAATGAGTTCAAAACTTATTAGGACTTCCTTCGTGGAAGCCAGGGTAGAAAAAAAGCAACAAGAGGGATATTCTTACTGAATTGCCTTTATATTTATAGGCAGCTGCGGCAGGGATAGAGGCAGGCTGCATCTCCAGCTCTCACAGAAGGGATTATACCAACCAGCCTCAACTTTACAGGCAACAGAAACTTTGTTTTAAAAGTCTGTGACTGGAGTTTAGGGCTTGTAGCAAAGAGCTGTGTCATCGCATCCCGAAAGCCCAAGGAAAGTCGGTCTGTCACCTGACAATATATAAAAGCTAAATAAAGCTATAATATATATATATAGTATACATAAATAAAGTAATATATATTAAAAATAAAATAACAGTTTTAAATTTTTTTCTTTTAATATCTTTTTCCTTTTTTTTTCTTCATGTTTTACTTCTGCCTCACTATCAAAGGTTACAAGTACCTCAGAACAAAGCTTTTTGATATTATTACTAGTAGCACCAAACTGACATGGACTTGAATCTCATTATCCTGACACATAGCTCTGCTGAACGCGAGGGAATTTGGCATTTAGATTGTCGCCAACCTAGGGACAGAGGTTGTGAATAGAAATGTCCTCTTCACCACTCAGTGTCAGCTTTGATGTTGTGGCTGTTCGATTTTTGTTTTATTTCTATATCATTTTGAATGGTTTTCAATGATAATTTGAAGAAAGACTTGTCTACCTAAACTTAAATTACAGTGTCTTAATTTTTTCAAGTGCCGTTAACATTATTCTTTTAGTTCAGCCCTGGTGTTGCAAAGCGTTCGGAAGCCTTCTGGAAGGGAAAAGGTTTAACAAGGACAACAAATCCCCCAGGGAGGAAGAGTCACTTATGCAGCTTTCCACTGACCATGCTCCCTGCCTACTTATAAGGGAAGCGTTTTTCAGGGAGTAAGGATGGAAAACAGCTAGCCCAGCAGAGTAGAGGAATATGAACCAAAAAGACTGTCTGTGCATATAGGTACAGGGTTAAAAAAACAACGTTCTCTCGTATTTTAGAGGTTTGAGATGTCAAAACTGTAGACTTCAGTGTGGGGTGAAGGATAGCCAAGCTAGTTTTTAGTGGAATAATTAGTGAACCGTCAACTGCCTATTCCCAGCAGCACCAACTAAGGACAAACACACTCGGCCAAGGTACTTCCCACCCACGGCTCGTTGGAAGGGGCTTTACCCCACATGGATCTGCAGGAGGACATCCTTAGAGCTTGTCTGCACTCCAGCTTAGACCTTGTCAAGCTTAGGTACCTCCAAGCCCTGCTGCAGCCTCCTGTAAATTAGGTGTGCGTGTTCCTTGCCCGGGGGGTGAATGGAAAAGAGAAAGATGGAACAAAACAACGTCTGTGCAAAAAGTTGAACCTGTGTGAACAAGTGAAAAGGCAATCGAGCAAGCATCAAGGCTTTGGTCACACACAAAATCAGTTTCTGAATTTTCGTTTGTCACAAATAAATCTGCCGTACCTGAAACTCTCTCTCTTTTTTCTTTTTCTGTCTTACATAGATGTTTCCCCAGAAGGAAAAGACCTTCCGGTGTGCAATGGAAAATCAGTGACACTTCTGTGCATGCTTGAAAAAATATTTACCTCCATTTTGGCCAAATATTTATGTATAAATAATGAGGGGACAAAGAATTCCTGCTGCCATAGCACTTAAATTCATGGAAAATACATGACGGCAATTAGCTGTGCTGAAATACATGACTGCAGTCAAGCTGCTTCCTATCCTTGCCTTCCTCTTCGGTGTTTGCACCTTTTGCATCTCCCCGGCACACAGCAAAGCAGGCCACTCTGAGGTCTTCGAGTTTGTGATTATCCATTCATTTTCTTTTCAGAGCTCCAGGGTATCTACAAGCCCTTGGTTGTAGATACAGCTCTGAGTTTCCCACCAAAACCCTGTTCAGGCCAAGAAGCAGAAGGAAGCAGGGTTTGTAAAGAGGAGGAGGCATGCTGTAAAGACAGGAGGACCATGTAGGATATCTTAATGACCCATTTCTCCCTCCTTCCATCAGACCTTTCCTGCTCCTGCTACAGGATCTGCTAATTGGCCATGCAGAAAGTTAGGAATAACTAAGCCTGAATGCAGAAGACTGGAAAGCATCATTAGGACTAAGTTCATCTCACTCCTTTGTTTCTTCAACTCTTTTGCCTGTATTGGCAGTCTCATACAAAACGATCATTCTCTTCTGGCCTTGTCCCTCCTTGGTTTGCTCTCGCAAGTTGGACACAATTTTTCTCTGTACAGTGGGTGCTTTTAAATTTCACAGTCCAAAATCTTCAGTGTCTAGAAATCTGATAGCCTTCATTCTTCCCTACCTCTCAGTAGTCTTACCACCCATACATTATTTAAGTGTAGTTAAGTTTTCCACTGATTCTAGCATAAATTTGTGCAATACATTTTTAAAACCTTCTCCTTTTTCTGCTGTTTTATGTCTTTTGCTATGCCAAGATTTGAAGCAGAGTGCTAAGAAGCATGACACCACTCCAGTGAAGCTTTCAGCTGTAAACAAGCCCACTGCTTTAATCATGGGGTTACCAGCTCTGCCAGCGACTCTGTGTTTAAGACTTAATATGTAGAGTCATTGCCAAAATGCTTAGCGTCTTGCAAAACTGAGTTGTAGCCCAGTTGATGGGAAAGTGTCCGCTACCTCACTTCATACCATTGATCAACCATAGATTTGCCAGTCTGGAAGCCATCCTGAAGGCATTTCTGTCTTGGTAGACCCTGCGAGACATCTGCTCTGGCACTGCTGCTCTAGTACTGTCTACCATGACGGTGGAAAGGTTATACCTTCAGCAAAGGTTGTACCTTTGCTCTGAGAAGGTACCAAGACCACAAATTATTGTCCAGGTGTCTTGTGGATCAAAGTTACTGAACATCTATCCATCAATCTCAAGAAGAGACAATGTTAGGCACTCTGTCTTAGAATCAGTGCAAAAAAATCTCAGGATCTGGGATAAATATTTTTTTTTGGTGGCACTTAATCATGAGGCTTTTAGTGGAACTAGATAGAAGTGATATTGAACAAATAATGCCAGACAGGCCACTGCAAACGTGTTGTCACTATATCCGTGCATGTTGTGTATGTACACCTGGATATTGTACAAACTGTATCTGTAATTGTACTGTAAGGTAATTTTTCTCTTATCAGTGCTTGTTTTAGGTGGAAACGCTCACTAATTCACATGGTATACATGGGTTTTACTCCATTAGGTGGTTTAATCTGCTGAGATTGACTCACTCATATGCTGCAGTTTTTCTACCATTATGGACTCTCGGTATTAACAGTTTTGGATCATTGGTCACCACAGTTAATATATAGATACCTATCCTTTAAGTTAGCATTCAGAAACTTCTCCTTTTCAGAGCACTTTAAACCAACTTTCATTTTTATAAGCTTTTTTTTATTTGTTTAATTAACTTAAGAATTTTTTTCAATAAAGCATTTTACAGGTGCCATTGTATAACAAAGATGTTTAAGAGTATGGGAAAAATGCAGTACAAGAGAAATGCAAATCTGCATAAGCCTCATTGTGATTTAACCCTTTTAGAGCTGAGTATAGCATAAAGGGCTTGACATTTTTTTTTTCCCCCTGCAAATGCATATAGACTGCACACAGACTGAACCCCTCACTTACGCTACAGCCTTGGCAATAATGTGTTCAGTTAATCTGCACAATGTAGAGTCATCCCCTCAAAAAAGTAATTCAGTTCTTTAAAAACTAGGAGGAAAATAAATATGGTGCAGTAAAATTGTTGAGTAGAGGAATCTATCTGGACATTTCACAAAACATTTCATTATGCTGATAATTCCCAGAAGTGCTCTCAAGAGTGCTTTAAGCTGAGGATTACTGCACTGGATCTGATGGACTTTTTTTGTAGCCCCTTTAAAAGGCAGTGAACCGTTTTTCTATTTTATTTAAATAATGCCCCTTAAAATGGATTTTTAGAGGTATAATAACTCCTTAAGAGTCAGTTATGCTAAACAGTTTCTCTTGATAGAAATGTTGTAAAACTCGTTAACTGCACAATTTCAGATGCCGGCTTGGTGAACACTAACTGACATGTGAATGGCCAGAGTTTGTAAAATAAATTGAAATAGTTGTTGTATCACACAGCTAGCAATGCACAAGCTGTAGGCCACAAGGGGCTCAAACCTGACAGAAAATTACTTCAAGATGAATGAAAAGTGCTTGTTTCTCTTTATTAGTTTTTAGAGAACAATGAAAATGTTGAATTGTTTACAGAAGGGTTGATTAAATGTGGTCAGTAGGGCCATGTCCCTACTGCTAACTGTTAGCCTTCCCAGCCCCCAGCCCCTTCCCTCCACCCCATGCATCTTCTTATAGACTATTATGGTCACACATCTGTGTGTGAAATGTGCTCATTTTGACATTCCTCTGCTGCTCTGAGCTGCTGAGGCCTTTGTTAGGTAAAACACTGTTGTCAAGCCTAACAAGCAGGTCATGCAATTTGCTGGACACCGCAGCAGAGAATAGCCTTGCTATGAATTGCTTCGGCACCTAACAATGCGCGGTTCAATATCGAAATACATATGTATTTCTTTCCCTTTGTTCAGCCCTGGTACTTTCAATATTTTGAAGAAATACATATTTTGCATTTAAAGGGAAAAAAAAAAAAAAACACGAAAACGAAACCAAAATGTGTTTGACATCACAGCACGCTGTTTGTTTTATTCTTTTGCTGTGAAATTTATTACGATGGGAGGGGGGAAAAGAGACTTTAGCTGTCCTTTTGTGGCCTAAATTCACTTTCTAGGTGGTACTAAAGGCACAAAGAGGAGATGCATCCTGCCGTACCACAGTCTACCAGATTATTTGGTCTGCTTTCAAAGCGGTTCAAATTAAGGCCACTTTAGGAGAAGTGGTATTTGCACAAGATGGCAACAACAGAAAACGTCCCTTTGAGGCAGTGACTTTAAAAACAACTTCTTAAAGATCAGGTTCATTTAGCAGCAATCAGGAGTGTAAAAACCGCTGGATATGTTACTATGGCTGTTGAACAAAATTGTCTTCTTTTTTTTTCTCCCCACCCTGTTCCATAGCCCTCATCCCTTCCCCCTCCTCCCCAGAAGAAAAATCAGCCACTAATGTGCAAGGGTTTGAATGCTATTTGTGGCAATCTGTCACTTTACATAGTGTTCCGCCCTGATGTGAAAGCAGGATTTTCTTTTTTTTTTCTATCTGCAGAACATGCTTTTCCAGGCCTATTATGTGTATAAACAATGGCATATGTAATTACCTTTCTGGGGTGGCAATTATTTCTCTGCATCAACAACTGAAGTTAGGGCAATCCATCCCGCTGCCCCCCACCTCCCAATAAAGGGTATCTTAAATATCAAAAAAAAAAAAAGATCCCAAAACATTTGGGGATCAAATCAAGGCTGCTTATGTCAGCCTGGGAAGGGACAGATACTATCACTGCAGCCTTTAAATGTCAGCGTGATCTTTTTTTCCCTAGCAGTAATTGCTTTACATTTTGTTTCAGATTGAGTCATTTCAACCTTTGCCTACCAGCCAGTTTCTGCACCCCACCTCCTTACACTGAAAACTTCTGCACTTTTGCTAGGGCGGATTTCCTTGGCAATTCTGTGGGTAAGGAAAATACCATACCTGTCATGTCAAAGCTGTTGGAGGGTGCGAAATGCTGACTTTCTTGTCTTGCTTCAAGCTAGGAGAGGTTACGCGGGGTGGTGGGTTGAGAGAGTGAGGGATGAAGGAGAGTTTTTCTTTTCTTTCTCCCATTACGTGTCCATCTTGCTGCGTGTGATTACAGCCCTGTGTTACTGAGGAGCATCCATGCCTTCAGCCGGGCATCCACCGACAGATCTGTCATCGTTTCACTCTATCTGACAATTTAACCTACCCCAAGATTTCCACTATTGCTTTAAACTGAGGGTCTGACCCTACAAAGCGTTATGGCTTGGTCTGGGTGGAGAGTTCAGGTCGGATTACCCCAGACCATTTAACCACATTGCCTGAGGACGGTCCCATTCTAGCCCTGGGAATGGGAAGCATCCGACCCTGGGATGCTTCTTGCTGCCTCCAGGGAGAGCTGTGCGTGGGTAGAGCTGGCACGGGGACCAGAGCCCCAGTGGGTCCCGGTAGCCAGGAACTGTAGCTCATGTAACTCATGTAATTCAGGCTCGTTAGAGCAGTCTCATGGTTAAGCAAAATATGAGTGGAGATACTGCCCAACCATACGTTGACGAAAGCAATCTAAACTACCTTTTGTACCTGGATGTTGGGTCTAAAATTAAAGTCGCACAGTTGCTACGTCCTAAAGTCATGAAGTTGCTACGCGCACTTCTTTTTCAGAGTACATGAAAAATGAATTTACAAAATGCAAAGACTCTTTATCTGGGAACAACATATGCTTATAAATAAAAGGGTGTCTTGCATCCTTTCTCAAATAGGTTTAAGTGAGGACTTTCCTGTCTTAAATGCACGCTTAATTCTCAGGAGTTAGGGCCAAACTGATGTCAATTCTTGTAAGGTCCTTTTGATCCTGATGTCGATTCTTGTAAGGTCCTTTTGTTCCTGACAACGTCGTCATCAGTGTACCTAATAAGGTGCTCCTAATGCAGAAGTGGTTAAGTGAAAGGTGTTTTAACAACGGCTCCTCCATTCTCTTCCGCATCCTACGCACTGGGAGGCTAGCTTGTTCTCTGTCTGGCTTGAATGCCCTCCATGTGTCATGTGCTTATACAAACTAAAGGATGAAGGGAGGAATAGGACCAAGAAGAAGCATAAACAAAGCATAAACTCAAAGCCTCAGAGCAGTGTCCACTTGCTTATCTCATATATACAGGCATTCTATTGTTCATGAAGGTGTTAACTGGCACGCACCCTAGTTTTCTATTTATCTGTCAGAAAAGGCACTGCACAGATAGAGGAAAGCTGATGAACAGGTTAAACATTTCCTTTCCTTCCTTTCTCCTCTCCAGTTCCTCTGCTGAAGGGACGGGGAGCAGCAAACATACGTAGTTAAATGCATTCTCCAGTCCAGGGACAACACCAGCATATTAATTGAACCAAATGCTGCGAGTAGCTTTCCCAAATTTATATCTGGTGGTGATGTCAACGGAGGGGAATAAGAATTAGTAGAAGTCTTTAGGTTTTGTCTGCCTGGTAATGGATAAAGAGAAATGAAAAGCTCCTACAAAATGAAAATCACAAACAGCTCTGCTGGGGAATACAAACACAGCTTTGAAACCTTTCTTTCTTTTGCTTTCAATAGCCATGAACATAAATCACGCAAGCCAAGCCAGGGGAAATATTATGCTGCCACCAGGATCTGTCTCTAACTCTCTTCCTCGCCAGTTTGAGTAGGTGGTTTTGGAGTTACCCCAAGTGCTGATTCCATCATTGCTTAGACTGTTAATGAGCTTTCTCCACAAGAAAACATTTTCCTTTGTCTCAGAGGCAGTTCTGGGGGCCGCGCTCACCTCTGCGTCTGTGCAAATCGTATCTTTATAAGGTCTGTTAATGGAAAGGGGGGAAAGGGTACGCTGTGTGTTTGTGGCATCGCCCTAAGGTCGTGGTACTCTAAGCTGGTGTTACTTTACAGCTAATCTCCAGTTCCAGCTTTCCTTTTCTACACCTCCTTCCTACAAGGATCCACTTTGCTCGCATAAATCAAGACCATAGCCTCAACACACAATGGAAAAGTATTAATATACTTGTTTTCAGGTGAAAACACTGAAATGGAGAAAAAAAAATAATGTCCTTATCAAGAATACCAGAAAAGTTGTTGCTAAAACTGTAAATAGAACCACAGGTCGAGACTGCAAATAAATAGATCCCTTCCTTCTCTGCTTCATGCTGCTTTGGGTCAGGAGTAATACCTAAAAGCAGCTGAGTTATACTGCTCATATACATTTACTTAGACCTGTTTGCTGGGTCAAGAAACAGCTCTGAAGCCATCCTTCTCAGCAAAAACATGTAAAAAAAAAAAAAAAAAAAATATATATATATATATATATATATATATATATATATTTTGTTCTGCCTTGGTTTTTTGCTAAAAACTTTGACAAGAGAAAGAAAAAAACAAGCTCGTAGAGACTGGAGGAGCTCAGGTTCTGCCCAGCTTGTTGTTTATATTCTGAAACCCAACTGGGAACTTCAGGTTACGTCCCAGCTGACACAATCACTACTGAACTTTTTAACAGAAACGTCAGTCTGCTCGGGAGTTTGTGTGCAATACACAGCATTGTTAGCAGTCCTGGGTGAGGATGTGATGACTTCATCTTCCCTAATCCACCCCCCAAAATTGGGAGTGGCTCCAAGATTTTTTAAGTAGTGATGTTTTTTTTCCCAGTTAAAGTACAATTACAATTACAAGGTTTCGTTTAGTGAATAGAGTAAATACAGTTCCTCGCTCATTTTTACATTTTGGGCCTCCAGAAAACACCACAGATGACAGTAAAGCTGCCTTTCTGTAAGACGCCAAGACTTCCCCTATTAGGAAGCCCCTAATAAGCACAGACCTCTCACTGCTTTTATTTCAGCTCAGAGTATGTCCAAGTCGGCAGTCACTGAATTCAATCTTATCTGTTCAGACGATGGGTTTTGACGAACTGCATAAACCTGTCATTAAGGGGAGGACAGGTTATAGCCACCACTCAGGATGTTACAGCTTTCGTCCTTGTTTATTGCAGATGGGGTAACGTAGCACAAGCAGAGGCAGAGAAGATGAAAGTAAGGTTAGTTAAACACCGAGCTACTTTGTGACTAAAAAGAGTGATAGCAACAGGCCAACAGTTCAAAGGTTCAGCGTAAATATTGTTCATCTGTTTGGCTTTTCAGTTGTGACACTGGTCAGTGGAAAGACACCAAACCTCCACGTAAGACAAACTCTGATTTTACAGGGGAAAGCCACACACGTAAAAGTGGCCTCCGTTCCCTGATACAATAGCAATTAAAAATGTAAACCTTTGACCTCTGTAAACATTTTTATTTCTGGTTTCCTTTGCCTATGACCTGCAGGTGCTTTATGTCTTTCCACGGCCCTGTTACTCCAGTTTTCTTATCGGCAATTACTTACACAGTAATTCAAATCCAATTTCAATATTGACTACTGGGTTGTAAGCTCTGTGTCAAACGCTGGTGCCCTAACATGTTCTGTTTCTGTTAAGAACTTAGGAAACTTTAAGACTTAGGAAAGGGAAAGGAAAAAATATCTAGCAAGTGATGGCAACGAGTCAATTATTCTTGTGCTGCATGGTCCTCTGAGCTCATGTTAAACTCATATTGCTCCTGGTACTTAAAAGGGAACGTTTCTATTAAAAATTAAAACAGGTAAGGAGTGTCTACAGTGCACACCATAATTTTTTTTTTTTTTTTTTTTTCCAGTCTGGCAGCAGATCACAGCTTTGTCCATCTGCGCAGAGCATGTGTCCCTCCTTGAATGATTCACCAGCAATTCGCTAGGCCAACACTAATTAGCCTTCTTTGGGACTGGTCTTTACTGGTCTTTGCAGGAAAGCCCTGGCTGACTCACGGAGGTCACTTGGACCCAGTGTTCAGCCAGCTGCGAGGATGGTGCCTGGAGGAGCTGCTTTGGTGACGCTACACAATGGTTCTTTACTTGGAGCAAGGGACCAGCCCTGACCAGGTCAAACTCAGAACCAAATACGTGATGATATGAGTGCAGGGATGCCGCTGGAGTGACATAAGGGATGAATTTTTACCCCTGAAGTTCAGCATCGCTGTCAGCATGGCCTTACGAGGACGGTAAAGTGTCTCCAGTCAAATCCCTGTGTTGTGAGCTCTTGGGCTCGGAGAACAGATGTCTTGGTCCCGTGTTTGCACAGCACAGAGGGATGCTGGCCGCTGGCTGCCACTCCGTGTTCCATTTCAAATATTTAAAGTAGCAGATGAACCCCCACTACTGAGTTTGCCACTATTGCAGAGAGTTAAACGCTGACAACAGTCTACAGTCCCTAATTAAGAACCTGTTCCACTGATGGCCTTAATTTCTGCTATGGGGAGTAGCCAGGGTAAAGATCCACCACATCACTGGATTTTCTCCCTGCTCTGTTCTGTAGCTTTTTTTTTTGGTAAGGCAGACTCTCTGGACTATCAGAGTTTATTCTGCGAGTTGGTGGGTGTACTCCTGTATTCTGCTCTTGCAATCATTCTCCGCCTCCCCAGAGGTGCCTTCAAAGAGAACATCCTTCTACTTCTACATTACACCCCTCCTGGTGAACACTCTCTGGTATGGATTTGAGGGATTTCCCGGGTATTTTCTTCTGCCCACTCCCATTTTGGTTTGATGTGGGGGTTAAAAAAGAAAACCGTTCAGGCAGAAGATGACCAATGTAGGGAAAACATCTCATGTTCTTCTGTTTAGTAGCATCAATGAAAGGAAAAAATGGTATGTCTTGTGTGCTAGTGCTTGACAGGTGGCCAAGAAAATAACTTAATGCACTGATATAACTTGTAATGAGAAATAATTGATTCTGTCAGGTTTGCAAAAAGTGGTCTGCTTTCCTTTCTACCTTTATTAGTGACCACGCAGGTTATTTGTGTGTCGCTGATCTCACCTGAAAACTCTGGGTTCATTCTTCTGCATCTGCAATTAAAATGCATTTATATTCATAATAACATGGGAAAAAATCAATCTGATTGATCTGGATTTTGTACGTACGTACGTACACCAGATGGCCTGGCTGATGTTGTTAGGACAGGCTGACTTCCCTAAATTCCTAGACTACGGTTCTGCTACCTGTGAGCCAAATGCCGCTCTCGCTTTTGGAAGTCCTTGTGTGAAAGGCAGCAGAACTCTGTCACTTTTCAAAGAGATTCTGTATTAAAACTTTATGTGTACCCAGAAAGCAGTACCTTCCTTCTCATATGCAAGTTCAGGTCCTCGTGGCGTCTTATCATGGTAGGCATTAAGGAAAATACACCAATATTGTGAGACCACAGCAAGCACTTAGGTCTGTAGCTTTCCTGCCATCTGTCCCATTGATGTTTTAAAGACCTGTTCATCTGAGCTGAGTCTGGGTGTAGCACCAGACAAGCAAATATCCAGGACAATTTTTCGTATTATTTGAGTAGACAGCCTAGTAAGCTCTACTGCATCCTAAGGTTTGTCATAGAATCACAGAATCACAGACTGGTTTGGGTTGGAAGCGACCTTAAAGCCCACCCAGTGCCACCCCCTGCCCTGGGCAGGGACACCTCCCACCAGCCCAGGTCGCTCCAAGCCCCGTCCAACCTGGCCTTGAACCCCTCCAGGGATGGGGCAGCCACAGCTTCTCTGGGCAACCTGGGCCAGGGGCTCACCCCCCTCACAGCAAACAATTTCTGCCTCAGATCTCACCTAAATCAACAAGCAAATTTTTAAATTAAAATTATGAAGGAAGCAGTGATAATAATTGCTCACCCACTTGTCTGTCAGAGAAGACCTCCAGTCTCACCCATCCTTTTATTCTTTACTAAAAATGTACCCGGTGTCTCCACCGTCCCCAGATACCATTTCCAGTTTACAAGGGCAGGGTTGGGGTCTCCTTCAGATACAGAAGTTGTGCCTAATTTTGCCTGGGGAGCAGGCTGGACCCCTTGCAGGTCTCCTTGCAACGCCACCAGCTCTGCCATCCCCTGCGCAGCTCCCAGCATCGCTGCCCCGTCGATCCGCTCCTCGTCAGGGGCAGGATGCTCAGCGTCTCGCTGACACCAGAAGCCGCAAAGACAGGTCCTGGTGACAGCGACGGCTAGGCAGACATGGGTGCTTTGCAGAGGATAAAAAAAAAAAGCAATTCTATTTAAGAAAATAACCGTTCATAATTGGGCTTCTGTCACTTTAAATTTTAACGGTAATAGTAGTACTGGAACTTTAAATTGCAGCTTTCAGTGGCTTCACGCTGAATCTCTCAATTACTCTTCCTAACTCCCTTCCCGGTGCGCGTGCACCGTGACATTGATATCGCCGCTCAAATCAAAATCCACGCCCGGGGGCCGGGCTGTTTGGGATGCCGTGCACAGGTCCTGCCTGCCTCTGTCGCCAGCAGCGCGGCCACCGTGCGGGGAGGTGTCGCTCCCGGGCCTGGGCAAATCCTGGTAAGCCTCATGCAAAAAATAAAAAAAATAAAAAAAAAAAACCAAAACAAAAAAAAAATTTAAAAATTGCACATTTTTGTCACCGAGACGGTGTGCAGCCCACCCGCTCTCTCCCCATGGGGTGGGCTGGGGGATGCTCCTGCAGGCACAGCCTTCGGTGCAAGGGGAGGCAGCCCCGGGAGAGGCGAGGCAACGAGTCAATAATGACTTCTGCGACTACTATGGGGGGTGGCTGCTGAGGTTGACGTGGCAGCCAGAGGCAGCGAGGTGATCAGTGCCTCGCAGCTGGGATGCAGAGGGAGCGCAGGGAAAGGTTTTTCCTCCAAAGACAGCAAAACTATATACAGCACAACCCAAGAGAAT
Organism: Alca torda; assembly: GCA_008658365.1. Taxonomy (NCBI): domain Eukaryota; kingdom Metazoa; phylum Chordata; class Aves; order Charadriiformes; family Alcidae; genus Alca; species Alca torda. The sequence continues at coordinate 82,243,386 of CM018101.1, forward strand.
GGGGGGAAAAAAAGGAAGAAGGGAGAAATTTTCAGGCGCGTTGCATTCCGCTGCAGATTAAGTCCGTTTTATGGATTTTGGCTGTTGTTACTGCAAGCACTCTTCCATTATTTAACCTGCCGTCATGGAATTTGCGGATACCTGGTGCCCAGCTCCTTCACTAGCAGCTCCAGCCCTTAACCTAGAGACAAGCACGACACTGGCAAGGGAAATGCTCAGTGCCATACGACCTGAAAATACACTTTTTAAACTCTAGAGGGGCTCAAAAACTGTTGCCGCAAAACAGGTTGTGCAAGTAACCAGCTCCGAAAGTGCATGGGATTGCTGGCGAGGGAGAAGACAAATTTTGTGCCGGTTCCACCCTCGGCCAACGGGAGCTAGAAGTGGCTGAGCCTGCAGTTTACAATAAGTAGGTGGGAACAAGAGACCACTTTGTCCTTCCAGTAACCCCGTCCGGATAACTGGAAATCTGCATACGGTAGCTTAAAACCGGCTCAGACAGGGCTCCTATCTATTCCCACTCCTAGCCTGGATAAAAAGCACAAGGATGGAGGTCACATAAACTCACTCTGTTCGTGCAGTTCAGAGCTATTTGCATAATCCAAGCTTTCATTTTAAACAAATTAAGTGCCTGGCACTTTATGGTTGTGAAGAAACCTCCCCGAGGTGTGAGTGAAGTACGGAGCCACTGGAAGCAAAGTCCACCCCGGGTCGAGTGGGAAATGGTAGTGCGGAGGAATGAATGCTTCATAATGTAAACAGAAGTGCAAGAGACGGGAAATTTTTCACATTTTATTAAATCAGACTTTTACAGTAGTTGTTGAAAGCAAAAAACACTGAATTATATTTAGATAATCGTTCCATAAATAATGTGTGTTTTCACAGCAGTCACAAAGTCTGGAATTTATGTGCTAATTACGGACCCCAAATCATTTCTGCACAGATTTGCAATTAAAACTGAAATATTTTCATATACAATGTGAGCCCTGTATTCATAGCAACAGCTAAGAGACATGCTGGTTACAGTTTGCTCAGTAAATCTGAATATTTTATGTTTGAACACAATTGTTTCACTATTGTTGTCCTTACGTGCGGTATTTTGAAAGCTGAAAGAGTTTAAAGCCGAGTGCCACATTGTGGATTGCTATTCCTTTTTGAAAAAAATATTCTCTATACAGTAATGTATATACTGCAACAATCTAAGGGAACAAACGATTATTGAAAGACATAGAGAAAGCAAAATTCCTGTGTATGGTTATCTTCTTAATAAATATTGTAAAAACACATACTTTTAAAACCCTGCAGTGACAGCAAAGTGCAGGAAGAATGCAAAATTAGGGAGAACGTTGAATAATTCAGTAGCTTGTTATGTGATTAGATCTGATTGGCCCACGCTAAGATGCTGCCCATAAAAATGATTTCCCATGGTAGCGTTGGTCTAGGGGTGGGGGGTTTATGATGTCCATAAAATGGAAGAACAAGGCTTACTGGAACTAATAATATCATGGCTGCGCAGAATGATTGATGATCTTTAAAAAGGCCCAGATTGGTTTCATCTTTCTTCAGATTTTATCACTCACTCTTTCTTAGTCACGTGCAATCACTAAGGCCAAGAGAGGTAACAAGTGTTTGATGTATGATACTTGAGCCACTTTTGTCAGAACTGCATTTATTTTAAACTGCTCTTGTATTCGATACTCCCAACATGTAGATGTTCTTTATGTTTATTTTTTCTCCAGCTGATGAGAACAGGCACTCCTGGGGTTGGGTCAAGAGGTAGGCCAAGCTCGTGTTAGAGCCGCGGTGCCAAAAATCGCAGTAAAAATTAAACAGATCCTGCTTCCTTGCGCTGGGACCATTTCCATTACTGATTAAATGGATAAAGAGCTGAGCGGGGCTGACATCTTCTTTGGAGAACCTCATATCCTTTATTATTTGCAGTACGCACACACCTTTCAGAATGCTACTTACGCTTCCTGGAATATATTACCCATTTCAATTTACTCTATCCTTCGCAATCTGCAGAGAGCCACAAAAGCTCCTTTTATGTCAGAAGAAATTTCAGATGAATAGGGGGAAAAATACTTAATTTAACCAATTGGGAAAAAAAGGGTCATTTCCACTTGTTTCTGCAAGCTTACACATCTCCTCAAATACGACAAATCAAGCCAGATATCTTAATCATTTGTTGGAAACATCCTTATCAGTAACTTATTCGCAAAGATTGCAGACGTGTGAGCTGAAAAATGTTTGTCTGGGTCCCAACGGGAAAAGAAAGAGTATTAAAGGGTTGATCAAACAGCAATGTGTTGGAGTCCTGTTTATTTGGAGAACTTCCCGTTATCCCTGCTTGTTCTAGTTGGAAAAACAACACGTAAATCAGCGGGATGTCAGGTTTCTGAGACCGATCGCTGATGCAGATGTTTATGTTTGCGTGCGTGGGTGCGATGACAAGACCGTAGACGCACCTGTGCCACACCTGCGTGCTTCCGCACGGCCCCGCATACGGACACACGGGTCCTCTCACTCGCAGTGATGCTGTCTCCTGTGGAGTTCAATGGTTTTCTGGTTTTGACAATTTAAGCACTGTCTCAACACTGTTTAACAGAATCAAGAGCGGGTCTTGGCAATTAATTTCTGCCGTCAATAGTATTCTCAAACTGGGCAACTCCCCTTGGAACGGGGAGCCGTAGCAGCAAAGCCCATGCGAGTGAAAGAGCAAGACAATTCATTAGACGACTCTGCAGCAGCTAAAAGTGGCGGGGGATGTCAGCCCGTGCTCCGGTGCTTCAATACTAATGAGAGTCATTGCATATTCATAACCCTAAATACAGTCAGCTTCTGATAAAAACTTTTGTCATCGAAGCTTCACAGCAAGAGCAAAGCATCGCACTCCTGGTGTCGTGGCACTTCCACCAAGCCAGCGCAAGAGCAAGATTGATTGTTTTGCAACGCAGCCTGACAGGGAACTAAGAGATACTGCCCCAAGGGTCCCGAAACTAAGCTTAGTTTGATTACAAGGCTCCAAGTAATCAAAGAAACAAAAGCGAGGGGGGGAAATGGGGAGAAGAATGTTGTTTTGTCTTGTTGGTGGGTTTCGGGCTTGGGTTTTTTTATTATTTTTTAAAGATAAAGGAGGCTCTAAAGATGTAGCTTTCCTTATTGAGTGTTGAGAGTAATTATCTGTTAGGCGTTTAAAACAGTTCATATCAATTTTTATCACGGAGGAAGAAGAACGGCAGGCGCTAGCAAACTTGTTCCCATGTTGTAGGAACACTGCTGCATGTCTTAATAGATACAAATCTCTAAAACTGTATGAAGTTTCACGTCAATATGAATAGCAAAGATTAGTGAACCCAACCTGTCAGATATTAAAATCAGCTCTGCCAAGTGTTGCGCTACCCAGAATTCACTTCTTGCGGGTTCCTTTTCATTTTTGTTGTCAGCTCCGTCTCCTTCTCATCATTGTTGCTATTTTTATTATTGGTTTTGAGAAACTACCCGTCTACTTTGCTGGCAGTCAAATCTTGAAGGTACACAGCTCTGCTAGCCTTTGACCTTGCAATACCTGTCTGCTGGGGCAGCTGTTAGCATCCCCTGGAGTCAAAGAAGAGAAATGTGTGTTTCAGCACCCACTTTGAAAAAAGCCTTGAGCATTTTCTCACTCATAATGATGTCTTCAGCTGGAATGCCAGCACATTTCCACATCTTTTTGACAGGCAAGCAGACTATAAAATATACATAAAATTAAATAAAACAGGACATTAACACAAAGGTTTCAAAATCTGATTACAGTGCAGGGTTGGATTTTTTTTTTTTTCCCCAGCAATTATAAAATTGTGCGTTTGGGGGGAAAAAAAAAAGCCTGCATGGCTCAAGAGAAATCATGAAGGATTAAGGATGGGGAGGTTTCTCTAAACTGTTAAATATCTCAGTCACATGTATACAGGCTTTGAAAATAGAGAAATCTTGTAGTTATGATTGATTGAGGTAACTGATTATCCACAGATATTTTAAGTGTTGAGACATTAAATTGTCAGCCATATCAGTTTGATTGCAGTAAAACATGAAAACATTGACTTTTGTCTAGTTAGAGAAATTTATTTTTCCCAGAATGACAATCCTTTAAGTAGAAACCAGGCAGCTTGCCAGCTCTCCATGTCATACATTGAAGTTTGCAAATGCAACCCATATTTTCAAATGTTTTTCAAGGTTCAATGAATGGTGCACAGGTCTTCGGCAAATAGTCTTGTAATAAACAGATTTCCGTACACTGCTTCAATCTTCCTTAAGCCTGGTGTAGACTAGTATTTATTCATTACGAATAAATGAATGGCATAGACGGTGGTTTGAATTCAAGGTGTATGTGTATTCAGAGCTCTTCACTTATGTAAAACATCTCCCTAAAAGAAACAGTAACCCTCCTTGGACTGAAGCTATAGGAACAAGTTTGATTAATATGTTTTACAAGCCTGAAGTAAATGCTCATCATAACTGTCAGCAGGCTGACAGCTTTCAAAAAAGAGCCTTTGTTCCCGGAATGAGTAATTTGTGTGATCTTCTTTAAGATACCACACTCAAAACCTTAGAGGGAGAAGGTGTTACATTCAAGCGAATTCCACTCAAAATGTGATTGCTGTTAAGTCTGCTTTGTATTCCCGATCCTTGATATGCACACCGTATTTGACAGGACAGCGACTTTTTTTTATTATTATTATTATTTGTTGCTCTTGCTTGTCAGAAAACCACTGCTTTCTCATTAGGCAGAGGTGTACTCGATGAGTTTTGTACCTCCGCGCGCGGGAGAGACGCCGTCACCCGATGCCCTGCATCCCTTTTGTGCTTGCTTGTGGATTAATAGGACATAGAGAATTACAGGATACCTCAGAATTTACATTTGGTTGACTGAAAGTGTAAGGAAGTGGGCTGAAATTTGGAAGACCACAGAGGGAGGGTTGAGCCGTACCTCGAGAAGCAAAGGGGACAACTCTTCCCTCTTTTCCGGGGCGTTAAACATTTTCTCCTGGCTGGAGTGGTAACACCTCTGCCACAAAGAATTAGGCAGTGGCACGTTGTGTCTCCAGCGTTAACGAGAAAGTACCTCAAGAACATGTCAACCACTGAAAAATAAAACTGAGGTTACCCATTAGTGTGGGAAAATATTTCCTTCCTGACCTCTTCAGGCAAAAAGGTTACTGTACAGCATGAAGCATTAGGTTTGATTACTTTTAGATAGCCAAACTTTGCTCTCGGTTGCATAATTTTGAAGTTGGAAAAGAGCATTTGGCTTAAACAGACCCATATTTATCTGTTTGTATGAGTAGCTACAGTGAATAATAACAGTGAAATAATCCAACCTTTTTAAAAAATCCAGTCAAAATGTTTGACGCTGGCACTGGATTCCAGTTTGATTTCAAGCCAGACAGAGAAATTATTCTTTATTTCTTTCCATCCTGTGCCCTTCTATTTTTGTTCTGTGGGTCTGCGTAGAGCAGAGATGTTCTTTGTCATCCGCCTAACTCCATTCAACTAGTTCTCTCTTTTCCAGACTTCAGGTAATTCCAAGGTAAGTCAGTCCCAGACTGAGGTTTTGCAATGCGACATGCTAAATAAAACCTGTGTCCAAGGCGTGTCACCCAAGTGACAAAGGTGTCCTTCCCAAAGTGAGGTGAACGAACCTGGATGTGCTCCTACACCCAACAGGATGTGGGTAGTATGGCAATATGACACTGATGCCTGTATTATTAACAGGTTTAGAGCGCACGAAAAAAACCCAAACTTATTTAATTGCTGATTGAGTTATAGCTGCTATTTGAAATATGGGACTGCCTGACCACAAGCCAGCTCACTGCTCCTCACAAGCAGATCTTGCGTGGGTCTCCACTGGCACTATTGACATCCTTGTAGGCTCCGCAGTCTGCTCCCACAGGACAAATCAGGAGAGTCAGGCTCAGTACTGGGAGCAGACAGAACCCCAGATCGCGCATGGACAGACAGTTCCCTGTGCAGTGTGTGACCCTACAAGGAGTTGGCAGAGACCATCAGAGCCTGACAGCCATCTCGGTTGCCCCAACAGCCTTCCACTGGCCAAATTAGGATGACAGCCCCTCAAAGCAACTTACTGACTTATTATAGCTAGCTCTTACCTTCTCCTTCCCAGTCAGCTGTAACGTCCAGAGTAACACAGCGGAGGTGATTATCCATCCTCACCATTTGCTCATGCAATTTTAATTCACCTTCATTCTGAGGGGAGAAGATCAACACATTACAAATAATAAAATAATACCCAGTTTAATCCAAGGTAGCAGTTCATTCCCTCCTACACAACAAATTCCTTAAACACTCTCTTTAGCTTATCTTTAGCATAAGATTTTGGAAAGTCCAGGGGTTTCTTATTCCTTGCTCACCTTTACCTGTTCTGCCCTAATTCAGCTCCTGTTGGCAGAAGCAGAGTTGTTCTGGTTCTTATTCTCCTCCAAGTCCTACATTATCACCTTATTAGAATAACTCAACAGTTTTGCCAGCACCAAAATGAGTCTCAAATTTCACACCATTTTTTAAAAGAAGCTCAAACCCCCGAAGTTAACAGGATTAGTGCTTTTAATCACTAAGAAGGGGGATGGGGGGTGTTATATATTATTATTACTTCCTTAAAAAGACAATGGATATTCCCATCTATACATACAGTACTCAATAATTTTCTCGATTCAGAATTCTGGAGGGAGATCATCCAGTCCTGGTAATTTGCTATTACTGAATTCCTCAAATTGCTCCATCGTTTTCATGCCATACATCAGCCTGTTAAGGCCACATTTTTATTTCCTGTGAAAAGTGACCTTGGAATAGAATTCAGAAACAAAAATACATTGAAAGAGTGGGGGAGCTGATTCACTAGAAAAAGGTTAAGTTCTTAGTATTGGTAAGTGTTGACAATGAGGAGATGTAATAGAAGTCTATAAATATTTGAGGGCTTTTAACAGTAATCATGGGGGAAAAAAAATACTGACTTTGTCGTTAAAATATTTATCCTGATGTATCTGTCTTATTGGAGAAAATGGGCTCAGTATTTCAGACGCTGCAGTATGGTAACTGGTGTTAACTTTGAATCTTTAATCACAACCACCGTAAGAGAGCCAACTGAGATAACGGGGTGAAAATATGAAAAAGAAAATAGAGGGTAAAGTCTGGAAATTTTATTTGAAAGCATAATCCGCTGAATTATGCTACCGCATCCCAGATTAATTTGCAGAGTCCCCATTAACTAGATAAAACTCCAGTGAAACGTATGGTCAGAAACAGCCCTCCTTTGACATGGCGATTAATGAAGTGGAGAAAGGAAGAGACGAAGGACCAGCGAAATTCAACATCTGACCTGGCTGTCCCCTCGCTTTAGCACGTGGTACTGTCTACACATGTACCACTTGCACTGGTAATTAATTTCATAATATGATATCTGTTCTAGAGATCTCTGGCTATTTTTGTTTCTTGTAGCTTCTTTGATCTTTTATTCTTAACTGCTCCTGGCCTCTCAGTGTATGCGCTAATCTATTTATGTTACCTGGCAAAGTTTCAAGTCTGAAATTTCTTTGAGAGTTCTTGAGGTCCCACCTTAACTTTATACTTTCCTAAACTCAAATTAAAACAAATAAAGCTGAAGCAGGAGTGTTTCCAACTGCTTCGGGGGAAACACGAAGGCATAGGAGTTATGACCACTTACTCCACATGAACGGACCTCATTTGGTTTAAAAACTGAAAGTTCCATGGAAAGGTGGACCCAAATGAGATTAAGCAATCACCATTAAATCTGTGGTAGACCCATGTAATAGTTTCAAGTGTATTGATTGCAAATTTATTTCCTATTTCATTATTTGCACTCGTATACCTTATATTTTGATGACATCAAGCTGAGTGATGCAGTTGACACACCTGAGGGATGGGGCGACATCCAGAGGGACCTGGACAGGCTCAAGAAGTGAGCCTGGGTGAATATCATGAGGTTCAACAAGGTCAAGTGCAGGGTCCTGCACCTGGGTCAGGTCGAGCCCCCGTATCAATACAGACTGGGGGATGAAGGGATGGAGAGCAGGCTTGCCGAGAAGGACTTGGGAGTACTAGGAGGTGAAAAGCTGGACATGAGCCGGCAGTGTGCCTTCACAGCCCAGAAAGCCCCTGCATCCTGGGCTCATCCCCAGCAGCGTGGGCAGCAGGGCCAGGGGGGGATTTTGCCCCTCTGCTCCACTCTGTGAGACACCCCTGCAGCGCTGCCTCCAGCTCTGGGGCACCAACAGCAGAAGGACACGGAGCTGTTGGGCCAGAGGAGGCCCCGGAGATGCTGGGAGGGCTGGAGCCCCTCTGCTGTGCGGACAGGCTGAGAGAGCTGGGGGGTTCAGCCTGGAGAAGAGAAGGCTCCAGGGAGACCTTCTTGTGGCCTTTCAGTACTTAAAGGGGGCTTATAAGAAAGATGGGGACAAACTTTTTAGCAGAACCTGTTGCGACAGGACATGGGGTAATGATTTTAAACTAAAAGAAGCTAGATTCAGACTAGATATAAGAAATGTTTTATGCTGAGGGTGGTGAAGCACTGTCCCAGGCTGCCGAGAGAGGTGGGAGGTGCGCCATCCCTGGAAACATTCCAGGTCAGGTTGGACGGGGCTCTGAACAACCTGGTCTAGTTGAAGATGTCCCTGCTTATTGCAGGGGGGTTGGACTACATGGCCTTTAAAGGTCCCTTCCCACCCAAACTATTCTGTGATTCTATCATTCTATGATTCTATCATTCTGTGATTTTATGATTCTATGATTCTATATTTTATTATTTAGTTAAGGAAATGACGTGTGCTACCATCATTTTCTCTACTTGTCATGACGTAATGTTAACCACTTGGTGCTGTGAAAGGGTTAATCACTATCGAATGGCACACTTCTTATTTAAATAAGCATTGGCAAAAGGCCACGTTTTTGATTAATAGTCCTAAAGAGTTTTCCTGCTCAACTTCAGCTGGTCCACAGCGAGTCATAATGTAACTTGCAGATCAGGTCCCTCCTGAGTGGAGGGATCCACTTAGGGATCCATTACTGCAGGTAATACCAAACCTGCAGCAGTGCCTGCACTGGTGCTGCCTGTATCCCCAACACGTTTGGTCTCATTTCATTAAAATGGGTTTGGCCGATGTTTCAGAAGGATGTGTTTGAGTTTGCAACATATTTTATCCATCAGGTTTCCTTACCTCATGCCTGGGAAGAAGGCAACTGCCTACTCTCTGCCCATTTTGCTCTTGCAGTCTGTAGGGTGGTGAACGTGGTCACCTAAAGGTATACAAGAAGTAGAGAGTTTCTATGGCCCTCATCTTTTTCTGTGTGGCCATTCAACGACTGTTGTCTGGCCCTGTGTTGTCTCATGGTAATAGGACAAACTGTCAGTCTCTCATAGAAGATGCACGCTCAACAAAGATGAAAAAAAACCAACTATGGACATTTCCAGCAGCTTCTCTGATTTCCGCTGCTTAACAATTCTTTTTTTCTTTCTTTGAAAATGCGAATCGGCATCATTATATTTGAAAGGTATAAATTTAATTACTTTTTTTATTTTGAAAAGAAATCAAGATTAAATAGTCTATGAATTTAATCTTTTGTCTTTCCCTGAATTTTCAGCAAGAAGTTACGTTAACATTGAAACAAGTAACACATTTCAATACTTTCTTACCTATACCACTTTCAGTTATTTTTCTGCCCTAAACATTATCACTGGTGTTAATTCTGTATTTTAAAAATTAAAGCATCCAATGCATGAGAGAGGATAAATTTTGCAGGTTTTAAAGCACAAAGAGGAATTTGGAAAAAAAAATTAGGAAGCCAAGGTGGTGTATTTTTAATCCCTGTGGGATACTTGGATTTTAGGTGTAAGGCTGAGGGAATTATTCTCTCTCATAAACATTTTCTGAGTTAGTACTTTGGAATTCTGGCACATTCTTTTAGGTCTTTTTCTATTATTATTGTACTAATTGTGTGTGCAAACAAACACATTAAATAAACTCACTGAGAACAATTTTCAGAAATAAAAATGCCTTCTTTATTCTTTTTTTTTCCTGTTCCAGACTTCATAGCCTGCCCCAGAAAATCATACGAGCCTTTCCCAGAGCCAAAACTCAGCCTCCCTTTTCCTTTGTCTCCAGTGTAACCTTGGCTGAAACAGCCAGTTGATTAATATTTTCTTTTCTATCATTTTGTGCCTGCAACTAGTAGAGCGGCCCAGCAAACGGAGCAAGTAGACATGTAATCCGGTCATCGACTGGCACTGGGAATTGACCATTTGCTAATAGATGGGTTGTTCGTATGGCACTTTATATTCAGTTTGTATTTTTGTAAAGTAAATATTTATACACATTGTTCATCTAATTTAATTCATGTCTCTGTGTGTGTGAAATGTATGAAGGTTATTTATGGTCTGTGTCAAAAGGTTATGAACAAATTGAATTTATGGAGAGGGATCACCATTCCCTTGCGATCACAGCAGTGGTTGTTTGTCAAGTGTTCCTAAAAAAAAAATAACCTGTTCGGTGGTCACCAAAACCAATGGCTCTTAAGATCCTGACAGTGGTTCTTTAAACTAAGCGAGGTTATCTGGCACTAACAGAAACTCGGAGATGTTGCAACATCAGTTATTAAGGGGAAGAAAGCGACCTCAAGTCATAGCACCATGCACGAGCAGTGTTTCCGCTTACAGGAGACAATCACCTGGAAACCTGTAGGTCTGTCCTTATCCTCTGCCGCAAGGAGCTCTCCGTGACTGGATGCGGTGTCCTACAATAAATGCTCCGATGCTCACGTTTTGAGAGAGAGAGAGAGAGAAGTATTTGGTTCAGCAAGAGTTCTCCTCCTTCTGGGCCAATCCCTGGAGCACATCCTTGAGCCAGGTAAAAGAGTTGTTGAGTAACACACTAAACCACCTAAGAGCACAATACAACATTGGTTCCTGCAATTAATATAATCATCAATCTAGGGCAGAAAAGTAATAATTTTCTTCCCAGATAATTTTCTTTCCACTCCTTTGGTGTGCCGGGAAAATGAGAGCGCCTCAGCGGACTACCAAACACCATTGTAATAACTGATATTCATCAATGAAAGGAAATATGAATGTTACAAATAACTGTACTTGTTGTACTAGATGTCTGGAAAGATAATCTTTGCCAAGGCATGCACAAAGCCTTTTCTGCTTTTCCAGCCCGTTCCAATAACTTTTCCTATATATTTGCATTAAATCATATTCGTCTACACTTCATGACTGGTCAAATGTGCTAAATCTGTTTTCATGTTAAAAGTTGCTTGCAAAGAAGTATCAGCTTGTTTTCTCTGTATTTTTTTCACTAAATATTAGCAAGGCTTCTGTAGGACGTGCTAGCAGCCTCTTGGTTTGTTACTGCAATTTTGTTTATTAAACATATTAAAATGCAGAAGAAAATTATCTATTTCAAAATTGCTTGTTAATTGTCATTTATTTAGGATTTTAACAGGGTTTTAACATTTGGCTATCAAAATTCAGATGCTTTATTATATTTTGATATATTTATTTTTACAGAAATTCTGAAATGAAGTTAGAACGATTCCTATTCTTTTATGATCAAGACACATGCTTTTAACTAGCCTGTAACCTCATCTATTGCACGGCAATTACAGACGATGCAACAGTTTAGTGTATTTACATAAGCCGATCAGACACAGTAAATAATCAGCAAAAACTTTAATAACGTCAGATTAAATCTTGAAGTTATTAATTCATTTTTAGTCAGAACTCACATGTATAAACATTCGGGGGAGTGATTGCAAAGAGTAGGTGATGACCTCAAGATTTCATCCAACGCTAATAGATTTAGTCTGAGGTTTCTTCTTTGCTGTTAGACACTAAACGATCCCATCATCAATTAATCTGAATGTTTGCTTTAATATAGTTCTTTTATGACTGAAGTTTGAAGATATTTCCTTGAAGTGGAGATATTTTAGTGGTTTAATCTCATAATAAGTATTAAACATAACTTGACAATATAGATTATCAGACTGAATGGTTTTAATAAACTTAGAGTTAATTTGCTGAAAAATTATAATTGCTTCTTTTTTAATCAGAGCTTGAGTTCATGAAGGGGGGAAATTAACTTTCTACATATGGCCAAATCCCTGTTTCTCCAATTCAGAGAAAATTCCTCTTCAATGTAGTCTTGCCTGAGTGAGGGATGAATAGGGATTTGACTGTGGTAAATATAGTTCCCAGAAAAATTGTGTCTTTTCCCAGTGTTACTATCAAGACAGTTACTATTCAACATTGTGCTTCATTCTAAATTGGCTTTGCCGAAGCACGCTAATGTTTGTAAACTATCAGTACCCAATTTGTCCTATTTGTAAAGAATGGGGCAAAAACAATTCCTCGTTATTATAAGGTAGCTTTTTTTTTTTTTTAATTTTCCAAAGGTTATGACACCAGACTGTTCGTATCTGAACTACCAGATGCATAAATGATCAAAATAGGAAAAGCAGGATTTTTTTTACTCTGAAGTTTACGCCACAAATTATTATTCAAGAGCAGGGATCTTCCATTGAAGAGTCTCTGAGACAAGAAACGTGGTTTGATGCCAGGTCAAAAGAGTTGCTCATCAGAAGGCCCCAAGGATAATTTTTCTGACAGAAACCCTAAATCTACTTGAGGAGACCAGTGTCTATCACCGTCTATTACAGTTATCCCAGAGCTTTACATGGAGGAATTTTTTCACAGAAAGTCATTAGTGATTTATATTATGAGTATTAGTTTGATTATGATTAAAAATCTGTTTTCTTGTCTTTTTTTGTTTCAGGGGGGTTTTTTTTAGCATATGAGGAGTAGACAAAGTCCATACTTGGTTATTTAACTCCGCTTACTCTAACGAGTAAGCCTACCGACTGCAGGTGGACTGCAGAGGGGTTTTTGGCAGTGTATTCAACATACTGAGAAAACCCATTTTTCCTGCTAATATTTTCCATTCTAAGTCAGTCTCATGCCAATGTTTGTGGTGACTGTCACAAAAACGCAGGGAATAGGCTGATGAGAGATCCTTTAGAAATCAAACCATATGAAGAATTTTATTAAAGCGCATTGTATACTGAGCCCCGTTCGCTATTGTTCCTCCCGTTACACAGCCGCTGCAATGTGGGTTTGAAATTACCAAAGCTGAACTTTGGTAATTTCTGTGTCAACAGGGTTATAATGAGTAATGGCTATGTCAACATGGGCAGCTTATCCCACGCTCCAACCCCAAACTGCTCGCAACCCCACCCAGATGTCTCTCAGACCCTTAAAATGTGAAACTGATGTTTGAGCTCTGGCCCTCTGGGAGCTTTGGCCGGTCCTCAAGATCTGAGCCCTTGTGCTCTGCGTGGCATCCCCTGGTCGTCAAAAATTGCCAGGACTCAACGTCCAACTGAAGCAAGTCAACTGCCATTGCTGGGAGACGGTGGATTGCCATTCCTTCTGGACAAAGAGTTAAAATGTGTGCAGAAACAGCCCTCCCCTGGCATTAAACTGCTCCCTGCCCCTTCTTTCCATGGCTCGCAGCTGGCACAGGCAGCAGACTAAACTGCATTTAGATAGCGCGCTGTTCACAAAAATTAAGTCCATGTTCTATAACAGTACTTCAGATTAATATTTTCCTTTTCCTAAAAGCCTGTCATTTTAAAGTACCTCATATATATGTATATATGTAGAAGAGATCATATACATATATAATCTCCATGATTTAAAAAGTAAGAAATCGTATATATACTTATATATGTGTGCATGCCTGTGTATGATCGCTCCTAATTTAAAGGACTATATGAAAGGCTTGTCAGCCTTTTGCTGCAGAGATAGAAGTGGGAGAGAAAGTGGCTTCTTAACACCTGGAATCTCACCCGCCATCTGGAGAGACTCAACACACCCACTGGAGACGTAAGGTTTGGACACAAATTTCTGGTGCGTGATCCCAGAGCTCGAGCTCAATTGGTTAGAGGCACGTTGTGTAGTTTTAGCCAGGGTTTTACACCCATTTGGCACCAGTGTGAACGCCTACGCAAGGTGCGGAGAATTAGTCCCACCGACCTTAATAAAAACCCAGGGAGGGGAAAAAAAAAAAATCATAGTTTGTTTGTGGACCCCTGAGATAAGTAAGTTTTTTACAACTTAAAAATATTCTGGGATGTGCCAGTATAAAACAAAAGAGCTCCAGTACAGCCAAGAGGAAAGTATACAACGCAAATAAAAACATATGGAGGCTTTTAAAAACAAGCTAGAATTTGTCTTCTACAAACCCCCAAGCAGACGCCCCCCTGTCCTTCCTGCGGCTCGCAAGGAAAGGGTGGTTCTGGGTTTCCTCTCCAGATGGAGAGCTCAGCAGCGTATTCCCATTCCAACGCTTCTTCCAAAACTGCCGCGTTATCCCGCTTAGATCTCTAACACCTGCTATAAAATATTTCTGTCTTGCTCGAGGTAGAGGGAGGGAAAAAGGGCACCGGCACCGTCAAAGGTTGTGCCCAACGCTGCAATTGACACTTCCACAGCAGGCAGTCCCCACTGCTCTTGCGTTGCTTGCGGAAGGGTGTTTGTGTCATGGACACCGTCCAAGGAACATCGGCATCAGTACAGGTGCTGACACCTCAAACTCGGTGTAAATGGAAGGACCCGTGGGATTCCGCTGGCCAGCCCTTCTTTGATGATTTTCTCTATCACAATAGGTGATGTTTTGGAGATGGAGTGCTGCTGCTGTTGCACACACGTAGCCTGTGGCAATGGGTGAGGAGGAAGCTTTTCCAAGCCTCACACAAGGAAATACATTAAAAATGTATACCATGTTATCTGTCACATATTTGTGTGTTCAGGTGGCTTATTGGGATGTAGCCTATTGTGACACCACAAAATCTATTACATACATCTGTGGTTGTTTAATGTCATACAGCTTTCATTAAACATGTGTTGGCTGAGGTTCTCCTGTCCTTCCAGATTCATCTTGGCTCATGTGGAACACAAATCTCAGTCTAGATCCTTCCTTGTCCTACTCCTTGTCAAGAGTGGAAGAACTTGGAAGCTGTTTTATCCCACTTCAATTAACAGGGTCTCCAAAGGCCTGTGGACAAGCTTGGAGTTGCCACAGCTTTATGTCTGTCCATGCGGGGACCAAACCAAGAGCTCAAAAAAGGTTCACCTTCAAAATATTGTGTGACAGAAAAGAAAGGGACATTACAGATGCTGAATATGCTGTCTGAGACCATCCTCTGGAGACTGACCTCCACTGTGAGCACCAGGTGGGAACACTGCAAGAGCAATGCAAAGGGTCAGGAGTGCCCCTTAGATACAGCCTCCTTACCTTGAGCCATGAATTCAAGCATAAATTACAGTAACCAGTTTAGAGTGGAATGGAATGGGATGGAATGGGATGGAATGGGATGGAATGGGATGGAATAGAATAGAATAGAATAGAATAGAATAGAATAGAATAGAATAGAATAGAACAGAACAGAACAGAACAGAATAGATGTTACTTGGAAGGGACCTACAACAACCACCTAGTCCAACTGCCTGACCACTTCCTGGCTGACCAAAAGTTAAAGCACGTTATTAAGGTCATTGTCCAAATGCCTCTTAAACACTGACAGGCTTGGGGCATTAACCACTTCTCTAGGAAGCCTATTTCAGTGTTTGACCACCCTCTCAGTAAAGAAATGCTTCCTAATGTCCAGTCTGAACCTCCCCGGACACAACTTTGAACTGTTCCCACGCATCCTGTCCCTGGACCCCAGGCAGAAGAGAGCAGCACCTCCATCTCCTCTTCCCCTCCTCGGGAAGTTGTAGAGAGCAATGAGGTCACCTCTCAGCCTCCTTCTCTCCAAACTAGACAAACACAGTGACCTCAGCCACTCCATGCCTTCCATCTCTTTCACCAGCTCTGTTGCCCAGTTTGGGGTATTCTACATGGAGATCAGGGTCCAAGCTGCAATGCATGGGGTCTGTCTCAAACCAGTAGACCTATCACAACTGTAGACCAGGGAGGACCATATTGGAGCTTGCCATCTCTTGTTGGCAGCCCTGTATCTATCTGTCCAAGGGTGGCTCCTTAAAAACAGACGTTGACTTACAGGGCCACAACAGAGTTGCTCTAAAGGTCAAGGATAAAGATGCAGTGTTGGACGTGATATGGTAATGGTTAATATTATATCAAATAAAATAAACCAGTTGGCCTCTTTTGCTATCCAAAACTAAGTTGGCCTCCTCTGCCCTCCAAAACTGAGACAATTGTTGGCAATAGATTGACCACACTAAGGCACAAGTTTCCCAAAGGAGCCCAAGGACCATGCTCCTGCCTGCTATTCGTTCTGGCCTGTGCAATGACCTGTCACGTAGAATGGAGCAGCCACACAGCTGCCTGCTGCTCCCCGTGTCGGTGAGCACCACGTCCATCCTGGTGGCAGTTACTTACAGATGTCAGTGACGAGGAGTGGGTCCACCACAACTACGGATTAACCTTCTGCATCCCGAAGTGAGGGTCACCTTCTCTACTCAGGGGTGAAAAAACACTGGCGTGGACACCTGAAGGTATTTTAGGATGTGTGAGATAAGCGCTTTAACAAAATACACTGATTTGGGGAAATTAAACTCTGATATCACGCCAATTTTCCTGAAAGATGGCGGTTTCCACATTAACCGTTTCTAGATATTGAACAAACCTTTATCCCACCAATAAGAAATGTAATTAGCATTACATTTTTCTACCCACTGTCACAAGGAGCAATACAAAAACATGAACTGGTGTAGCTTTTTTACATTGGATATTAGATTTTTCAGTACTTCCACCACCCTACAGAAATTACACAGTACAAAAAATTTCAAACAATGGTAATAGACGGGGGGAAAAAAAATCTGTTTTTCTTTTTTTTTTTTCTAACTTGGTGTTAACTTAATGATATGTGACATTGCTATCAGTGCAGCGCAATAAAAATGAAATGGTACCCAATGTGCACAGACACTATGGAAATTTCAAATGACAACAGCAACAACAAAAATTATACTTTCCCTTTCCTTTCCTATGCCCTTTGCATTAACGTAAGGATATGTGACTTTGCTATCCATGCACTGCAATAAAAATGAAATTGGTGGCCAATGTGCCCAGACAGAGCCTTCAAATAAAACAAAAATAAAATTATACTCCTTTGCATCATGTAAAGGATACAGGACGCAAGGCACAAATTTCACTTTGCTGCCACATCACGAATAATATGCCAGCTGAGAACCTATATTTCTTTCTCATCATGAGGGAGAAAAAAAATGTACTTTGGAACAATATTTTTTTTTAATTTCTCTTCATTTTATAAACACTAAAAAACATGTTTTAAAACAGTTTCTTATATTAGACTCATATTGTGTTTATACATTTCCTAAATGAATGCTTTTTTGGTAACATGTTTGTGTCTAACGTTACTCATATAAATAAAAATATACAGTCATTTTATGGGATAATAGGCAAACAGACATCTGCATGCAACATTTCCCTCATTAGATGTTATCATGTTAGCATATTTTCATGACTTTGCTGCAAAATACAATGTGCTGATTTGAAACCTTCTTAAGTATAACTTATTATGTATGTTAACAACCCCAATGCTTTAGTTATGCTTGGAGAATTGTTTAATAAAGGAGTAGTTAACACTGCCGTAGCGCGAGGCGGTGTGACCTGGAGGAAGACGACGGCAGCGGCGGCGGCGGGAGCAAGAGCGGCAGCTCCTCGTCTGTGATTACTGAACTGATGATGGTCCACCAGCCCCTTCTTCGCGAGGAAGGGGCAGCCGGCTGGCTGTCCTCATTTGCAGCTGCTAAACCACGCTGCAAATAATTAAGCATGTATTAGGTGCCTCGGCGTTATTTTTTCCACTTAGTAGTTTTCATCATTAACACAGGTTTTATCGAAAATAGCCGGCAGAAGGGAGAGTTGCCCAAAAGACCATAGTTTTTGAGAAAATGCTTCAAAACAACAACAGTAAGTGAAAAGCAGCGGTCTGGAGGGCTCAGCATAAGGAACTCCCCCAGTTTAATGGGGGCGGCTCTGTCTTTGGGTGCTGCAAACTGGTTGCTGTAATGGTTTAACGTGAGCACGACCGTCACGGCTAAAAACCCTACTTGGAAAAGGAGGAAGGGAGGGAGGGTTCACCCACTGGCAACACCAGGCCAAGGGGCCAACAGCACACGAGCAGATGAGGGTATCTGCTGGTTTCAATTACACCGCGATGCATACGGCCAACAAAGCAAAAATCAAGGAATCAGATGGGTTGGTAATCTGGCCGCAAAAACGCACAAATGCTCGATCGCTGTCGCGTCCCGCTATGAAAGTACCAGGCAAGCCAAGCCGCCGAGAGCAGAAAGCAGCGAGGGGGAGATTTACGTGCTGGTCAGTCTGAGCAAAGCGTCTGCTCTGTTTTGAATGCATTTTAAGGCTTTCCTCGCCGTGATTGTAAGAACGGAATGAATCCTCTAAACCATTAGTGCTTTCAGCTGGGTTTGATCAAATTGTTACACCCTCCATGCCCGGGCTCTGAAAGATGAATACATAATTGAGAAATTCTCTCTTCTAAAATATTTCTTAAATCCAACAACAAAAGAGTTTAATCAGAAAGTTACTCCCTTTGCAGGGATAGTTCTGCCATAGCTGTTTGGATAAAATGACTGGAAATCAGAGTTACAGTCATTTAAATAATCTGTTAAAAAGCTATTACGTTTCCCTAATGCTAGTCATTTTTAAATGGTTCTTGGTTTGATTCATGAACAATACATGAACAGTACATGATTCACATGGGCAATTTTTATTAAGCACTTATACCAAAAACAATGTCAGACCTGGTGAAATCCATTGTATATTGCAGCATTTTCATTCATATATATATATATATATATGTATGTATATATATGTATGTATATGTATATGTATATATTATTTTTTTAAATAGCATGCATTAAAGTTCAACTTCTCATAGACCCAAGTTGACAGGGAAGTTGGGCCGGCCACAGAAGATCAAGGAGCCAACAGAGGCTGAAAGATATTATATAGATAATTGTAAAGATCTTGCTGCACTTCAAGTGCTTTTGAAGTTCCGTAATGACTTTTTGCTATCAGAAACTGTCAGGTTTAATTGAAGTCAAAGCTTTCTACTTAATCATGAGATCCATAAGTGTGTAAATATTAGTGCTGCTGCTAAGCAATGAATCGCCTTAGTATTAATTAGGAAAAAAAAATGCTTTGCACCGATTTAAGGGCACACAGTCGGCTGCCCTGGGAGGTGCATTAGTGTATTTGCAGGGAGGATCATGCTACTTCAGGGAACTGGGAGCCTCTACTTTTAATTCCATTTCCAACTGTTTTAGTTTGGGGCTTGGGTAAGTTACTTGCCCTCCATACGACTGTTTCCTGGTTGTCCAAGCCATAAGGTGTGGGTTAGGTAAATTATTACCCACCTGACTGGGATACTGCAAGGACTAAAAATTTCACCATAATCTGAAATTTCCTGTAGTTTAAACTGTTCAAGTATTCCTATAGTTTGAAGTCCAGCATAATGCGTAATACGTGAGGGTAAACGCAGTGACCTAAGGTTTTACAACCCTGGCGGCAAACGTACCCATACTTCGTATGCACAGCCAATGTGGGGATGGTTTTAAAAGAAGAGCTATTGCTAATTGCCATTTTGAAACAAACAATATATTGCCGGTTGAGCAATATGATCAAAATCCAAAGCATTGTTTCTGCTGTGTTATAAAAGAAGTTGGATTATGCAATTCGGTGCCAAAGTGACTTAGATCTGCTTAAAGAGTTCTAAATTATGGTAAGCATTTAAACTGATAAGCAGAGATTTAATGTGGGCCACAATAGGTTTAATGAATAAATATCAGGGTCTTATGTTACCTATTTACAATCACATTTAGAAGTAGCACTACAGCTCTGAGTTATACTCGGGGTACACTTCATATTGGCAGTGAAGTGATGTGCCTACAAAACCTCTTGCTTGAGCTGAAGAGCTCCCAGGGCACAATTTTTCAGTTTTACAGATCATCTCGTTGAAGTTCATCCACTTTTCAAAGTTTTGTGGAAACCTTAACACACTCTTTAGCACATGGCACTCGTACAACTCTACTACCCACCACATACCAAAGAGATGCCCTGGGGGAAAACAAACGGTGTGGCTAGGGATGCTAGGTGAAGAGTACTTCTAGGACACATTAAATTTTAACGCGTCCCAGTTGTACTCCATTTTAGGAAATGATGCTTCTCTTATTGTCGAATTACTCAGGCCCATAATCAGGTCCCTAATATGTTCAACAAAGCATCAGGATACATGAAATATCTTACCAGATAATCCTCTTTGGAATCCACAGTTCAGTTATTAAGTATTCCTTTCACTAATCTCTGTAATCCTCTGTTGATATAGGTCAGTAAAACAGTGGCTAAACCCCGTATGATAAAACTAAGTCTAGATTTTGAAATCATTCATTTTACGGTTTTTATTATATTTTTCTCAGCTGTTCTTACTCCTGAAGGGATGTGAGCAGGGCTACAGATGTTGCACATGGCAGCTCCCAGAAACCATGGGGAAGGTCTTTACACCAGTATGTCAGCCAAGAGTCCAGATCCACCAGCAAACTCGAGACGTATTCAGAAAACGTATGTGAAAGTCAAGACCGGGACTATGTGCTGTTTGATAACTGAGATGACATTAGCTCACTGGTGTTCACAGCCACTGGATTAGCAATCAGTGTTAAATCTTCACATGCAATGAAAGTTAACAATGCTGGTTTTATATTGTCCCAAAAAAAATCATCGAGTCTGTTTTCTCCTTTTGATTACAGTTCATTTAAGGGAAGAACGTTACTGCATGCTTTGAAAATGTTTTATGTGTCTTTGGCTGATAGAACACACAAAACGTTTGAATAGGCCCATTTATTTGAGCAGACGTATTAAATAATACTTTAAATGTGAACATGCGTGTCATAAATTTTGTAGTCTCTTTAAAGTAGGATAAATCTGTGTATTTAAAATAGTCTTTCTTCAAAGCCATCTTTTTCTTTCTTTTTTTCAAACAGTCATAAAGGAAACTCTGATTTGTGCTGCATGAACAATGCCAGCATCATCATTTTAATGTTATCCATATGGGCTTCTAATAATAGATAAGAGACTACATTTGTATTGTATGTCTTAGAGACATTTAAAATCTTGATAAGGAAAGGCTGATTTCATTGGCCCCACAGTTAAAGGAAAGCAGACCCTAATTAAAAGAATTCTGTTCTGAATTAACTAGTTTGACATGTGCTAATTGACAGTTCCTGTGAAATGGTTCTAATTAAAGTCAATATGTCTTTTTCAATTAAAAGGAAATTAAGAATATACTAATATACATTAACAACTTAATCTGCCTTCAATATCCCATACATCAGCTGCTTTTTTTCTAATGTTATTGGAGAACCATCTGACATGCATCTTCTACTGTTTGGTTATGGTATCTCATTATTACTCAACAAGAACGCAGGCAGCGGTGGATATCCCCTAGAGCAAGGCGAGAACTTGCCTATGCTCCATGCATGCAATTCCATATCTCTTGCCCGATAGAAGGTAAAACCACCTTTCCACACATAAGAAAAAAGGACTTTTCTCATGACCAGGGACATCTCCTTATTAATTGCAGATCGGGGCAAGTATTGGCAATTAGTCAGTGGACTGAAACTTTTAATAGAAGCGTTAGAAGTAACGGTGCACTGCTCCGAATGTTCTTTCATTATTTGGCCCAAGGAAAGGCAGGGTTTTGACTTTTGGGAGACATCTCTCATGTTCTGTTTCAGAAGTAAATGCAGGGCAGAGTTCTCTGGTGGGAATGCTTTTAATTGTATATACAAGAAGAAAATGGAAAACATGCCTGCTTGGTAGAGCAGTGCTGAAAACCATCCCATTGTTGTTGCTGGAAATGTGACGTGGCTGTTTATAGCCGCAAAATTAAGTATTCAAATGTGCAGTTGACTTTTTGCTACCAATTCCTACTGCTACTGACTTTACTAACTAAAAAAGCTCCATTAAAAATATCAGCCCCATGCCAATAACCTCACTATCTTGAATGTATGGTGAACTATGCAGAAGATTAGTATCTGCTTATGTGAAATTTGCCATTGATTTTTCATAGTTAGTATTTTCTTCTTTGCAAAATAATAATGAAAAACAGTTGGTACATTTGGGGGAGAGTAGAGTCACCAGGGGAACAAGCGGAGTAATTGACTTAAAAGGTAATTAGATAGCTGCTTTAAAAAAAAAAACGCCTCATATAGGCTGTTAAGAACACAATCTCACTTCTATTATAAATTTTGTATTTCAGGGAACACTACTTCAGCTATGAATATTCACTATGCTGAATTTATCATAAAGAGAATATATTATCTAGCCAGATTTTACCAAAGCTTGGCTTGGCTCCAGCAGTCTTTATTTTTTTCAAGTGACTCTTTTAAATCATAACAAAAACGCATACCTTTTTTCAGGAAGATGAAAATTCATCAAATAATTGTTTACCTGTGACATTATGAGACAAATTAAGGGACAGAGGATAGATTTTTGTGGCTTCAGAAACTGAACGAGAAGGTTGCTGAGTGTGCAGCTAAGCTGCATATAAAACGCTCTGGGAGGATTTGGGAGTTGTGGTGAGGTGTAATTTTTTATTTTTGTTTGAGCTTGTTGGCTTTCCTGGTATTTGTTGAAATTTATATTCAGTTTAAGAAGCAATGAATACCCAAAATATTTCATACTATTGAAATAGAAACGACCATGTTGTTTATTATGATCTGGTTCTGTTTAACAGAAAGAACACAGCCAGGTTTTCAGGACTGTGCGACCAGATTTCATATAGGCAGCTACTTAATTTTTGCAAAAGCAAATGTCAACAAAAGGTTTAAAACTTTGTCCCAAAGCATCTACAATGCAGCTTAAAATGCCCCATCTTAAAGCTAAAAACAACTCTCTTCACCAGCCCTCTTAAAATACTACGGACCACCTACACGAAGGTTTGGACCTAGCAAGACACTTGGGCTGAGCATCTTGACTCTCAGCCTGGACGAAGATTTTTGGCTAAACATGATCAGACCAAGGGCTTCAGAAAGTTTCTTACCCCTCACTTGTGCTGCTGGTGGGTCCCTGTGATTCTAAAGGAAGATTTTTAAAGGGGGAAAGAATTCAGAAAACCTGAAATTAAGAAAAGGAGCAGTTGAGACACAGACCTTGAAAAGTGGCGGTTTGGTTCTGCCAAATGGAGTGAAATGCCCAACTCCCTTTGAGGACCTGGAATAAAGGGACTGATGTGTTATTTCAATACAAAAACTCTCTTTGACCAAACCAGGCGTTAAACCAATCAGGTCCTAGAGACATCCTTGTCTGAAGGAAAAATACTCATACTTTCTCAACAGAAACTCAAATCGTATCTTAATTTTTTCTTTTATTTTAAATGCAGAAGCTCCCACAGCAAAGCAGACTGGACTTTTTGATGCCATATCTTTGTATCCATCGTAATCTTTTAATATCTCGTTATATAAGCTGGGGACAGGATTTTCAAAGATCATTTATGTGTGTGCCTAGGACTGTATATGACTCACAGACGCCACTCTTTTCTCAGCATCAGATTTTTAACCATTGCCTCAGCATGGTGCTGGTACAGACACACCACTGGAGTAAGATGTTAAACATGTCCCTAAATTAGTAAATAAACAAATCTCTGGGGGACAGCAGAAATTCTGACTACTTGTATTCATTAAAATTCTATGGTACTTTGCACAAGAGGAATGCTAATCCCAGAGTCTAAACTGAGACCCACTCCCACAGGCCCTTAAAATGTACTTAAAATAGAGTAAGGCTACTTGCAAGGTTCAGTTTCTGGACCCAGGTGACTGCAGCCCAACAGTTTTCCGCCTGTCCTAAATGCTGCTTGCTTTTCCACTGGCTGCATTATTGCTTCCTCCCTCACTTCCTTCCACTGTGGCTTTGCTGTAAACTGCTAGGAAATTATTTCATATATTCCACACTTCAGCTGCATTTCACGCACAAGTGAGAGGACGGCGATACTGGTATGTGAAGCACTCAGAAAATTATTTTCCTCTTATTCCCCTTGCTAAGCCTGTTTCAGTATTTCAACTCCTTGGTCCAAAAGTGGGGAGAAAGGGGGAAAGAAGATGGAGCATAATTTAAAAGAAAACAGTTGGCTTGAATCTGAAAACACTTACGAATGAGTTTCGCTTGACTCATAACGGTAGTCATATTGATTTGAAAAAGTCACTGTTTGTTGGGGCATGTCACTGTCCAGGACATCTAAGAGTCTTCTCTTAATGCCAACTTTTGCAGTGAGGTTGGTGCTGGTGGCTCTGGTTTACTCCTTGCTCACACAGGTAGTCTCAAAAGTCAGGAAGCAGGTAGGAAGAGAAACTTCTTAGAATCACAGAATCATAGAATTGCTGAGGTTGGAAGGGACCTTTAAGATCATCAAGTCCGACCATTAACCTCCCCTGACAAAAACCACTTCTAAACCATGTCCCTAAGTACCACATCTACCCTTTTTTTAAACACCTCCAGGGATGGTGAATCCACCACCTCCCTGGGCAGCCTATTCCAATGTTTATTAACCCTTTCAGGGAAAAAATGTTTCCTAATATCCAATCTAAACCTCCCCTGACATAACTTGAACCCGTTTCCTCTTGTCCTATCACTTGTCACCAGGGAGAAGAGGTCAGCCCCCATCTCTCTACACCCTCCTTTCAGGTAGCTGTGGAGGGTGAGAAGGTCTCCCCTCAGCCTCCTCTTCTCCAGGCTGAACAACCCCAGTTCCCTCAGTCGTTCCTCATAAGGTTTGTCCTCCAGACCCCTCACCGGCTTTGTAGCCCTTCTCTGGACACGCTCCAACACCTCAATGTCCTTCTTGTAGTGAGGGGCCCAAAACTGGACGCAGCACTCGAGGTGGGGCCTCCCCAGTGCCCAGTACAGGGGGATGATCACTTCCCTAGTCTGGCTCACCACGCTATTCCTGATACAGGATCCGTATGTAAGGGTCCGTGTAAGGATCGTGCTTTATATAAATACTTCTCTGTTAAATAAGCACTATCAATACTCTCAAGAAAAAAGAAAAAAAAAAAAAAAAAGAAAAAAAAATCACTGCATGAATCAGAGTAGTAAACTTGTGAATTACCTTCCTGCGGATGAAGGTCTACATGCTTTTCGGTGGAGTCTGACAGCCCTGAAAGTCAAAAACACAAAAAGACCAGGGGAAAAAAAAAAAAAAACAAAACAACAGTTCCTAGGAACCTTCCAGAATGCAGCTATCTTTGTCTTTGCATAAATAATTAGTGAAGCAGTCTTTCTGTTTATATCCAGCCTAGCTAGATAGAGCTGTTTGTGCGGGGAAAGAACTGCTGTGTTCTTGATGCAAGCCAAGCACATCCTATAAATTCTGGAGTCCAAGAAAAAATTTATCTTGGCAACAGGTCTGCTCGAGAAATCAACATGTGGGACACGGGATGCTGCGGTCCATGTAAAAACCTCTGGTTAGCAAGTTTTTCCTCCTCAAGCATCTGTCCTTCTTGCCACTCTTCCTTCTTCCCCCCTCCCCTTTCACAGCACTTACTGTAGGCAAGTCACATTTTCCCAGCCGCGAATGCTGCACAAGTTATACATCCTCCTAATACATACATTATGGAATGTGTTTGGTTTTGCTGTTAGAACAGATAAGCATATTTTCAACATGGATGTGCTCATGAGCTGAAAAACAAAGTCATGTGGGGTGTTTTTAATATCTTGTTGGCTTCGCTATTGAGAGCGTTTGGCCCCAGGCAGCCTTCATTTACATACCATGCCCCACATCTTTTCTATTATTGTTAATTGAATATTCACATTTCAGTGTTCCTGATCCTGACCCCTATTTGTTTCACACATTCTTTTGTACTCGGCGGCATTAATTTTTCTGGCATTATTATTAATATTATCATGCAAATAATTATTTTGTTAAAGCCATCCCCTTCGTTGACAGCAGAAAGGACTTAAAATTAGTAATGCGTGTGTCTCCCCTTGTTTCATACGGACAGGTAGAATGGTACAGAAAATAACCATGGCTAAGGAGGCGTACTAGTTTCTGTTTTAAGCTCCTACATTTAAGTATTCAAATTTCTCTAACCTTTGCTTTAAAACCTTCATATCTGGGGCTAAGCTTTGTGGTCTTCACCTTTGCTCCAAGGTGTCTTTTTTAAGTGAAAGCGAGAAGTCAATTAGAAGGATACACCTTTTTATCAAGCACAACAAAAGTTTCATCCAAAACAACTGGCTGTAGACGGTTGAAATATGGCACAGAGCAACTTTACAAGAATCTTTCCTTCCACTACAGCAGAGAAACCTAATTTGAACTGTGCCTTGATCCAGATTTTGACGGCTGTATTCAGATCACATTGAGCGCACAGCCAGGGAAGACTGTGTCGAACACGTGCCGGGGTGAGACAGCTCCCAAATGGAAAATGGACAGAAGTGGTAACAGGTCAGGGAGACAGCACCTGTCTTGATTACCCTCTGCAGCGTGCTCAAAGGATCAGAAGAGCTCCTTGTAAATGCAGCAAGGAGCAATCCCACTGGGATGCCCTTCGGAGTGTTCTGCAGCTCCTGGGAGGTATCCAAATGACCATCCAAAGTAAGGAGATGGATTGGATTCATAATACCTAGGACAATGGTTTATTCAACCTTTGCCCAACCTTTGTGGGCAGCAATGTGACTTTTTGTGAGCCAAGGAGATGCAGATAGCATTCATTCTCCATGGGTTCATTCTGAGACCTTCTAGACCTGCTCTAATCCAGACAACTAGCTGTAGACTGGCAGCACACCAGCGTTACTTGATGAGCCAAGAGAGTTTGAATCCCCAAAGCAAAGTCTTTCTTCTAGGTCCTCCACATCCTCCAACATTTTTGCATATGGACTTCATGATAGTGTGCTTAACGGTTGATAACCGACAAAGCTTACACTGGTGTTTGCACTTTGGAAAACAGTGGTCAGATAAAGTCACTAAAGTTCACCTCATGCAAGATACAACGGGACGCTTTTATTCATGTCAAGCCCCAGTCTTCCTGCTTGTAACGCACGCCTGACTTGTCATACCAACGCACACCGACGGAACAGGGCTCACGTAGGTGCTTCCGTCTATCTGTATGCCGTATATTAAGGGAGTGAGGTGTCTGATACATCTATAAAAAGAGAACATGCTGAAGTGCTGCAGAGATCAGTGAATGTGCCAGGCAGAGTCCACTAAAAGTATATGAAAAGTACCCTGTAGAGAGTACTCGTACTTCTGATCACACGTAATATTAAAATGGATAGCAGTGAAAGCAGACTGGCGCTGTAAAGCTCTCTGAAAAGTACAAGTACCTTTGTTCTGCTGTCACAGCAATTGCACATCTGGCTAATGGTCTGTTAAACTTTTTGGGTGGCTAATTTAGCTTCCGTACCCGTGATACCCAGAAAGGAGACCATGCTGGTGACTGAGATGGGAAAAATAGGCTGTAGATTTCAGGCACAGCTCAGTCCGTTTTGGAAGTCGGTGGGACAGTTTCCGCGGACTTCAAAGGCTGTTGGCTCAGCACCTACTGCACTGCGAGAGGATGTCCCTGTGCAGCCAGACCCAGCCTCCAAGTACCAATATCTCCAAATCTAAAACTAGAAATCCCATCTCCAGCACCAAAGTATAGCTGTTTTTTGAGGTCACATCCGCCTTTGTGCGAACTGAGCAGCATTCATAGAAACTGAATACTTCGAAAAAGAATAATTCTGAAAATACCTACCTCCTGTGGCAGCGCGTACACAAGCAAGTTTGGCAACTTCAGCATAAGGCAGCAAAGACAAAGGAAAAAAAAACATACAAGAATTCAAGGGGAAGAATGGGTGTGCTGAAAGGATCACCTTTTCTGTAGGCACTGCCATTCTGCTGGCGTAGTCCACCTCACATATACTAAATACTGCTCATTTTCCAACCTTTGTGAGATATTTATCTGTCTTCTTAGACCCGTGGGAATACTGTAAGAATATACTTTTTTGGTGGAGAAACACCACGCATCTATGAAGCTAAAAGTTAATATAATCTCAAAGACATCGGATTAAATGTTGCAGTGGAGCTTCATCATGTTCTTGTTTGGGTAGCTGAGTTAACTATTATGGCCTTGATCCATGAAATGCCTCCCCAAGCCAAAAAAGCAGCCCACTGACATCTGTCTGTCTATGCATGGGTCGGATTGCAAGACTGGAGCCCTGAAGTGGTCCTAAACCCAGGCCAGACGATGGTCTTACGTGAGACTTCTGACTCAGCCCAGTTGAAACCAATGGGGCCGTTGGATGAAAAAAAAAATAATTATTATTCACAAATGAGAATGAGGAATTTCCAGTCTGACCTTTCACGTTCCACATGGTTTGTGTATACGCTTATCGAAAATGCGATTTAATTTTATATTTTATAGTTTGAATCATATAGAATCAGCATAATTTATGCAGGATCCCACATGCCTGTTAAGTAGTCAGAATGCTTTTCATGAAGAAGAAGTGTATATAAAGACAGATCTGAGATATCTATATGTGTATGCGTGCAACGAGCAGACCAAATTTACTGAGAATAACTTACTGGAAAGAAACTCTCTAGCTGTGACATTTTACACCAGTTTTCAGAACACAAGAGGACAATTTTTATACGTATCAATAATTAAGAGGGTTTTTTAAATTAATTTCGTTCCTTTTCCTGGTTTTTTCAGTAAACACGACATTGCAGTTTGCTGGGATGACGGGAAAGCGTTATCCTGCGGTTTCCGAAAGGCCAGGCCCAGCGATGTAAAGCGACACGGGAGCTTGTAGACGAGTTGTGTTTGGGAGCGTGCGGTGAGCCGAGTGTGTGCCGGGAATGCTGAAGCAGGAACCGGCTGGCATTGCAGCAGAGAGACGTTATGTCGTGTTTGTGTTTGAGGTGAGCCCTCCCAGCCCTTCCGTCGCCACGGCCGTGATTAAAACACCTCCTTCTTCGGGCGAAGGCAAGGTGTGCCCGCTCCGCAGGCAGCTGCCAGCCTTTCAGCCAGCTGGTTTGCAGGTTGAGAGAGGTTTTCGCCCTGCTTTCAGAATGATTTTGTAGGTTTTTGCCCTGCTTTCAGCATGTGGGCGAAAGATCGTGCTCTGGCAAATTGAACTGGAATGAAAACCGAGTCTTTCCTCTGTGTTTATATTATAGCTTCCTCCTTATCTCTGCATATACCGCACAAGTGACAGCTCCCAGATCTGGGATAGCCCTCATGTCGAAGTTTTGTTTCTCACAGGGGACATGCTTGCGTGTTTTGTTCTTGTTCCTTGAGAAAGGATCTACTTATTGCCCATGTGTTTAAAGTGTGCATGTTCATATATCCAATATTTCATATATTGAATATTATACATTCAAGCAAGAGCCAATGTACATTCATTGACGAAACATAAATCCCACTCTACAGAGTCTATGGAAAACATCTGCAGATTTTAATTAAACTCATGCATTGCAACCAGGGCTACAGCCAAAATCTTATAAAGAGTGGCGAAAAAGCAGCAGACAGAGGTGTAGAGCAGAGCTATAGCCTAACAAATTAAAATGTCCTAAAAGCCTATATACAAAGCACATGCATGAGCAATTGTGTTAGTACAGTCCAAATTGTACACGATGAACAAAGCTCTCCGGGTTTTTGAAGAGCAACGTTTTCAATCCTTTGCCAACGTGTTGTCTGCAAATATATCTATTTATTTTATGTACCTGCTGTTTGGCATGGGATGATCTGCACAAATTATGTTGGCAAGAAAGAGAAAGAAAAGAAATAAAGGAAACAAGCTCAACGAGTAATACCGATCTCCAATTAATTTTTAAGATTTGCCCCAAACAAAATGGCAAAGTAATGAAGCAGAGCACAATGTTTTAGCTTCAGTGCTAAAATATGGATGCATGTGAAGTGTACATTATTATTATAGAGAGTCTTGTGATCCTTCTCTGTGTTTCTCTTTGCAACCATAAGATGAGGGGGTGATCACCAGTGGGAAATGAACAGTCACTGCAGTATCGGATTGGGCTGGAATCTGTCATACTTGGAAACCAGTGTGAATAGCGTGGTCTTACACCCAGAATAAGAAAGGAATGTTAAAGTTCTGATTGGGTAAAATGATCCCCAGATAAGAATAAAGCAAGACCACACAGTTCTTGACATGCATTTAAAAGTATTTCGACACTTCACATAGCTTAAGATTATATATCTTATTAAAAATTTGCTGGTTTGGTTTTGTTTTTTTTAAAAAAAAAAGCTAAATTTTAAGAAAATAGCTGGATATTTGTGAATTGCTCAGGACTCTCCCTAAATAGTCAATGATTTATTAGCAGTGATTAACTGTAAATCCAGTCTTACAAAGCCATGGTCCTCAGGAACTCAGTCCTTTGTATTGTACGGCCTTTGTTGTAAGTTGGGAGAAGGCACAGCCCTTTCCAGAATGCACCACACAAAAACAAGCCCTAGCACAATTAATTTTAGGTCAATACGTTAGCTACCTTTTTACTGATACCAGATTTGAGCTAAGATAACACATATTAGTACAGGAAGAGGTTGTAATTGTTTAATCTAGAAAAAATAATTATACTTGATTGAGATACAGTTCTTTCAAAAGAGGTTAATGATATATTCCCTTTTTTCCCCCCTCCAAAGTGACAAATTATAAAGTCGATTAATCAAATCATAAGTTAGGGTCACCTTGACACATACTTTTCTCTCAGCCTTGTTGATGTCAACAGATGCGTAGAGTGCCTGCAGACCACCAGGTAATCCACAAGACAGGTCAGAGATAAGCATTTTACTCTAAATTCCCTGTATGCTGTTGGCTGTTGGAGTGATAATTGGTCTTCGTGATCTTGTCACACAATAGACTTTCTAGTCAGGGTTAACCTTTCTTGTAAGGAAACCACAGTTTTAGCAACACTGGTTGAGCACTTACCTCTTTATATGCCTTTTGTGGCCATGTTGATTTGAGGCATTTGTGACCTCCGCTGCTTGAGACAAAGGACATGATGTCCAAATGGAGAAATTAGCAAATTTTGCTTGGAAAGCTTCCCCACTCGCGTCAAAGCAAAGTTTGCACTTGGCACCAACAGGGCCATAATTTCGCCTGGATTTGCCATTATTGACCTTTCCAGTGTTGTATAACCTTGATGTTCAGAAACAGTTAAAGTCATGTTTTCTCCCCAGAACGCATGTGCATATGGCAAAACACAGTTTGGTCATTTCTTACGTACATTTATTAACCTTTGACCATAAGTGAGGAACCTAAAAGAAGCTAGAAAGCATCCCAGCAAGTCTAGTATCTCTCCTCAGCCTCATCATAATATACCGAGCCCAGCCTAGTTTCTCTCCTTAGCATTCTTAGTACACCTAGTCCAGTCCTTTGGCAGAATTTCTAAGGATTTTCAGGAATACAGGATCAAGCTGTTCCCTGCAGCCTAAGGCCTTGTGCTGTCTCTCTCAGCTGCTGTCATACATGAAATGATATCACAACCTTTTGAAACTTTTTCATGTCTTTTGGGAGATACGTAGGTACTACGATAAAATGTTATAAAACTTACCTTTATTTGACAGGGACTTTGTTTTATACTGCTTATAGAAATATCTAGCTGTAAAAAAATAAGCAGGACTCAACTCACCCACCTTTCACTGTCTAAAATTTTGTTTCTCTCATCTAGAAATATTTATTTCCCTACGTGGATATAAAAGGGCAGGAAACAAAGAGCAATACAGTAGAGTTGGTATCTTGATTTCAGGTTGGGTACTCAACCAGCTCCTCTCTGCCTGAAAGAGATTTGCCCAGCCGGGCAGGATTATCACAATGTATTGTAGGTGTCTCTCCTTTTCTCATTGCCATTTTGAAATGTTAATTTTTTTTCAAAGTTTTCAGGTGTAGAAGGCTTAGAATTAGAGAGTAGTTTGGGGGATATAAGACAAGGGATGATCTACCTTCTGCAATGTGTTCTTCTTCATGAAGGGGATGGAGGGAAGAAGGGTCATCATGGAGCACGGCTCCTCTTTGGCCTTACAGCCTTCTGCGAGAAAGAGAGATGAAATCTGGAACATAGGTTCACATCCTAACAATTTGATCAGTATGGAAGAGTGGACTAAGGACAACCCTTGCTTTATTCTCTCAGCATCTTTAGGACCTCTCTGGAAACCAAGGTGACCAAGTTTCCTCTTGGTCTGTTTCTTGGGGGCTGTTCATCCCAAACCGTTCATGTCTGTTTGTGCAAACCAACATACATGTTGCCACCACATAGGGACCACATGTAAATTATATTCTCTACTCCCTGCATCAAGGTTGAAAAAATATTTTCACTCTTTCTGGACAGAAAAAAAAAGTAATCCATCGTTCATTAAAAAGTCTCTGCTACAAATTACTTAGTTATAGATACCCTCCACAATATCTTTACTTGTGAATGTTTTAGAAGCAGAACCAGATTTTCAAAAAAGTCTAGGGGGATAAAAAATATATAAAGTAACCTAATTTTACAGTGTCTGCGGAAATGCTTAGCCCTGAGTTGATGCCTGTCTCTGCTCTGCTGCAACTCAGATCTGTACGTGTATCCCTGAAGCTGACATCCAACCCCGTGTCTCCAAAAACGCATAGCGCTGTCTTCCATGTTGACGCTGTTTTATAACTGACTCGGGGATTAGGAGTGATCCTCTGATGTTTTGGGTGAATGACTGAACTAGCAGTTTATGCAAAGCCTGGCTGTATTCCCAAGCCATCCCACCCTGCCTCGTTCCCTCTCGCTTTCTGCCCCAGCTCACAAAAATATGCTCTCAGAGAAATTAAGCTGGTCTGGGACAAAGATGGAAAAGTCACCCAGAAAGGTGACCACAGGCTTGGCTCCCAGGACTGCCCATGGACTAGCTCTGACCTCTTACTCCCGCAGCAAAACTACTAAATTGCTCTGGCGGGCAAGGATTCGCTCCATCTGCAGCGGTTTTGTGAAATTCTAGTACTGGAGACATTTAATCAGTTGCACGCACTTACACATAGGTTAATAAAAGAGGACAGATGAAGAGCCAGGCTGTAAATCAATGGCAGAGTTTGAGTGATCTCTCTCACAGGAATATTGGCCACCTCTGTCGCTGGGATGCAAGCAGGGAGGCTCGCCCTGGGTGCTCATCCAGAAGCAGATTTCACTGATTTGGGGGGAAAGGAGGGAAGTACAGGGGAAAGGTCCTTTCTCACAGAGTTTTGCTTTGGCGGACAATTGCGGAAAACTATTAAAAGCGTCCTGTCAAAGTATCTGAGTCCTACATCCACAGCAACCAGGCATATCCAACTGCATGTACGGGAAACTCTCCCTCACTCCATTCAGGCAAAAAATGGATGATTTTTTTGCCAAGAAAATTGCAGGGAAGGATGGGTCGTAGGCAACTGAAAATTTAGAAAACCTTGAAGCCTCAGGAAGTTATGGCCTGAAACTTTCTGATTTTCTCACCGTGGTTAATGGTATCTGTATGGTTTTCACCTTTTCCTCAGATTATCCAGAGTAGCGCTTCTATTGACAAAGTCACTCAGTGCCATGCAGGCCAGTAGGCAACTTGAGGGCAAACAGCAAAACCCACCTTTTCTCATAAGCTTGCACGGGACCGTTTGAGATGTTGCTGCCTTTTTGTTGGGATGACGTTTGACTTTGCTGGTCTCAAGCAAGGGACACTACAAGCGTTATTAACAACAACCTGTCACACAGACGCCTCTGGAGCAAAGGCGGTTCATGGTTCCACTATTGCTTATTTTATGAGAAGCTTGTTAATGGTTTTATTCATCATGCACTTTGGGCAAAAGGATAAATGTACACTTGTTTATAGGAAAAGTCAATCTCTGTCTGTAATAGCTTGTATTTCACACACACAGAGACACACACATCAGAAAACAGCACGTATCTAAGCTCAGGAACAACAACAACCAAAAAAAAACCTCATTTTGGAGGTAATCCAACCATTTCAAGACGAGTCTCTTCGCTCACTTCATTCTACCCAACTCATCCACAGCACAGCCCGACTAACTCTAAGGGGACTGACTCTGCCGTAGGTGGGAGCAGCCTGCACACCGCGCTCCCCAGCTGCAGACACAGCCACAACTGCGCCTGTCCCCAACAGAAGTCAGGCTGACACCGGCTTAGCACACCAAAACTCGCTGTATTCGTCAGAGTGAAGACCCAAGTACTTTTTAAGGCTTTTTTCATGGGAAAAGGATTATTCTTCCCGTCGGCACTTCTCACCTACGGGTCTCCTCTCTTTAGTTAGCAGCAGGTGAGCTCCGCTCCTTAGGTGAGATGCTCAGCCTTCCAAAATGTTTATTTGCTTTCTCTGATTTTTGTTCCCCCAACTTCAAACTTGCTCAGTGAAAATAATGGACAGAGATCTGAAATGGAATAAGTAATTGCTTGATAGCTCCTTGCTAACTCTTTAAAGTGCTGTGCAGCTGCTGATGTATGTTTGTGCTGGCATCGCGGAGTGGAGCCCTGGGAATAAGGAATCTGATTTCAGAGAAACAAGAGCCAGCTTCAAAGAAGTGAGCGACTCTCCCCAGCTGATAGAACTTTTACTGAAGGAAAACAACAATGAAGTAAGAAACACGCCAGCAATATCTCCTGTTACTCCTCTGCAATCCTTTTCAAAACTTTCTTCTCGTTTATCTGATTATGCACTTCCGTTTCTAAATTCTCCCTTGTGGTGGTTTTACCTTTTCTGTTAGTTTAGGTGTTTGATTGTAGATTTCAGTGTGAGACCACATTACTTCAAAGCGCGTTGTATTAGTTATTAAAGAGGCGGGGGGGGAACCTCCTGTAATTGCAGTATATCCTTGGAGGTCTCTCCTGAATGGGAAACCAATTTGAGGTCTATTAGACAACTTCTTTTTTTTCTTTTTTTTTTTTTAAATATAGATTAAAGGGGTATTATCCTCTAATAATGAGCTAGCCCAGAGTTTTTGTTCACTGATGCTGTGGTATTTAAATATTACAGCTAATCTAGTTTCATCATATTTAGCCAGGAATGAGCTGGTTGAAATAAACACTTTGGCCACTGAAGTCTGTGCTCGGCGTTTCAATAAAAGGCTGAAAAACACAGGGTGCAAGAGGCTGTGCTGAAAACTTACATGTTTTAAACTTTACTTTTGCAAACAAACGGAAGCGAAAGAAGTCTTTGCATGGTCCAACCCTCCTCCCATTTCACCTAATGCTGATTTGGCAGCTTACTTTAGGAAGAGTAAGTCCAGTTCCTTGCAGCTGCAGATCTCGTCACTCCTGTGGTGAAAATTCCTGGACCGGACAAAATCGATACACCTACAACAGTTACATCATTCCGATTTACACCAGCAGAAAAGCTGTTTGCAAGCAAATGTCTCGATGCACATTATTGACGTGCGATAACATCTCTGTCTTTCACTTGCGGAAGATTTTTCTTTTTTCC
Organism: Alca torda; assembly: GCA_008658365.1. NCBI lineage: Eukaryota > Metazoa > Chordata > Aves > Charadriiformes > Alcidae > Alca > Alca torda. The sequence continues at coordinate 82,278,931 of CM018101.1, forward strand.
CTTAACTTTCCGAGCACAATTTCCTGACACTAATAGGTTGGGATATTTCCGTGGGAAGGCTCTGTGAAAGTTGTTCTTTGAGCAGGGAGAGAGCGGCACCGGTTTGTTTAGTTATTCTGAGTGTATGATGGATGAAATGTCAGAAATAATTCCACAGGCTGCTGATGTCTAATCCCAGAGGACAAATGCCTGCATTTGAAACCCCACTGCAGGTTTAATTTGCCCAAATGAATCCCCGTTGCAACACCTTTTGTTACTTTTGCAAACAGTAATAAAGTAATGCTGACAAATTGTAAACCAAGAGCAAAGGGACGCTGGAATTATTAAATATCACTCACACTAAATGTAGCTGGTAAATCTGTATCGGTAGAAAAAGCTTTAACCAGGAAATACTTTCTCTAGTCCTGATCACTTAAGGCATTGAACATTTTTGAACTGCAAAAACTTCAGCGGTACCTGAGGAGACTCGGGAGCCCAGTCGATGCTTAACTCATAAAGATGGTGGGATTGTTTCTCTGAATTTCAGGATGTGAGGTCGTAGCACTGGCAGCAAGGTGAGACCTTTCTACGCTTTCACAGCAGTAAAACAACATATTCAGCCCAAACCAGAGGACCAGGTGGTCTTCTCGCTCCTAGGGTCACCTTCACAGGGTAGAAGGACAGCCTTCCTCAGTGGTCATAGGGACCAGCCAAAAGAGATCAGAGGAGGAAAAAAATTATATAAATTTGAATACAATTATATTGTACATTTGAGGCCCACTCCCACAGACAGTAAATAACTACTAACTTAATATAATCTAAGAGTTAGTCTTCTCTTAACTTCTACAGCCTCCCAGAGACTAAAAACAATTATAAAACCTTGACAGTTATTTTAAGATCTACCTGTCCTTATTTATTTCCTAATAACTGGGTCCAAGGAAAGGAAGAAGAACCCAGCCCTGATTTTCAGAAATGGTCTCTGATTTTCCAGGCACCAGTGTGCACCTATAACCCACCAGGTGGAAAAAGACAGGTTTAACCTCAGCCTGCAAGAAATGCACACAGGGAGAATTTGGTAGCTGTCCGTTTCGCTCACTGCGTTATTGGCATGCAACTATCCTGTAAAGACCGTTTCTGTCAGCTCGCTCCCATTGCAAGTAAGAGTAGACTTACAGTGGGAAATCAGCCCCTCGCTGTTGTGGATTGACTCTTACGGAAAGGGCTCCAGCATTTTCATTCCTAGATGGGTGGCCAGATTGTGCTTCTCCCTCTCTTTATTCACCAGGGCTGAATTTCACTTAGAGTGTAAAAACGCCAATTTAAGAAGTATACAAATATCATGTAAGTTTGTAAAATCACTATTCCATGTAAGAAATATAACAGCTGCTTCCCTGGAAGAGCAGTAATGCAGAAAAGTGTATTGTATTTTCTCTGTCTTCTTTTTGTTTTCTTTTTTCCGTAAGGATGGTGCATAAAGAACCTGGGTAAAAAGAGAGGTGCTTCACAAGGTCCTTGACTAGACAAAAGTTGGTACCCAGGATTCACTTGGTATTAAGAGACACGCTATCCTATAAGAGGGTTTGAGATCATATTCTACTCACTGTAGCTTATGGATATTTTTGTTATGCATATAGATGTCTAATCCTTTTTGAATCCTACTAATCTCTTGGCCTAAGTTATACCTAGTAGCAATAAGTCCAACAGGTTAATTACAGCTTTTGTTTAAAAAAGAAAGAGGGGTGGGGCGGAAAAACTTCCTTTGATTACATTTCCCCCCCCTCTTTCTGCTTCATTAAACTTTGTTTCTCGAGTGGATAAACAGAATAACCTGTTTTACCTACTCAGTATGATTCATTACCTTGAATAGCGCTAATATATTCCTTCTTACTCATTTTTGTCAATTGAAAAGTCCCAGTCTCTTCAATTTCAGTTCATACCATAACTTGTACATTTTATATTTTTATACTTGTACTTTTGAACTGATGCGGTGAAATGCCAAAGTTAAGACTCAATAGCCTTGGTGACTATTAAGCAGGTATTCTTCATTGCAGCGCTGGACGCACAGGGCATTGCTCCACCTAATGTGCGCGCCGACTGATTTAGATGTAGAGTTTAAATACACATATGCATATTCACTAGTTTTCCAAGAAATTATTACTTTATACTTCTATACTTGCCTTTTTGCAAGGCACAGTCCGTGTTGTGTGGGTCAGCAGAAGGCAGTGAAACCACGCCACTGTGTCATCCCACTCCCCAGACTGTGTGTTCTTACATGAAACAGTCTTTAAATAAAAGACAGACACAGTCCTGGGAGCAGAGACTGGAACCGAAAGGATGCCCTGAGCCCTGGAGCCGTGCTCCCTTTCATCTTCGCTCGCTGTCCCGGTGAATCCTGAATCCTCCTTTTGACCACAGCCGTTTCCCTAAAGGGTGGGAAACATGGGTTTGAGCCGCCTGGGGCAGAAAGGGAAATGGGACCCACGTGTCCCTCTTCCTCTGTGACTGCTCTGACAATAAGGCTATTGCATTACATGAAGGAGGCAGGCACTATCGCTTTCTATCTCCTCTTTCCAAAGTATTTTAACAGAAAGCAGTGATTCCCTTCTCAGCTCGTTGGGAAACAAAGGAAAAAAAGAATATAAGACCTACACTCATGAGGTTGTTTGGCTACCAAGTGAATAGATGCTTCTGTCAGCTGTTTTGAACCCGTTTTGAGGTGCTGGGATGGAAGCACAGCCTGCTCATTCAGCATTTTGGATTGCTGGCCAGGAGCCATCTGCAGCAACATCAGCCTTGGAGGCAGTTCGGTCCAGGATCACCTTGGTGTCTTCAGAAGTCTGCAAACCAGAGCCTGCCTGTCTCACACACCTGATGGGCTGAACCATCTCCTGGACATCCTCGTCTGCTTCACCAGCAATAGAAGCAGTCTACTTCAGAAAAGGATGAAATTACATAAAAAATCCCATAATTCTGCATGTTTCAAGACAGTAGAGACAGTCAAAGCCACAAAATCAAATCTGAGACCCTAGCAAGGACTTACCGACCCGACTTTCCTTTTTTTATATCATTGGTTTGATGCAATTTGGGTGCCACCAACACAGCTTTTAACCTGAGGATTTTCTGCTCAAAGTGGAGCCTCTGCAGTCAGATTTGCCTGACCATATTGCAGTTTAGCAGGAAATAAGACGTACTTGTTTCATTTATTTGGCATGTAGAGTTCAGTTGTAACTATTTGTAATACTTCAACGCTTATTGCTAAACATTATGGCATATGTTTTGTTGGAGCGATGGCTTCACAGGGAAACAGGTCCTATTACCTCGTTCTTTGCTGCTGATGTCATCAGCCATGATAGCAATTTCCCTGAGAATATACAGTAAAAGTGACAGGAACTTCTCAAAGCATATCAAAACACTGCCACATCAAGCAAGGTAACACGTCTCTGGCAGTGGCTATCAACCAGTGTTTTGGATGACCCAAAGTTGTTCCCAAAACATCTCCTTCAGAAGCATAACTCTACAAGCACCAAGAGAATTGGCTTTAGCTGAGTATTTATTCAGCTTTGTAGAGTTCTGCTGAATTCCAGGCCCCTTTTCTGATTTTATTTATGTTTTTAGTTGGACTTAGTGTGTGTTTAAAGGAGTTAACTGGTCTGTGTCCTCACCCAGCTGGGAAGACAAAGACCAAAACAGGGTTTGACGTTCAGTTGGAGGAACTGCATTGTGGCACCTGGGGAGCAGAGTTACCTTTGTGCCTGCTATTGATGCTGCAGGCTGGGCAGGGGGGCAACCACTCCTCTTTGTCACTCCAAGGACATGCTGGTCTTGGTATCTGCACAAAAAATCTGTGAATCGGGGTCTCTGCTGCTCTGCTTGAAAAGTAGAATAGATGTTTGTTGTTCAGTGAAGAAGCTCTTGATCATAAGTTCAATGTTTATACTCTAAACGTCTTCGATTGCCCCTCATTGTTTCCAGTGACTTTTTTCCACAAGGTGGAACTCCTTTCATAGCAATGATGGCCAATAAAGGCACGTTAGAAGAAAATATGTGAGGAAATAAGTGTTAGACAGTTTGTTCTCAGCTTGCAGTGTTGTGTAAACTCCCACAGCTCCTACGCCTTCAAAGTCCCTTGCAAATGCTAAATAACTGTCACCCTGAGGTTATTTTTCCTATTGCTCTGAAATATTGGTTAGGAGTTGATTATTGCCCACCTCACAAAGGCACATCACTTAAGGCTTTAGCTACAAGCAGGCACGGTTTAAAATGCCTGATGGCATGGTCTGGAAGCCCAGCTACGCTAAAGCTCTTGCAGCACAAGCTCTGGAGAAGCTGCTCCAGGGTTGGTAGCAGCAGGTGATCCTCAAGCATCTCCCTCGTGGGGAGTGAGGCGCTTTGGACCGTCTCAGGAGCACAGCTGGCATGTGTGCCAGAGTCAGGAGGAGTCAGACCTGTGGAGCACTTGAATCCCATCCCTGCACTCAGCTCATAATGCTTTCATGAAAAGTATGTTAAAAATGTCACTAGTGTTTAAATTTAACAAGCTCCATCACTTTCTAATGGTGCCATGCCTATGAATTACAGCACTAGTACTGCAACTATTACTTGCAAGGTTTACAAGCACATTATCTTTATTTTTCTCGTAATTACCCACAAATCTCCACTATCCTGGAGAACATAATCTACTGCAGAGCACTTCCTAATGGGACGTGTGTGCCAGAAAGGAAAATGCTTCTACAGCAGCAGAGAGCTGTGCATTACTGTGAAGAAGACCATGATTGCAAATTAATCCTTTGAGTACCCCTGACATAACATACAGATCCAGCAGAGCAAATAAATCTCGTGTAGCTGACAAGCACTGCATTAGAGACCTCAACCCTGGCAGCTGCTGGGGCCCCTTTCTGCTGATGACCATAAAGGACCAAGGGAACCCGTGGGCAACTTGAAGGAGGAAAAACCACTTGCCCCCAGGTTCATCCGGAGCAGTTGGCTTGCTCCAGTCATCCTTGGGAAGTGCTATATATCTCCAAGGGATTGTTAATGAGGCATTTCGGATCCTGTAAGGACCCATAAAGTCAAAATATGCCTTTCAGTCATCCCACTGAAGGCACAGGCTAGCTTGACCCAAAAACTGGAGTCAAATTCTTCCGCATTCCGACGCTGATATATTTCATCTCTTCGCACTAAAAAATGAACTAGAAAGAGATGCAAATTTTTATGATGCTAAGCATTTCGTTCACTTTCTTTCATAATATGCACCATGTCCTAGTACTCAATACAAGTGCGACATATGCTGTTAGGTGGGCCCATTAATTACGGTATCTCACCAGACCTTTAAAATGAAAGCTACTGCCTCTGGTGGTTTAGGTGGAACAGAGATATATAACCTCCTAAAATATCTGCAGTAGCCCCAAGTTAACAGCCAGTATTTTTTAATCCTTTTATTTATATTAATACCCCATTTTTTTCTGGAATGGAGTTTGCCAATATAATTTGCAATTATTACTTTGCATAATAAATTCATCATTTTGAGCTCCTGACTCTGAAAAGCAAATCACTCTGAATATATTATCCGTGGGAAATGAATTTGTTTGTGTGTTTCACCCAGATATATACAAAATATTCCTCCTCCTGGGGTGGAAGGGAAGGGTGGGATAGATTTTAATAAGACAGAAGAAGAATCGAGACAATTTTTATAATAAAATCCTGCCTAAGCCAAGCTCTCGCAGTAACAAATCCCCTGGCAGGAGGCCTGTCGGTGGACTGTGTCCAAGACCTCAGCCTGAACGGCAGCCAGGGGCTCTGCAGAACAAGCCCAACGCGGCTTATCACCTTTCCCCTCCGACTCCTCACCCCGCTCGGGACCTTGGGCCAGAGCCGCTTCCCCCATTGCCCGCCAACAGGCCCTTTCTTCCCGGGGATCCGCGTCCGAGGACACATCCAGGTTGCCTGACCCCATCTTGTCGCTTTTCCTCCCCGCGAGCCAGAAAGCAGGAAGGTCAGATGGGCTGGCAGCGGCAATGGGTCGCCAAACTGTCAGCCCGGGCTTAATCCACCGCCTAACGTAAACCCTACCTCAAGTTCTAGCGTGTAAAGGCATCGTTAAGACATAGCGGCTGAGAGTCCCGCGCTCATCAGCTTGGTGCCATGTGGCGATGGACGTGGATTTTTCCTGTTTACCTCCACCTCACAAGTTAATTTCGGGAGCTGTGCTTTCCCTTCATTCTTCCCGAGGTTTAAAACTGCGCCGGCAGCTTCGTGTGCATTCTTTCCCTTATTAGTTCAGTTCCCAGGCTGACATTTTTGTCTCTGCCATAATTTTCATTTAAGCTAACAACTTACTTGCTGGGCTGCTCATTTGAGTCAATAGTCATGAGGGTTTGCCGAGAACGCTAGCCAGGAGGCAATTGCTTGATGTTGTTTTGTCACTGCTGTTGTTTCAGAAAAAGAATATAATAATAATTAGAAACAGTGAGTCAGTGTGGGCACTCTGGTGGTCAGATATCGTTTCTTTCATGTTAACACGAAACCGCACGATGACTTTTACGGTGTATCAACATATTCTGCGGGTTGTATCCTGCACCGATTTGCAGGTCATGTTATTTCATTTACTTAACTGCCGTTGTGCGGAGTGAAAATTGGGGAAGAATTTGACCTTTCTAGCTCTATAAGCATTTCACAAGGAGCCTTAGAAATCCTTCCTATTCCTGTTCTAATTCCATCGCTTATTAAATGTTTGTATTCGGGTTTAGAATCTGACTCGATAAAATTATCCATTTGTCTTTTCTTCCCATCGATACCTTGGCACGGCAGACGGGCAAATCAGGGTTCAACAGCAAGATCTTGAGTTGCACACAACGTTTATCTGCCGCTGCGCAGACCAACGACGGTATGTGAATACAGCATTCAGTAAGTGCATGAGGAAATATTTTTATTAGGTTTTTTTCTTTATTTTTGTGAGTCACAATGGACTACAGTCAGTTTTTCTTTATTTTTTTTCCTTAAGAAATAAGACTGCCGCTTCCATATGTGATATTAAAAAGCTACTACCCCCATATCTTTTACTTCTGTAGTCAATGCCGAGATCTCAGCCAAGGGCACAGACTAGGCATTTGCATGTCAAGATGAAAATAATCCATTTTGATCCTCTATAGAAAATGTGGTAATAGTGGAAGGAGCTCAGAAAACATTACCCATCTCTCTGTGCCATGGGAGTCTTGAGGGAATAGCATTCCAGAGAGGGGTGTGATGCTGCAGTGCAGTGCTGCCTGAAATGCTGGGAAGAGCACAAAGAGGAATTCAGACACAACAGAAGTTATCCTGACAAAAATTGCATCTATGCTGATGGGAAGGAGGGAGAAAAAAAAAAAAAAAAAAGAAGAAAAAAAGACAGAAAAAGAACTGCTGAAATAAAGGCTGGCTTCGTCCCATCTAGTGGTAGCGTTTAACTGAGATGTCTAAAGTCGGGGTGTTTGAGATGTCTAAACCAGGGATATTTTGACCGTAGCTATTCAGTGGGGGGAGAGAGGATCACGAGATATTTATTAATGGTAGATGGCTTGAAATAAAACCAAGATTAAAACCAGATACTGAATAGATCAATTTATATGTAGATTTGCAGCTGGGTATGCACTGTTGTGTTTGGCCACCAGATCTCTGCTTTTGAAACGCGTTACGTGGCCAGGGCTGACCTGGCTGGGGAGCATGCTGCTCAAGCCAAGCAGTGTGTGTGCCTGTGTGCCTCTATGCCATAATACTCTTTTTTTGTGCCCTGGAGACAGACGCGTTTCTCCATGGGGAGGACCACAGCCCCCACTGAAAGCAGAGCCCCTGCTTTCCAGAGCGGAGAGGCACATCCAGCCTGAGGAGGCATCAGCGTGTACGACAGGCAGGGCTTCTGCTGGGAGCCGCACCGGGAAGTGGGTTGTGTCAGGTGGATCTTCATCCACCTCCTCACCTGTAGATATTTGTGGCTGGAAGGGTAACTTAGCCTTCACTTCATTACAGGAGATCATCGAATCACAGAATTGTCAAGGTTGGAAGGGACCTTAAAGATCATCTAGTTCCAACCTCCCTGCCACGGGCAGGGACATCTCTCACTAGATCAGGTTGCTCAGAGCCCCATCCAGCCTGGCCTTGAAAACTTCCCTTTGACTGGGCCAGCGCAACAGGACAATCAGATTTTGAACCTGCACCACTCTCCAGAGCCAGTTCCCCATAGGGGTCTCCTCAAGACTCAACACCAACTCTAGACTCCGGTCTTCAGGGCCACCGCCGTCAACTGATGTCAGCTTCAAACTCTGTACGGGTAGCGGGTACCGGTTGTGAAGTCCAAACATATACAAAGATCAAGTTTCAGGAACGCAGAAGGTGAAGCAGTAAAGAGAGAAACAGCGATCACGTAAGTCCAACCCTCATTTTGTACTGCCTCGTGTCTCCTCAAACCGTCAGCCTTTCCAGCTGAGGCCCTGCTATGCCTGCACATCTGCAAATGTCAACAATCCCGATTTTAAACTTGGCCTATGGAGTATCTATCAAGTGCTGGAGGAAATGCTCCCACACAGCTCCGTCCCACACAAACAGCCAGCGCGCAGCGCAGGGTGCTCCTTCCTCCCTTTCAGGTCCTGAGGAAATAAAAAGTCCCGCTGGACCTAAAAGAAAGAAAAAGGAACAAGAGGCCTGCAATTGGAAAAAGCAAGTAATATGAAGTAAAAATTATGGAAGATAATGTGCAAGAAATCCACAGGTTTAGTAAGAAGTCTGTTGCAGACTAATTTTTAAATGGAAAAGTATTTGTGTGTATTAACGGGGTAACAATGCCGATGGACAGATATTGGGATTTATGTTTTTCGTTACCCTTTGGTTGCAATCCCCCTTGTTTTAAACGTGCTCTTTATTTATTGCTAGGACCTTCAGAGCAAGCGTACCCGATCAGTAGGACTGAAATATGGGAGCCAGGAAAATTACTCTGTCTCTCTTTTTGCCTCTGTTAATCCTCAAGGATTCCTCCTACCAGACTCTCATTTCTTTTCTTATTCTTCTCCAGAGCAGAACTGCTCCCATGCTCTTCTTCCTCGGCTCACCTGAGAATTACCCAGGGTCCTAAGTGTTAAGATTGAGATCTTTTCTGCAGCAGAATCCTATTTAAATCTCCTGGATATTTGGTAGGAGGCAAAAGACTCAAAATCTGCAAAAATAATATGTGCTAAAATTTGCGGAAGGAATAAAATTAATGCATATGCCATGGCACTACCCTGTACTACTTCCCATCTGGGAGGAAAGAAATAGGCATTTCAGCTTAATAATATGCATGGTTCTCCCATTAGATTCCAGAATCTCTTAATGTAGATACACATCATTTTCTGGATATCAACAAACCACTTGAAGTATTATTTATACTCAAGGCTAGAATGATTGCCATGAGAATAATTGTGTAAAGGCTGGAATAGGAAAACAAAATTAACATTGCTGAATGGTATTCAGGCCTCAGTGATTTGGCAAACTTAGCAAAGATCACATGTCAGTTAAATGACAGATATGAGCCGTTGCAAAAAATATAGTGGTATTTCTTGAAAATATCTGATAGAGTAAAGGTTAATGTTATTAACATTCTGCTTGGTATGTAGTTGGTGTGAATGCAATATGTTCTTTATGATTTCTGTTTTCAAATATCAATGATACTTGATTTTTTTATTAATAGTGTGTAAGGATGTATTGATTTTTTTTCTTTGTAAAAATAATTAAAGCTGTTAAGTTTGGAAGAAAAAGATCTAAACAGATTAAATCCCAACCTACATAACTGAGCCTACAAAACTAATGCTGCCATCAGTCATTGCAGTATTTTATTCTCCTTGGTTAAATTCAAATTCACTTTATGTTTTCCTCTCCGGGGTTTAAGAGCTGCTTTTTCCCAGTCGGCCTCTCCCCAGCTTCTTTGGGACGTTTTAGATCCCCCTTTGTACCCTGAACCAGTGCAAATCTTGTGAAACCAACACATATTCCAGAGAAAGAGGTGGTGTCTACCATCCTCCCAGCATCCGTGGTTCATGGGCTGATTTATCCTGCTCTTCTTAAGGCTGCCAGGCAGATTGCTTTAATTCCCAAACAATGCTTGTGTAGCTGTAAGGAATTCATGTGCAAGTGACATGCATGTGATAACCCCTCTGACATTGGTCATGTGGGTCAATCTGTCTTTACCAGGCTGCCTTGGTCCGTCTTTTAAACAAAGGCACCCGCCCTCCTTCATCCCTCTCCGGTAGCTCAAGTTCTGCACCCTGCTTTTCACTCGCTTTCCTGCCTTTCTTCTCCCCAGTCCCGGTTTCATAGGCAATGGTTTCCGCTCACACACCCAGGAGGGAACTGCAAAGGGTGCCATAATTTCCATAAGTACTGATGACTCCAGTATGTGAGCCTCTCCGGTTACTCATGCAGGGTTTAAGGAACACAAGTAAAAATATCTTGCCTGGTTTCCACATATGTTAGAGATATGCTCCTCTTACAAAGAAGTGGTGAGCTGGGAACATCGCGTGTAAAGCCTACTGCATGGTGAGGAAGAGGGACATGGCCACCAAGAAGAAAGTGGTCACCAGAAAAGCAGCAACAATCAACTCCCAACCGATCCTTCAGAGCAATAGGAAAAATAACCTAGCAAAATTCACACCACGCTGACAACTAGTGAGCTACAAACAAATGTAAGGACAAGGGGAGGATGCTGGGAAGGCCCACACTCAACGTCCTAAACCAAAAGCATCAAAACGATTGATGTCTCAGCGCCGCTCAATGCATCGCTTGGGACAATGATCCCAACCTGTGGGACACACGCTGTCAGATGCTTGAGGTGACACTTGGGGAGGCTTTCCGATATCCTTTCTTGTTGCTCACCTTCGCCTGACAACGGGCAATGTGCAGTCTGTTGATCCGTAACGAGCACTTTTTACCCTTCGTGTTTGACCACACTACACCGGGTGCCATTGCACAGCCCTTCCGCGGAAGACATGCGTGCAGCACAAAGGTAAGTGAATTTTCTATTAGAACAACTCCTTCAGCTTCTGACCCACCACCTCCTCCGTTCTGACCAATCTCTTAATCCACTTGATTTAAAAACTACGCGGGCTTTGATTTTACCCCTTGCTCACCCTTTAAATCTCATTTCTTATCCCCTAACTCAATTAACGCAGCTTAGTTAAAATTGTTACAAACATCTTTTGGGGGATTATCCCCTTAATCATAATTTTAAAATGAATGGAATATTCAATAATCTGTACTCATGATGTAATCAGAAATTAAAAAAAAAAATCCTATGAAAGCTATTTAATAATATTCTAAACTATTCAGCATTTAATTAAGGTTATTAGAACATTAGAAATGAGATAGAAAGATGAATAAGGAATAAATCTGAAGTCTGTAACCATTGTTTCTAAAATGAATGACCACATTAAGGTCTTCCCAAAACTAAAGAGGTAATACATCTTTTCTCCCACAAGATCCTGCTTTAGAAACGTGCTTCTGTGTTTGGGAGGGGCAAGGGAGGGGATTAAAGTCTTTGAAATTGTTCTATAAATAATGTGAACCCACTGAGTGTCAGCCTGTCCCTTCACCGGAGCCAAAATAAGCACCCAAACACCAGGATCACCTCCCTGAGCAGAAGAAAAATCCCTTCCCCTTTGCAAAACCAGGGGCTGCATTGAGGATGTTGCACGGAACCCCGTGTGGGAAGATGGGCTGTGTCGGTGCCCATATCGGGAGACATCGCCTCCCCCATCCCTCAGAGCCATCGATATATCGTGTACCCACAGCACCCCGGCCGTCCCGGCCACATCTGACATGCAGATGCGAGGCATAAATGCCGTTTATAGCGGTTTCCACCTCGGGACACTCGCAGGGATTTCGAACAGCCTCAGCCTGGTCTTCTTTTTTTCTTTTTTTCTTTTTTTCTTTTTTTTTTTACATTTTTTTAAATTTTGCTTCCCTGTAGCCCTTCGAAGGTGAAACGCACCTCACACCAAACCTACTCTAGGGGGATTTGGGATCTGATTGTGCATATGTTCTACAAATAACTCCCACCCCAGTCTGCCAGTCATTCCCCCTGCATAATTTCCACAAAAGCCTGAGGGAGTTTTTCGTGCAAGAGGACTTGAGGGTCAAGCGCGCTTTAGAAGAGATTCTTTTTTTTTTTTTTAATTTTTTTTTCTTCCCCCCTCCCCCAGAGTAAACTTAAACAGCTTTAAAACTGTTCGGCCTTTCCAAGCTGAGATCAGAGCCCGGCACAAAAGGGTGAGTTGTGGCCCAGGGTTGCGGCATCCGAGGCTCGTTTTTGGCGAGGAAAAGGACTGCTGACTGCTCTTAGCCCCCGTGCCGGGCTGTCCCCGAGGTCCGTGCCCGCGGACCCAGGGTCTGAGGCTCTTCAAATAATTTCCGCAAAGTCAAACACTCAAAAGCTATGTCATCGCAGCGGATCGCACTCTGAGAATAGCAGGAAGGAATTACATTGCACGCTGTTAAAATGTTAGCAACCACATTTCATTTTTGAAAAGGCAATTTATTTGTCCTGAAATAAAGAGTTGATTATATCTCTTATTACTGTTACAAGAACTTGATATATCACAAAGTGGAAGAGTTACAACATGTACCAACTCTCAACCAGGAAAAATGAACCTGATTCATAATTCACTTTGAGAATGTCTAGTTAGTCAATCAAGTGATTTGTAATCATAAAGGCTGCCAGGAATTGAATGAATAATGGACCGTACTAAAATCCTCGGATTTTCTAGTATTCTTATTTCATTATGTGACTTTTATTGCTATTTCTGATAGTTGTCTCTCTTTCAGCAGAACAAATTAAACTATTCATATTTACTGGAAGGAATATATTTGACTGCTTAATGCGCATAATGAATACACAAATGGAGTGACCACCCTACGTAACAACCCAATGTGAGGTTTTTCTCCACAGAAGTTAAACCTTTAGGACGTGGAGCTTGGATAGGAACAGTCCTTCCCTCTCCACCACCACCACCACCACCACCACCCCCCGCCTCTGTTTTTCCTCTTGAAAGGATTTTTGGGGTAATCAATCCTAGCAGACATCATATTGTTACAGTACATCTTCTCGAGTTGTTTTATAACTATGGAAATTACATAATTCATATAGCGTGGCATCTGTTAAAGAGCAACTGCCTCACCCTCTTTCTGTAGCTGAGAAGCATCTCTGCACCGTATGATTATCTAATAAGATGTGACCTCCAGCTCTGTATTTTTACCCGCAATCTGGCAGAATCAGGTAGATAGCTGTAGACAGAGCTGGAAACAAGAAGCAACCACCCTAAATATGAAATCGTGCAGAAGCTGTAGCTTGATACGTGTTAATTGTATTCAAAAGTGCAGATTTTTAATGTTTGGTTCCTTTCTCAGGCTTTTGCTGCAAAACAAAACTTTTAAACCACACAGCCAGCGCTACGCAGAAAGTCCCTTAATCGCAGATTTCTATTACACTGGAATTTTAACTCATTGTTTGCTATATTATTTATCATTTTCTCGTGAGTTTCTAAGTGTATGTTTTTGATATCCTGACAACTGAACCAGACAATGCTGTGATTTTTAAATGATCGACGCACCCACGCCATGAGATACTTTATTCTTGGCATTTCCCCCTACCTACAGAGCAGGTCCTCGGACAGATTCCTATTTACATTTATACTGGCGTAATTTTATTTCGCATGGGGCAGGGGGGGATGTATGGCAAAGAAAGAAGTGTTAAGCGATAAAATTAAATTTATTATATATTTTGGTGATATTTTAGCCAGAAGGATTTTAAGGATTTTACTGGCCCTTTATATGCCATCCAGATGTGAGGTTTAGACTTTCCCATTAAAACCAAAGGTTGTAACTTCATTAAAAAAGTAGACAGCACGTGGACACGGCTTCACCTAGCAGTGAAGCACAACCAGTCCAGGACTAGAATGTGGCAAGGGGAAAACAGTTATTTCAGGAGGCTTTGGATCAAGCTCGCAAATAAACCTGAATTTAGAAAAACAGGATGTAGTTAGCCAAACTGGAATACAGCCAGGACACTGCTCCTACTGCTACAGGCGTTCTCATGCTATTTTATAACGATCGCAAGGGATCGCCACCTGCATTTTACACCTTCTCTAAAGCTGTTGTCATTTCAAAGGGGTAATACCAAATCAGATGTAAACTACCACGGAAGTGTAACCGGTTGCAAAACTCACGTCTTGGGACGTTTTTTACTTCCAGTAAAAACACAGCATTCTGAACTTAAATCTCTGGAAATGCTCGTAGCCCAGGCAGGGTGCCACTGTGTCAGTGAATGAGAAAGGAAATTTGAAAACTGAAATGGCAAAAGTGACGAGATAATTTTGTCTGTATTAATGAAGCTGAGAAAAATGACAAAAAGCATAACAAAATACCGAAATACTTTTGTCTTTACCATTCAAATGCTAGGGAAAATCCACAAAATATTGCTCAGAAGACAAAACACAGTTTTGATCGAGAAGTACCACAGCTAATTTCAACGCCATTTCTGCCTGCTAACGTCATTTTAGAAAATGGCTTAGAACGCCCAAAAAATAAAATACACAAGGTCAAAATGTGGCGTTAGTCCAGTATGCTGTATTGACCAGATAGACGTCCAGTACTTTTCCCAAATAAAGTCACTGTCCATGTTTCTAGCTGAAGGGGGACACGGCAGTTGGTCAACAAGGTTGATGTTGAGCTCTCTAGAACAGGATGTCCAACAGGGATCATTTTCCAGTCATGAGCTCTTGCAGATGTCTTGTGGTTGTCACGTTAAAAATCAGTGGATTTGGGGATGAGACTACCGTGATTCCCTTCCACGGCCACCAACACGCATATATGGTTTACTAGTGATGGTCTTCTTGGTATCCTGGAACACGGTAAAGCTGAAAAGCTGCTCAGAACTGTATTTCTTTAACATAGTGTAGATTTAAATAGATGACTGGTGCGGCTAATTTTAATAGCTATGTAAAGCACTGGAACTACGTAGTATCCCCCCATTTTTAATACATTGCCTGTGATCATAGTAATGAGGCACTAGTGTGGTAAGCCATGTACTTTTAACTTTTTACTCACTTGGAAAAAATGAAGTATCAATACAGCAACGGCTGTAAAATCTGATGCGAGAAATCCCCGCTCATTCATTTGGTGTTTTCATTCATGCCGTTTGTGGACAAGCAGAAATTTGTTATTCATTAAACACCGAGTTCTAGCTAAACAAATAGATTTAATTATGCTATGCTTTCCATGTTTTTGCAAACTACAGAACTTTGATCTTCGATACAGCAACACATACAGCAGGGAGGTGAATTTTACTGCTGCTGGTATAAAAGCCCCATAACAGCAGAGGTTAATGGGTGGGCAAGAGACCATACTTCCTTTCCAAATACTGTTAGGAAGTGCGTGAGCGTTTAACCACTTGAATGCCATTTCATACATTAAGCAACCTCAAATTTTCTAGGTGAATTAAAAACAAATGAACTCCTGGGAAAGTTGCAATTAGCCCTCAGTGGACTTTCACGACACCCACAACATACCAGCTGTTGCTTATCCTTGTCTGCCTCGATGGAAAAACCAAATTATTTACCAAGAGAACACAATTCTGGAGAAAGGATGGTGCCCAGTTTTTGGGTAGCTTGACGTAAAAATTTTTTTCTAGCCCCCTCATCCGGCTGTTTGAGCTGGATGACCTAGAGGTGAGCTGAGAGCGACGGGACGGATGCCCTCCAGCTTTCACGTGCCCAGCAGCTCTCTGCCTACCCTCACATACTGCTACGAGTGCATGGCCCTCAGCAACACCAGAAAAAAAAAGCTGCTCCCCGCTGCTGAACACACCAAAAATAAACTGTGTCAGAGGTCTGACTGAGTGTTTACCTTTTCAGCCAGGATCTTCCCTTTAATACTATCCAGAAGTTGGGCTCAGGGCCTAGTAATTGTCTTATACAAAATATATATAAAGAGGTGGATCCAGGCTTAGCAAGAGGCAAATCCCCGTTGTGCCCATCAGAGGAGGCTGCTCTGTTTCTCTTCCCCGCGGGTCTGTTTTTCCCTATACCCGTCAATCCAGGCTGACCAAAGCCAATATTTGCATCTTCCAGAACTGCAGCGTTTCGGTGCTGCAGCAGCTCAGAGCAAAGTCCAAGACCCTCACAATTTGTCAGCAAGCAGGGTTAAACACAGCCAAAAATACCTTGTTTTAACCTGACTGAAAGATTTTATTTTAAAACAGCTGCTCTCGCCTTTGTCTTGCTTCTTCTATTAATATGAACTTGAAGTGATGGTTAATATTTCAGGACTGCTCCAGCAAAGCGTTTTGATGCTCCCCAGTTTAAAGGGATGGTGAAATTGATATATTCCTCAGAAACAATCTTCTGCCAAATCATCATTTTCTTTGGAAACTGCCTTGTAGGATAATTTTTGGCCAGTTCACAGCTTGGCCAGTTACCAGTACGCTGTCTCTGCACTACCGCATGTGCCGTAGCTCCTTCTGCTGGACCTTTTAATGTCGGATAGAGGATTTGGAGAATCAGGCAGATCCAGCGTGAGCTGCTGGGTCAGGGAACTACCGCCAGAAACCTGCTTTGGGTGAAAACCTTGACCCTTTAAAAGACAGAGCTCACCACTCCACTGAGCAGCGTTTGTGCCCGCAGCCCCATCACAGGGACCACCAGCCTGCCCGGACACTTAGCCCTGCGATACCTGTGCTGACCACAGCAATGCTCAGCTCAGCTGATGGGGTTTCAGGTTAATAATCATAGAAGCATAGAGTTGCCCAGGTTGGAAGGGACCTTTCAGATCGTTGTGTCAAGCCATCAACCCAACGCTGACAAAAACCACCCCTAACCCATGTCCCTCAGCACCACGTCTGCCCAGCTTTTAAATACCTCCAGGGGTGGTGACTCAACCCTGGTCTCTGACCTCCACACCCTTTCAAGCTGAGCCTGGATTCATGGGTCTGGGATGTCACCAGATGACTCCCCTGGCCGGTACCACACAGGAGTGGTTTTTTGGCCATTTAAGGACCATTTGGCTTGGTTGTTGCAAGTTGCAGCCCGGGTAGTCCCTCTGCCCAAGGGGACGGGGGTCGACTTTGTCTGTTCCCTGTTGCCCCAGCAGGAAGCTCTGTCTCTGTCTCTAGTAGGCTGCCTCCGCCCTCCGCAGCTGGTCTGGACTCGGTCTGTGCCTCTCCAGGAGAACATGAATGTGTAACTTGCTGCAGCCCACCAAGCCCAACAGCCACCCAAAACGTTGCATGCAAGACCTTGCTCTCCAGACACACATGTGTCCCAGAGTGACAATTAATCAAAGTCTAATATTTTCAGTAGTGCACGGCTCTGTTCTGTGTGCTAACAAGGACTGGGTAGGACAGTCTACAGGGGACACATCTCTCTGCAAGCTTTTCTGATAGTTCGTCTCCTCAGTACAGGCCCCAGCCACAGCAGGGTGGTGTCAAAAGGCACCGGCTCCATCTCATCGCGTGTTTGCTCTTCATCCAACCACCTTCAGCAGGTACCTAGCGCTGGCTGAAGGCTCCATATGGGTGACCACGGGCCACGCTGCTGATCAATGTCCCCTTCGGGCCACCCTGGGTGGCACACAGGCTCCAACCGAGTTTGTTCTGGGGGACGCACCTCTCCCCTTTTTTCCTATGGGGTGCTTGGGAGCCCACAGCACAGCCATTCCTCCTACCAGCAAGGGCTGGAAAGTTCAATATTTGACATCCAAATATTTGGGTAGATCAGGCTCCAAGAAACCATTACTGTTTAATATACAGGCTTAAACAATAAGCATTTATTTTCATTTATACAACTAAAATAAGTCTGTTTTCAGAAATGCACTGAACCCGCTGTTACATCTGTGGAATTCCTGTGTTATGAGAAGACTTAGACTAACACGAAAATAGGGTGTGATCAGAGTCAAGCCCAGTGTTTGTACCTAATCCAGCAAACCCTAGGACACAATCAACCTGTGTTTTCATAGCATGAAGTTTTCGTATTTTAATGGGAAGAAAGTTTGACAAACATACTATTCGCCCCTGTTTCTTCTGTTTTCTTAGGTAAGGGTGTAAGGAAGGAAAATCTTGGAATGGAGTCTCTTCCAAATTAGCAAAGTGGGAATAGATATGCTAATGTACAGCCAGTGAGGATCCCACCGGGACTCAAAACCTCACGGGGGCAGAGCCGAAGCAACGCTCTGCTGTGTGCAAATCCAGCATTGGCATGGGTCTGTGTTTTGCCCGAAGACGAGCCAATCCCAGGGTCACAGCTGGAAATTGTGTGTGGTCTGTGTGCGGCAGAACCTCGGGGTGAAGCATGTGGATTTCAGCTCATCTGCACTGTGGATGCCAGAAACGGGAACCGAGTTTTTAAAAGTGTGTCTTAGCAGAGCACAAATGGCTTTTTCCAGCTCTCGTCTGTTTTGCTCCCTGGTGGGGAGCGCTTCTTCACACAAACTTCTACCGATCGATAGAGTGACAGCCCTAATGTATAGTTAGTGTATGTGTGAGGGTCATACAGCTGTCCCTTCAGTAGACATTAATCCTACATCCAGAACTATGCGAGAGGTTAATGTTTGCTAATCTAACAGACTCTGTTTCTCTCCAGTCCTGCAGGGATGAAAGGATGTGAGCTTCACTTAAGCTTTTTAAGTTTGGTCTGTGATGGATTCTGCCTGTTTTATTGCAAACGGGAGGGATGGGGGTGGAAATCTGTCTCCGCTACTCGCCCAGACTTTCCAAGCCAAGAATATTGTTATCATTTATTTACCAAGAGCAAAACTTTCCTCGGTGCCTGGCGGAGGAGTAGAAGGATTCCCCCGTGCCAGCTGAAAAGGCTCGGCGAGAAGGAAGGGGCAGAGGGTTTTGGGAGCGTTTGCTGCCAGGCAGGACGAGCCCCGCATTCAGAGCCAAGCCTCCCTGGGGCTCGGCTGCCCGGGTAGGAAAAATGTGAACGCTTGTTGCTTTTTGTTCCTTTCCTTTCAAAGTGGCTGGACAGCGGAAAACCATCAGGAGAGCGGGAATTCTGGGCAAAACGAGCCTGTGTTACACCAGAAAAGGCGGAGGGGGGGGTCCCTGTTACGGCATAGAAGCCTTTGAAGGGAAGATCGCAGCATTCCCCAGGACACCAGCGTTTTCCAGGCTGCCGTGCCTGGAGGCAGCCACCCTTGTCTCACTGCAGGCTAACCCACACCGCAGGCTTTTCCCGGACAATGCAGGGATTTCTAGGGATTCCCAGGAGCAAACACACAACCCTCTTTATGACTACTATTACAGCACCTTCAAAAATCGCGTTAGGTGGAGAAGGGAAAAGTTAGACTCTGCACACCACAGAGGGATCTCATGCAAGTAAAAACAAGAACATTGCTCAGACAGGGCAAAGCGTATTTTCTGGCATGACATAAAGGAAATCATGCTGTGACCCAAGTACTGGTACTTGGATTCGACCTGAAATTACAGTAAATTAAAATAGGAAGTAGCAGGCTAACATCCTCCCGGAGAGCAGCTAAAAAGAAAACATAATAGGGCTGTAACTTCAGAATTTCCTGGGTTTGCTATGCAGTGGATCTGTGGTATCCACTACGATAAATTTACCATCCCTTTGAAAGTAGCTATTGAGCTACTCTCATCACAAGGCAGATACAGAGGTGAAATAAATGCTTCTCTACCCTCGCTGCTATCTATAAGTGCTGTTTCGGCACGGCGCAGCTTTACACAAGCCTGAGCTGGAAAGACATTAGCACACGACAACATTACTTTTTACTATAGGACTAATTGCATCTAAAGTTTAACTCAAGAACACTAAATCAATACAATTTTTTTAGCGCTGCATTGTGGAAACAAATAGATTAGCACGGCTGACCCATGTCCACTGTCAGTAAAGCGGGTGTGAAAAGAGCGGTTTTGTGGGGAGAAGAGGCTGCCTACGGCGTGGGATCTCCTCGCTTTGCCTTGCCCTCCCACAACCTGCACTCCAAGGGGCGCCCGGCTCCCTTTTCCCACCACATCCCAGCGCTTCAAGGCCTGGCTTTCCCATCAGGTTATCCTGAAAGGGTGCAGACGGATTGGTCTGGGAGAGTCCACCCCCACGTCAGACGGGTGGCTCCGGGAGCTGACACAAACCGCATTTCTTCTCGCTACCACAGACAAGCAGATGGATCGATAATAGATTAGCTATAGGCGGCCCCGTGATTTTAAGAAAGAATGAACTGTGAGGTTTACTCAGTCCTTCTGTGATTCCTACCCCTCTTGTTGAGCACGGACAAAACATTTCTCCCCGACTGTCAAATGCCCACCCTTCACGTGCAACTGCTCATTGAAATTGCTCTTGAGGTTAAGCGCCCCCAGGACTCTGCAGCCTTTTTTTTTCTAGAAAAGGGGAGTGGGGAGAGGAGAGAAGGTGGGCTCGCTTTAAGAATCGGTGGATTTACAGCACAAGGGAAAAACTTCTTTATGGCTTTCCTGGGACTTCAGGATTTTGTGTTTCTATTTTTACAAGAATGGGCTGATTTGTCTTAGGCTATTACTGTCTATTACTGCTGGAAGTCCCGGGGAAAGGTGGGAAGCAGAGAATTCTGGCAATCTGCCTAAAGAGAAATCAATGAAACAAATTAATCCTTCGCAGGCTGCAATGACACAGTAATCCATCATTCAGAGCTGCTTTTATACACCAAATCAGAGAGCAGAGGAAAGAGCCCTGGGGGACATCACAGACAACAACTTACAGCAACACTGGGAAAATACTAAGGAATCAGTTTATTTAAAGAGGATAGATTTCAGTTGATTGCCTATTTCGTTTTATAGAGATTTTTCTTCCACAGTGCTGCGAAGCTCTGGGCGGATGGCTCTATCTGCTGAACGCTGGCTCCCTGGATCCCCTCCGTGGGCTTACAGGAGGGTTGGAGGAGGAAAAGGGCCGGGGGGGCAGGGGGAGAGGGTGGGAAATTAGTCTTTTTACCCGTGGTGGGCGAGTGGCTGATACTGGCTTTTGGAGGCAAGGAGGGAGGCGAGGTTCCCCAAAGCCCCCCGCAGGCTTTGCAGGATCGGGACCTTCGGGCACCGGCTCCGTGGATCCGTTCCCTCCCCCCCATCCTCACACACCCCCTGCGGTCACCTTTTGGGGAAACCCACTCAGCGGGAGCGGGGGGGGGGGCGGATTTAAAACCATCGACCCGTGCTTAAAAGTCACCTGGTGGTCCCCAAAGGGCTGGGTGCGGGGAGGCGAGGGAAGGGGCTTTTCGGGAGCATCCCCCGGGATGACCCCCTCCTTCCCCCCGACCCCGGGACACACCCCCGCGGCTGCGGGTCCTGCCCGCCCGCACCGAGCCCTGCCGAAAGCCGGCGGGGGGGGGGGAGGATACTGGGCAGGAATGAGGCAACACGCTGGAAATCAGCGCGAAACGCCTGAAAACAGCAAAGCTGCCGCAACACGGACACCGGGGTGCCATCAGGAGGCTTGGTTTATTTTATTTTTTTACTTCCCCACGCCTCTCCTCCATCTCCCCCCCCCCCCCCCCCCCCCCCCCCCAAGGGCAAAAGGGTAATTTTGGTAGCCCGCTTGCGTGTTGGTTTCGCCACCCTGGCACTTGGGAGGCATGTTTTATTCTGGCTTTCCCCTACTTTGAAGAGATGGATAACGTAAGGACCTGGTGGTGCTGCTGGGGTCAGGAGAAGTATGCTAATTGGGGAGCCTAATTGCTTCAAGCAGTCATGCCTCTAAACATGGAGAGCGCCGTTGATGGAGTCAGTCTGTTCCTAATAAAATGAAGAAGCACTGAATTAAATTCCCCAGAAAGGGACTATAAAAGTTTCCACAGTGTAACTAAATGACTTCACCTATACTATTACCCCTCAGATGACATCTTGAAAGAAGGCAGACTCAATACGGCCTCCATATTCATAAATTGGCCGCGCTTAGGCCAGTAAATCTGGACTGATTTAAAAAGGCTTTTTCATCCTCCCAATCAAATGAAGTCATTGTTAATTAGGTGTTTTCTGTTAACAATGTCGCTATTCCCTGCGTTACCTGCTCACACATTTAGTGAACTTCTTACAGCATCTGGATCAGCAGATTTTTTTTTTATTATTTTCTTTTTTTGCCGTGTCAGGCTGAAAGGTGGTTTCCCTCTTGTGACTCTCCTTTTCGGGGCGAATACCATTCATTCTGCTGCTGGCGGGATAAATGCCGCCTCTGGTTATTTTTAGAGGTCATTAATGTCCCTGGAGGGGCTGTGAGAAGGGGGAGCCTGGTTTTTTTTCCTGATTTCTCCCCGGGAAAAGCCTGTCGAGGATCCCCATTGAGATGGCAAGAGCTCCTGGCCAGCCCAGGCGGGTTTCGGGGTGCCGATCGCCCGCAGCGGGTCACCGGGGCCCACTTGACCTGCTTGGGACACCCGCCGAGAGGGGCACAGGCTTGGGGACAAGTGTGCGGCAGAGGGGAAAAAAGAAAAAAAAAAAAAAAAAAAAAAAGATAGCATGCCCAAACTTCCCCCCGGTAGCTCGGCATGTTTGCAAACAAAAGAAAACCCGCACCTCCGGCTCCTCGGGCTCTCTCCCCTCGCAGTGAGAGGCATCTCGGGGCGCGTTTCGCTCAGTTTAAGTGTTTTTATGAGGGAGATGTTTTCTGCCCGCTGGGAGGACCCTCGGGGATGTGACTTTTCCCTGCATCCCCGCCAGCATCACCGGCGGGTCTCGGCGCTCGGCGAGCCCGCAGCGAAGCCCAGGCGTGATGAGAAGGCGGCGGGTGGCTTCCCACAGGTCGCGACGGGACAGGAGGTGTCCCCGGCGCGGAGGTGCGCGGTTGCTTACGCGCGTCTGCAGCCGTTCGCGGGAGAAGCGCGGAGATGCGCTGGGGAGCGCTCGATTGAACAGTCCTTTCCCCAGTCTGGCGAGAGGGAGCAGGGAAGGAAGCAGTCCTGCTTAATTAGGTATAGCAGGTGGGTTGTTGTGTTTTCTGGGTTGGTTTTGTGGTTTTTTTTTTTGCCAAGTGCTTTGCACCTAAACTGCTGACCTCTTCAGATTCCGCCCCACCCCCACCCCCCCCGCAATCCTTTGTGCCATTTAAGCCCGTCTTCATCCTACTTAGACAGATTCAGCCGTGTGCTTCATGTGTCTCCCTCCCGCAATTGGCTCCAAATAAACGGATCACGAATGTAAAACTATCCCCCCAAGACATATGACTAAGAATTGTCAAGGAGACTTTGGTCCACTATCCATGTCTATTATGCCAGTCACTCATCATGATCCCTTGTGGTGTGTCATACGTCATCATGACACTGATCCATGACACAGTTTAATGCTATTCGGGGATGCTCCGGCATCGCACCAGCCGCCTGCCTCTACCCTGCCCCTTTGTAACTCGCCGCAAACGCATCCCCGGCATCCTCGCCAATGGACCACCGCACGGCTTAAATTAAAAGCCACCATCCCAGGCGCTCTCCGGCCAAAAAAAGCGCGCTGCTCGGGGTTTCTAGCTGTTTCCCCGTTTAGGGGTTGTTTTTCCTGTCCTCCCCGCCTCGTTCTTCACCTCGGGTCCCTCAGCGCTTCCAAGCTCGGGCTGAAGGGCAGCCCCTGGTCATTTCGGGGAGGGTAGGGGGTGTCCCTGCATGTTGCCGTGCGCTGCACCCCGCGTTAGGCATTCCGTTCTCCTGACAAGACACCTAAAGAGATGCCTGTCCAGACATGCGCTCGCTATTCCGCGCCTGGGCGAAAGGCAGCACCTCCGCGCCGGGTACACGCAGGAGAAGCCAGCGGAGAGCGACGGGGGGGGAACACAAGGACAGCCCGCCCCTTTCTGCCCCTCCGTGGGTCGTTAGCGTGGGGAGGGGACCCGCGGTCTGTGGCGGGGTCCCGGGGCCACCGTCCGACCCGCAGTCGGAGCATCCTGCGGGCTCCGGGCGCGGGTCTGCGTGGGGGAAGCAGACAATAGCGGCGGCTGCAACACCTGCGATCTATCACGGCGATGAAATATGTACAGTAATGTGGAGTAATTGCTCTTTCCGCTTCCAGAGGGAGCTCAAAGCTGGAAAATCAAGGTTAGAGTCTTCCAAACTGTAAACAATTTCCACAGGGCACATCCAAAGCTCACGCAGATAGACAGGGAGACAGACAGAGAGAGAGTTCCCCGTTTGTCTCAGAAGGGACTTTAAGACTCATTTAACATCGTGCGAAGGAGGGATAAAGACTCTGTCAACGTGTATTAATCTGTTTAGCTGCAGCACGGAACTGAGAAACATTCACCTGTGCGCAGCGGGGAGAAACCCGAGGCGGGGTACGAGGGGAGCGGGGACCCGGGGGCTGATGTGCGGCCGGATCAGCGCCGCCATAATTAATTCGCCGCAGACCACACGGTTGTTTAGCAGGTACATAAACTGCGGCTGGAAAGAGAGACCTGCTTGCGCGCACCTTCGCGCCGGGATCTCACGCGTGTCGTGCTCCCACGGCGGCGGGTCAGCGCCCGTGTCCCGCCTGCCTGCGGGATTTCGGGGTTGGGGCTGGGGTGGCCCACCCGAGCGCCAGGTTGCGGCGTGGGATGCGGATGGACACACACCCACCTTTCCCTGCACCCACCTTCCTCCGCAAGTTTTCCCACCGCGTCACTCTGCGCGCATCTGTATCGCATGTTTTATTAAGTGCGGATAATCCCACCCGGGGGTTCACAGTTCGGTAACGGCTGACACTAAAAAAAAATTTTAATGCTGACTCGGGAAGTGGCGCGCACGCTAATTAGGAGGTGCGTCGAGCAGGGACCCCTGGACGAGCGGCTGGGATCTGGGTCTGGGGAGAGACGGTGCTTCCCCACTGCGCTGAGCTCGGCCGGTGCCCAAGGGGTCAAAACCCATCCTCATCCTCCATCCCATGACACCCCCCCACCCGTGCTACCCACTCACCTTGCCTACCCTGAGCACACCCACACACTCACACGCCGTCCCTGTATCCCGCTCCAGTCCCCTGTATCTTCCCTGCTCCCCATCTCCTTTCCCCCCCCGCCCCCGAAGCCGCTCTCTGCCCCGCCGCCCCCCGTCCCCGTCCTCGTCACCCCCCGCCTTGGCTGCCAGGACTCCGAGCAGTGTCACAACCTGCGTATAAATCACCGGGAACAAGCCGCAGGTTCGTTTCCTTCGGGGAAAAATAAACAAGTAAAAATAAATAAATGAACCCAGCTTTATTGCTCTTTTAGCAGAGAGATGGCATGTCTCCGCTTATAAAAAGCGGGGGGGGGGGGGGGGGGGGGGGGGGGGGGCGGAGAGAAGACAGTACATTAAAGAGTCACCACCGTCTCCCTGACAGGTAATTACGCCTTTATCCCCCACCAATTAACCACACCTCACGGGGCTGCCGCTAACAGCTAAACTGGGCTGAAAACTAAGGGATCCCCTCGAGTCCCGGCGTGTGCCCGGGATGGGGAGGTCCCCTCGGGCAGCCCCCCGGGAGCGGGGCCGGCCGGGCGGGTGAGCAGCATCTTCGGACCAGGGATGCTCCTTCAGAGCGCGGTGCTTGCATCCCGCTGTCAAAACTTTTTATTTATTCTTTTCTTTTTTTTTTTTTTTTCCCCCTCCCCTAAACACCTCACGCCGCGGTGGAGCCCTGATCCATAGCACAGTCCAGCGAACAATTCTGTTTATCTCCTTTACAATAGCAATTTTATGCGGTACAATGCGACATATACAGCAATGAATATGCATAGAGAGCTGCGAGGGGACATGAATGAGTACGGTAAAATGCCACCTTCCCTACCTGTCCCTTTTCTTAGCTAGTTCGAACAAAAGGCACCCCGGATGCTTTTTGTGGCACTGAATTAATTCCAAATATTTGGTACACAAACTTAGCGAGCCTAAAGGAGATTAATTTTCCAGAGTAATCCAATTAAAAGATTTCTAAACTAATCTTTTTGCAAAAAAAAAAAAAAAATAGTGCAAGGCTAAAGAGGAAACTCGTTTTTGTGACAGTGATTTATAGCACCAGTTTGGTCTATAGAAAGAGGCTTTCCTCGCTTGGAGATGACCACTTTCTCCCCCCCACCGCCCCCGAGGTTGCAAATATACCCTAGCATACATGTGGCTGAATCTGTTTATTTTATTTTCTTGTTATTTTCTGGAAAGACTATCATCCCGGCGCGAATCTCTCCCTTAACGCGCCAAGGAAGGGAGTTTAGTCGCTTACAAGTACCCTAGACTTTTTAAAGTGCTAATAGATTTATGGTCTCTTTTCCGACGCCCATCCAGAGTAATTAGCACATATGTTCTAAATAGATGATAGTTTTGTGAGCAATAAAGCAATTACCCATCGCTGGAGCTGACAGTTCCTCCAACTAAACTCCAACCAGCAGC
The DNA here is from genome assembly GCA_008658365.1 of Alca torda. Taxonomy (NCBI): domain Eukaryota; kingdom Metazoa; phylum Chordata; class Aves; order Charadriiformes; family Alcidae; genus Alca; species Alca torda. The sequence goes on from CM018101.1 coordinate 82,305,259, forward strand.
TAATTGGAAAAGTCATTTCAGCTCCATTGTCTGCAATTAGTCCTGCTAAACTATTACACCCAAACTACCTGGTTTGAGGTTTATTTATTCATTTCTATTTGCATTTACAAACGTTTACCAAGTCACGCTTAACTTTTCCAGGCGACGAGCGTCTCTGGGGCTGGGTTTTGGGGTGGGTTTGTTGTTTGGTTTTTGGGGTTTTTTTCTCCTTTCGCATCCAGGAGAGCCACGCTCCCATCTTGGCGCTGCTGGAGGGCTCAGCGGTTCACGAACATGTGTCCCTTCTGCTGAGCCGGGGTGATAAAACCCTATTTTCCCCACCAGTGCAGCCAAGCGGGCGGGCGAGGGCGGTGGGGAGGAAGGAGAAGGGTGATTCTGCTAAGAAAAGAAAAAAAAAAAAAGATAAAAAGAAAAAAAAAAAAACTAATTCCCCTTCCACCCGAGCTCCGTATTTAGGGACAGCCTGGATAACACACACACCCAGCACCCCAAGTCGCTGGAGGAGCCCGTGTGTGTCCCCCATCCAGCCCTGCCTGGGGACACGGTGCCCCCCTGCCTCTTCCCATGGCATCGCCGGACGCGGAAAGGTCTGTGGGGTCGGGGGACCCCTTTTCTGTCATCCCTCCCTGCCCCGCCCCCCCCCCCCCCTCCGAAACTGCCTCCTCCTCCAGGGTGAAAAAATTAAACAAGGCAGTGGTGGCTGAGGACTTGTGCACAGTGAGTGGAAAAAATGTGTTAAACATCAGTTTGACGCCCCACCGGAGCTTCAAAATATACACCGGCTGGATTCCTTCTACTTAATTTAATCTTTATTGGACTGGGTCTCTGCTCGTCATCTATTCACTAGAAGTCCCAGCAAAATGTACCACAGGAGAGAAGAGGGGAGGTGGGAGGGGGGGTGCGAAGGAGAGGGCTGTTTAGCCCTTCATTTGAACCGCAGACTTTAGCAGGTATTTAGCAGGGAGGCACTCCAAGGAGTTTGAAGTAGGTCTCTTAAGTCAAGACTTCTGCCCAGGGCTTGAGCTGGTCCTGGAGTGGAAAAGATTTGTGTGTTGGGATGGGAACTTGTAGCCTTAGCAACAAAGTAGTCACTTGAAGGAATTTACAGCGAAAGCATCCCAGACTGAGAAAGAAACGCCAATTTCTGAGCGGCGAGGAGGGAAGAGATAGTGCCCTGGCTTGAGCCTCTAGAACAAAGCTTTTTCTATTTGCCAGCGGCCCCCAGTTTTGTCCGCCTCTCTTTTCCCTTCTTTTTATTTTTTTCTACTTAAGCCTCAAAAAAAAGAAAAAAAAACAAACAACAAAAAAAACCAAAAAAAAACCAAAAAAACAAAACAACCTTGGCAAGATGAACCCAAAAAAACCCACGGGCACTGCCGCCTGCGCACCGTCCGGGCTCGGGCAACTGGCAAAGCGGAGTCGGTTGCCCACGCAAAGGCTGGCTGTAGCCCCTTTCCAAAAGCCACCCTCTGCTCGGCGGCCGGGGCTGCCTCTCAGCCCTGGTACCCTCGATAACTGCAAATTACCAAAATCCCGGTGTCTGAGGGTGAAAAGCAAAATCATGTCGGGCCGCTCCTCCGCGCTGCGCCTCCGAGCATCGCCCCCTGGGAAGGCTCCTTTTACCGGCCGGGCGCTGACAGGGGGGTCTCTGAGGCGCTGGTTACCCCCCCAGACCCCCCCCGGACCCGGGCAAGGGGTACCCTGCCCCGCGGGGTGCGCGGAGGCCGCGCCTGTGCCCCCGCGGGCGCGCAGGGTGCGCGCAGGGCAGGCGCCCACGCGGGTCCCTGGGTGCGCGCACCCACGGACACGCACCCCTCCGGCCAGGCAAAAGCGATTTCGTTGCTCCCGGAGCACACACACACCTTTTTCTTTTTTCCTTTTTTTTTTTTTTCCTTTTTTCTTTTTCCATTACGAGCGATTAGATGGTGTCTATTCAAAGTTGCTGATCCAGAGAGAAAATAGGAGTAGATAAAAGGAGATTTCAAGTGACCTCCTCGTCCCTTTCACACCAACCTGAGCCCCAGAATAGCCAAGGATCAACTCGGACAAAAGCCCTTTCCTTTTCCCTTTCAGCTTCAGAAGATTCAGTGCAAGGGGTTAACAATAAAACATATAACTCTAGACCCGTTTGGTAAGATCAGGCAATTTTGTATACCTTATTAACGACACCGTTGGATATGCCCGGGCTTCACCGCTAGAAACTTGTGAATAAAAAAAAAAAAATAAAAAAAAAAAAAAGAAGGACAAAAAAAAGCCTTCACGTGGTAAAATACATAGCAGTCATTTACAGCTTTTGTGTTGGGCTGGAGCGATTTGCTGTGTTTATTCTGTTTCGTTTAAACTTTATCTAAAGCGCATCCCCATCCTCCCCACACCGAGAGAATACGGTGTAATAAACATATCTTACTCCTGACAGTTTAAGTGAAAATGCTAAGGTTTATTACTCAGATCAACTTCTGATGAGGTAAATATGATTATGTCGCTACTGTTCTTACCAGCCGCACTGCTGCATTTCCCCCAGCAAAATACTTTTGCGCCGTTTTATCTCGGATGCTGGGGAGAAAGTGACATTAAATACTTAAACGTCTTGAACCGGTCTCTGGTCTGCGGAAAGTCCAGCTCGAATCCAGTCCTGACGGACTAATCCCCGCAGTAAAAGAAATGGGATCTGTGACAGGTAGCTATTAAGGAAATGATTATATACTGCCGTCGATGGCGTTGTCAGGACAATCTCGCAACTTTCAAACTCCTTTCCAAACGTCATCTCTTCATCAAAAGCTCCAGCCCAATTGCTAATCATAAATAACACCAAATTCATCCCTAACAGAAGCCGGGGGTTTAAAATACAGTCAGAGGTGTTTCAACGCAAAGCCTCGTGTTAATGGCTTTTGTACACTTTTGTTTCTCTTGGCTTCGGCGCTGGGATCACCGCAGCTTTATTTGTGCCGAAAGTAAATATTTGGTCCTGGCTTCACCAGTGTATTGAAAATGATTCCCAGATTTGCCTTATATAGGAAGGTTTGATTTGCATCAAGAGGTCATCAATTTATTTTCCTGGAGCTCTACTTGGGGATTGCCATGCTCCTTTATGCTCCGAGACAAGTGGCCTTCGGTTTGGGTGCTTTCTCTCCCCTCCCCACGCAGACCTGGGTTTGTTGATTGGTTTGGTTTGGGGTTTTTTAGGTGTAGTTTGGTTTTGGTTTTGTTTTTTTTTTTTTTACTTCCAGGCACAGATTTAATTTTTTCCCCTTCCCTCTCCCCCTTTCTTTTTTTTTTTTTTTTGTTTTAAATTTAAAAAAAAAAATGCAGGCTTTCGGATGCTCAGGCGTTTCTGTTTGGATGGATGGCGAGCGCAAAGTTGTGATTCAGCGCCCTGCTTTTGGGTTGGCACCGGAGCCCGGTACTTTTGAGCGCTAACAAATGACAAACCCCGGCTCGGCGCGGCCCCGCTGCCGGGGAGGCTGCGGGGACGGCAGATTGCCTTCCCGAGGGGGTGGCGGGGGGGGAATGGGGAGGGGGGGGGCCGCTGTCACGCCACTTTTTTGCCAATCCCGTCTAAAATAATTCCAGGGAAGCAGGCGGCGTGCGCGGAGGGGAAGGGCGGTCGCCCCCCTGGGTTAAGCACGGGCGGAGGGCGAGGAGCTTGAGGGGGGAGGGGAGGCGACACCCTCCCGTGGTAGGGGGGAAACCCTCCCCGGGGATCGTGGGACCCGCTGGGATGTGCAAGCCCCCCGGACAACGCGGGGATGTCGGCCGCGACCCCGGGAGCTTGTGTCGGAGTGGGAAGGGGAAAGAGTTCGCTCCCACGAGTGTTTCCTTTTTTAAAAAAAAATAAATAAATTAGGCAGGATATGCGTGATGGAGGGGCACGGGGCATGTGTGGGGGCAGAGGAGGGGGGGCTAAGCAGGGAAAGGTGGAGGCCCCTCTTTGCCAAGGCCAGCCGCCTTCGGTGGGATGTAGGGAAACGGCCTGGGCGATGGAGACAGGGATACCTGGAGGGGAACGGGGGGGGGAGGGGGGATGCCCACCCGGGAGGCTCCGGGGCGGGGGGGAGGGTCGGTGTCCATCCCCCGGCACCGGACTTCTTTTTAGAAAGCGGTGGGAATCGGCACAAAGCTCCCCCCCCACCTCCCCGGAGTGCAGGTCCCGCAGGACGGCTGCGGGCAGCAGCGAGCGAGCAGCCCAGACCCACCCGGAGGGGCCAGCCCGGCTCTCCCCCTACCCCCCCTCGGATGCGCAGGGTGATGCAACTCACCGGAGACCCCCTTTCCCAGGGGAGGGGGCCACTGCTTCCCCTCGTAATGCACCACCTCCCGCCCGCACATCTTGTGTTGCGCTCCTCAAAGAACTTGGTTGTCTTTCAGGTCTGTCCCGTGGGGGAGGGACGGGACGGGACAGGACAGGGAGATGGGGAGGAAAAAGCGGAAAAATAAAAATAAAGCAGGGGAGGGGAAAAAGGGGGCAAAAGAAGAAAAAGGCCTGGGAGGAAAGGCCCCAGCACCGCTAATGGGAAACGAGGCCTGGCTGGGCACCGGCAGCTGCCGAGGCCTGGCCCGGCGGCGGGGGCAGCGGGGGGCAGCAGGGCCGGGACACACGATGAGGGCTGGGGGGGTTCCGGTGCGACTGGTCACATCCCCTTTGTAGCCAGTCCGGCCCGGGAAAAAGGCCGCCCCGACGTGGTGGGGGGAGAAGAGGGGGGCAGCAGAGGGGACCCCGATGCGACCCTCTGGTTTTACAGCCTTGAAGGTGTCTGCCGGGCAGAGCAGGGGACGGCTAAAAATGGGGAGCCAGAGGGACATTTTTGCATGTCAGAGCTGCTCGCTGCACCCTGTGACAGCAGCCTGGCATTTATTGTCCTCCATCTACCCCGCTCACTACGTGCGCGTGTGCATGTATATATATATACACACACACATGTATATAAGTACGTCCGTGCATGTCTGAGTGTATTTTTATACATATATATATTGCCTTGTGGAGCTTGGCAGGTGAAGCAGGCGCTTAACATTTGTTTTGGAAAATGCAGGCTACAGATCTCAGCTCCCAGCTTACACGCAGCCCTGCCACTTCCAAAATAATAATAAATAATAACAGTAAATACCATCGACTGGATTTTATATTATACTCTACACCCCCCTCACCTCCCTCCCCGCCAGAAATAGGGCGTAGAAGTTGTCACCACTAAGCTCCAGAAGAACTTTTCCTTTCCGGAGGGGACGAGAGGGCTGCAGAGGAGAGAGGAGCCAGCGCCGTCCCGGGTTGGGTTACAGCGGGTGGGGGAAGAGACATACAGAAAGGAGGGGGAAAAGGAAAACGGGAGGGGAAAAAGAAAAAAAGAAAAAAGAAAAAAAAAAAGGGGGGCCCTAAATCCTCCCCAAACTGTGCCACCTTCAGCTCCCAGCCAGGACCCCGGCCTGAGGAAAGCGGGGTCCGGGGCGACGGAGGGAAAATTAAGTCTGAGCAAGTCCCCAGCGCCGTCTCCCGTACCCGTTTCAGATCCGCAGAGGTTAAAAAGCAATCAAAGCTCGTTTCCCAATTAAATGTGAGTTGTGACCATTTCCAAGTGTCCCTGTAATTTGTCGGGGAGAGGAAATGCCTCCCGCCGAGTGAACTGTGCTTTAACCTGGCCAGCTGAGGCATGAGGCCACTTTTACTGATGGATGCCCTCCGTCCCGGGTCCTTCTTCCCCGGGCTCCTGCACAACAAGACGCCGCGGTCGGGATTTTCCCCGGGACTCCCGCAAACTTCACCGGCCCTTCCCCGCACGGTTTGGTTTTTTTTTTTTTTTAAAAAAAAAATACAACAACAAACCACATTTAGTAGTCGCTTATCCCTCAGCACGCAGCAAATGAAAACCGCCAAGCGGTTACAGCCAGGCGAGGGGAGAAAATACCTCCCCGCCGCGCACACACGCATACACACCCCTTACTCAAGCCAGCGCAATTTGAGCGGGTTTGGGCTTCCTCCTGATTGCGGTTGCGCCCAGCCCGGCTGGGAAGCATCTGATTGCTGCCCCTTAAATCTGTTGACACTATCACCCAGATAAACAGGCTGCACATCGATCTTTTCATTAGGTGATCAAATAACAAACAGAGCAGGTGAAAGAGGAGAGCTGGAGGATGCTGGCACTTCCCCCACCGCTGCCGGCGCTGGAAGTTGTGCTCGAACACGCGTGGGTCAGCTCTGAGAGACACGCGTGTTACCTTAACGGGGGGGGGGGGGGGGGGGGATATGCAGTGGAAATACCCCCACACGTTTCTCCAGGGGGAAAGAGGGGGGGGGGGGGGGAGAAAGTCTCGGGGCAAAATGAGGGCTCTCTCCGCCCAAATAACGGGACGCCGGGGAGAGGGGGGTTGGGGGGGGAGCAGCCCTGGGAAGGAGGAGGGGGGGGGGGGGGGGGAGGTTGGAGAAGGTCTCCCCCCGCCAAGTGCCGCGGCCCCGCTCCCCTCCCTCCGCCCCGAAAGCCCGAGCATAGAAGCGGCGACTTGCCTGGGGTGTCCCGGGGTGTCCCGGGGAGCCGGGGTCGGCGCAGCCCGGGCGGAGGAGCCGGGCGGCGGCTGCTGGGTCCGTCCACCTTCTCCCAGGCTTTCCGCCTCTCTCTGTGTCTGTGTCTCTGTCTCTCTCTCTCTCTCTCTCTCCCTCTCTCTCCGTGCCTCGCTCTGCCTCTTTTACTCCCTGTCTCTTCACAGTCTGGGGAGTAAAATCTGATGATATACATACCGAGCTTGCTTTTTTTGTCCGATTTAATCTTATTCGTTTCACCTTTTCACTGACCAAGAGGCAGGACTGAGAGTTTATTTGGAAAGAGGGAGAGAGAGGAAAGGAGCCCACTGTTGCATAGTCAATAACATCCTTTTTATCAATGCAATATACAATAGAGACGGCTTGGCCCAGGGACTCATTGAAAATCTCTTCATTATTTCGGGACAAAATCAAGCGTTTATTCTGATCTCAGAAATGATGAAGGATTCTCCTCTCCAGCCGGCTCCCAGCCCCAGATTTCAGAGCTGACAGAGAAAGAAAAAAAAAATGTGATCACGATACATCAAAGTTGAGGGCTTTTTTTTTGTTGTTTTTAATGAAAGCAACATCTCTTTACAAAAAATAATAACAATAAAACTTTTGTCATGTATTTCATCCCCTTTCCTCCCGCAGGTTTTTCCCCCGGCTTCCAATGTGATTATAAACTTTTATAGGAGCTGAGAGGAGGGTAGGGTGTCGACTTGTTTGGGGGTTTTTTGTTGTTGTTGTTGTTTTTTTTTGGGGGGGGGGGGGTGGGTTGTTATTTTTACAGTTTGTTTCCTCTTTGTCACAAGCAGTCTTTTCGACCCAAAGCCAATTTCAGACTGAAGAGGGAGGTTTCCGGGAAGGCAGCCTTGTGAGAAAGGAGGGACAGAAATTGGAAAGAAGGGGGTTCTGCTCCCCGGTGCGGTTTTCTATTAAAAATAAAGAAGGGGGGGAAAAAGGAGTAAAATAATAAAAGAGGGGGGTGTGAAAGGCCGCTGACAGGCAGGGTGGGGGAGCCCCCCCGGCTCCCCCGGGCCGGCGGCTCCTGCCCGCTAGATGGCAGCCGGCGCCAGCGATTCCTGCGCCGCGCCGGGGCCGGGGCCGCGGAGGAGCGCGGAGAGGCGCGGAGCGGAGCGGAGGGGCGCGGAGCGGGGCTACCGCACCGTGTATCCCCCGCGCATGCCACCCGCAGCTCACGTTGGGGGGAGATCGGGGAGGGGGCACAGCGTGGTTGGGGTTGTTCTGGCAAAAAAAAAAAAATAATTAAAGGAGTGGGGTGGGGGGTGGTTTCCCACGCGGGAAGGCCAGCGGGGCGGTGGGAGGAGGGTGGGCATGTTAGGTGAGGAATACGGGGTGAGGGCCCGGCTGCAAAAATAGCCCAAAGTGGAACGGGAGGGGGTGAAGGTGTAAATGCGTGCGCGGACACGCGTGTGTGTGTGCGGGGAGTGTGTGTGTGTGCGTGAGGGTGCGCGCACACGCACGCCTGCTCCTCCGCGCAGCGAGCGCGTTTTCTTGTCCATCATTAAAACCCCCGGCGTGGCTTTTGGATCGTGAAGGGAGAGAGAAATCCCGGGTTCAGACGTGGAGGAAAGCGGGGGGGGGGGGGGTAAAGGAAAAAAAAAAAAAAAGGAAAAAAAAGAAAAAAAAAACCACCACCAACTTTTCACGGGGAGCCCACATCGTTCCCTTTTAATTTCCCCTTTCCGCCTATCGCAATGCATCCTCCTCTGTCGATGTGTGTGCGGGGGGGGGGGGGGGGAGGGGGGGGGGGGGGAAGGGGGGGGAGGGAGAGACCGTAGACGACCCATACTAATCAGGTCTCAAAGTAAATAGCAGCGCAGGGCGATCTCAGTGTAAATTGTGCTTGTCAGAAGAATCCCCTCTCCCTCCCTCCTTCTCTCTACCCTCCCTCCCTCCATTCCCCCCCCCCTCCCTTCCCTTCCTCCCTCCCTCCCTCACTCCCTCCCCCCTCCTCCCCTCCCTTCCCCATCCCAGTCAGTAGGTAGCGGAGAATATAAAAAAAAAGGGGGGGGGGGGGGGAGCGCTGGGGGGGGCAACCAATGGAGTGAAGGAGGCTTGGCTAACCTTAGCCTCCCATTTTCTCTCCCCCCAATTCAGGGCTCTGACCAGTCAGTCGCCTTTGATTATCAGTTGCCAGCAGCCCTTCTCTTGGCTCCTTGACACGAGCTCCATATAAGGCAGCGATCTCCATAGAAACGTGTCAGTTTCAATAGTAGTGTCAAAGTTCACTATATACAGACATTCGCGCAGATCCCCCTTTCGGAAACATTGCTCTGCTAGGCTTCCCGTTTAAACGCATTCATTTTTTGGGTCTCTCTCTCTCTCTCTCTCTCTCTCTCTCCCTCTCTCTCCCCCTCTCTCTCTCTCTCCCCTTTCTTGCATATTCTATTAGTTGTGTGCTCCCCCCCCCCCCATCTCCCTCTTCTCCTTCCTTTTCTTCTTTTTTCCACCCTTCCTCCTTGTGTCTTTCGCTTCATTCCTGCAGGAGAAGAGAAGAGAGAGGTGAAACTAAAAAAAAAAAAAAAAAAAAATCTCGGAAAGAAAGAAAAAAGGGGAAAAAGCAGAGAGAGAGAGAGACGGGGGGAAAAAAAAAAGCCAGGAGAGAGAGAGAGAGAACGCGTTCACATCTTAATACCGTTATTATTTTGACTATTCTTGCCTATTTTTTTATTTTGGGGGAGGGCTTCACTTCTGGCTGATGAGTTTTTACCCGAAATACTTTTTTTAGGCAAACAAACAAAAAAAAGAACCTTTTGGGGGTCGATTTCCACCGATTTTTTTTTTCTTAATTTTTTTTTTTCCTCGCAACCGGCATCGTGCGCTCTCACAGGAGAAGAAGAAGAAGGAAGGGGCAAGAAAGAGGAAAAGAAGAGGATTTATTTACCCGACCTACTTTGGATCTCTCTTTTTCCTGCGCGTGTCATTATTATTCCCGTTCTCTATTTTTACACTTCGCCGTGAATTCGTCTCCTCTGCGAATTTAGTCACATCCGATTTTTTTTTTTTTTGGCGAATTTTTTTTCCTCTTTTTTTTTTTTTTTTTTTTTTAAAAAGGGGGGGGGGGAGAGAGAGCGCGAGCGAGCGAGAGAGACAGAGAGCGAGAGAGAGCAGCTCGGGAGAGAAAGAGCAGCGACCGGCAACCTCCTCCTCCTCCTCCTCCTCCTCCGCCGCCGCCGCGACAGGAGATCAAACTGCCTCAGCTCCCCGCCCGCCTCCGCCGCGCTCCCCGGCTCCGCCGCCCTGCATGGCTGACGGCGCCCTGCCCTGGACCTGGCCCCCGGACACCTCCATGCCCTGATCGCCGGCCGACGGCTCCTCTCTCCACCTCCTGCCTCCCCGAGAGCCCGCACCGGCGGCACCGGCTGCGGCGGCGGCAGCGGGAGCAGCCTCCGCGGGAGCGGCCGGGCCCCGGCGGCGGCGAGCGGCGAGCGGCGACCTCCTCCTCCTCCTCTTCCTTCCCCTCCTCCTCCTCCTCCTCCTCCTCCTCCTCCCTCTCCTCCTCCTCCTCCTCCTCCTCCTCCTCCTCGGCGGCGCGGCGGCTTCCTCTATGCCCGCGCATCCTCCGCGCTCGTAGCGCCCGCACCGCGTGTGCCTGCGCCCGCCTGCGCGTCTGCGTGTGCGCGAGTGGGGAAGCGGTGTGCCGGGCGGCGTGCACGCGTGTCTGCCTGCCTGTGCGGGTCCGGCGCGGTACTCTCCTGAATGCCTCTCCCGACAGCCTTGTTCGCCGTTTCTGATTTTGCAACTTGAAGTGATCGGCGGGGGGGGGGGGGGGGAAGGCGCGGAGAGGAGAGG